>VWZG01004334.1:134426-173043 GCA_013396735.1 Grallaria varia | reverse complement strand
TTTTTTTTTTTTTTTGGAGTAAATTCCAGTAGATATGGAGAAGGGCAGATTGGTGATGTGAGAAGAGCAGACCATATTTGAGCAAGCAGACTGGCTCCAAGTCCCCAGGAGGCAGTAGAGCAAGTCACCAAGGAGCAAATTTGCAGAAGCAAAGCAAGACTGACAGCAACAGGAACTGGAAAAAGAAAGCACCGAGCATGAGAAGGACAATTTGGACTGGAAAAGAATAACTTAGTGATGTCAGACAGGAATAGGTTCTGTGAATGGTGAAAGATGGATGGGAGGGGAAACTGGGAGAGAGAAATAGCATTAACAGGGTAAGAAGACCAGTGAAGGGCTGAGGACAGGAAGAGCTTCAAGTACCAGAAAAGGGGGAAAGACTGGGAAAAGAGTCAGAAGTGAGTCTGGGTGTCTTGGTCCCAGAGGTGGTGTGAAGAGAGGTCTAGAGGTTAGAATCTGGGACTGGCTAACAAGAAATAAAATGAAAAGCCAAAATTGTGAAGACACATGACTAAAATATTAGTACATTTGAGGAGAAGGGAGAGTGGAATTGAGTTGGAAAAAAACCAGCTATAGAAGTTGTGGCCCTTTCCAAAGCCTATATGGACCTCAGGAGACCCTACGCCAGCAAAGCCTGAGAAACCTGCTGGCGAGGTTCCATCACCTTCTAGAGGGGCTCCAAGTCAGTACCACTAACAGTTACTCTTCTAGCTCAAGAAACAAAATCCTGCATCATAGACCTGAAGTTTTCCTGTCCAGGTACTACTATTGCATGACCTGATTATTTTTTTCCCCACTAGTAGTTCCACTCGCATTTGTGCAACATAGAAATTCACCTCTAGACTGTGATGAGGAACACATTTAACACTGCATTCAGTCACCCAAAAACCAGAAACTTAAAAAAATTTGGTGAGGTTCACATGCGAGTTATATCTCATTTAATTTAAGTGTTTAAGTCATCTAAGTCTAAGTTGGTGCAGGCTGCTGTTAGATAGGAACCTTTAGGGTCCACTGATTGCATCCCAGAAGAAGAGGTCTAAAATGTCTAAAATGCACAGGGCAGGCAAGATGACAAGCTCTCTGGCACAGTCCGTGTCTCTACTGTCTCTGAAAGATGGCCAGTTTAACTTGGAAATGTCTAGTTTAGCTTTTAGATGTCTCAAGCTAGGTAATCTGAGTCCAAATTACATGTTTCTATATTTGTGTGTCTGATACAAGAGTCTATAGTATGATTTGTAGAGCTGTTTAAGTTCAGCCCTCCCAAAGTTTGCAAGCGCAAATTCTCTCCTGCATTTGTGTGTCCTAAATAGTGATTTGAGGCTTATGACTGCATTTGAAATTAATGAGAATCATGCCTTAAATGCAGTACTATATAATTAAAGGTTGTGGAAAAATGAGATCCTCATTATCTCAAACTGGCCAGCCAGGTTTAAAGAGCCATTTAACCATTAGTTATCTGGGTATAAAATGGCAGCATTAGTCCCTAGAGGCTCTGTGAAGTCTGTTCGTTAGTTCCTGCAGCCGCCAAGGTTACTGGCACTGCAGAATCTTAGAATCATAGAATGGTTTGGGATGGAAGGGACCTTAAAGATCATCTAGGTCCAACCCACCTGCCATCAGAGCAGCATTTTGAAATCCTGCCTGTAAGTTTTGGCTGTGCAAGATATCCATCAGAGGGTGCAGAGAGCAAATGGTGTATTGGAAAGCCATTCAATACATTCTCATCACCTATTCTGGGCACTGAGAGAGGGAAGGGACTTGTGAAAAACAGATGTTGGTACCATCCACTGTCATAATGCGTATACGCATGCAAACTGCACAGAAAACCAAAATTCTGGTGTTTTTCTAACTTTCTGGTGCTTGCTATCTTAATAATGTTGTTTTGACACACGGTTGTCGGGGAGTGTGAGACAGATGCGTCTCTGGCATATTCCATCTGCAGATTCTGCCTAAGATCCTCCCCTTTTTAATTTCCCTCAAAAGCTTTTGTGCATTTTTATATGCATAAAATTAATATTCAAGATATTATTCACTACCAAAATATAGAAATACCAAAGTATTTGTTATATTTTATACTGAGTGGAAAACGATGAGGTACAATGTTTGGTTTTGACCTGGATACTCAGATACAGGTAACATATGCAGGTAAAAAATTCAAAGTAGATGATAGCAAATTTTCTCTGATAGAAATGGATTTGTCATTTTTAAAGAACTATCACAATATTTTGAAAGCTGCATCCTCAATATTGTAATCGCCTTCCTCTGCTCAAGGTTTCATTGATTTCTTTCCTCTTTGACCTTCCCATTGCATTCCTGCACGTCCTAGTGTTCACAATATGAAACACAGGATTGCAAATTAGAGTGATATCACATTATCAGAAATTTTCACTGTTGTATCTTTTGAATTTTCTCCTGACAGGTTTTTCCATTAGTATGCTTTAAGAATTCCACAGATCCCACTTTCCAAATTACTGATGTGGCTTTACTTTGTGAAACAGAAATCTCTGAATAATTAGCATTTTGTTAGTCAGCCAAGTATCTCTGTGGCCTCCAGGCATCATTGCAGCATGAGTATAAAAAAAAAAGAATGTCTGAAATTTTCCCATTACATTTACCTCCCACTTTCTTTGGCTTCTTTCTCCAAAAAGCTCTTTTTCAGGTCCTTTCTCCAAAATGTCCGTTCATATCATAAAAATTGTTGTTGCTGTTGTTACAGGAATACTTTGTGGCTATAACAGACATTTTAAATTCTTCCTATTTGTATTTTCTTACCTTCACTGAATTTCTATTTGTCTCTAGCTAAATTTATATTGTGAAAATATATTTTATATAAAATAAATATTATATAGAAGAATATATAGTCTTACCATCCCAGAATATAAATATATATAATGAACACACATGTGGATTTTTTATATATATATGAAATGCATATTAAATTAGGTTTTACCTGAATATGTATGACCTAATTGGAAAGTGACAAATAGCAAATCTAAACCTTGTCAGATGAATATTCCTAAATAAAAATTTTGAAAAAAATATATTTTTAAAAATTGTGCTCCTATTAAGAAGAAATGTAAAGCATAAAGAATTTTAAGAGTGAGTTCCACCTGGAATGTAAAGTTAATCATGGAAATTATTAACTTGGGTATTCATTATCTCAGCGCTGCGAGTGATCTTTCATATTGTCTGTGACATTAGCATTTGGCAAATAGTCCATAATAAAATATTGTTTGACGTGCACCAAATGCCTTTCTGTCTAAAATAAATATTTTAAATATGTTGAAGCATGTATATTTAATGGTTGGTTTGTTTATTTATTTACTGCTTTACTTAGAAAGAATTAAGAGAACATAAATATGGAGTGCTAGGCATGGTTTTCACAAATATTAAGTGAATGCCCTGTTAAAGCAACTTTTATATATATGCATTCATAAGCACCTTGTTGAGACTGTTTTTCTTTGAATTTGAACATGCGTTAGTATATATATATTAATATAAGTATTCATATTAAATTTTCATTACATATAACCAGGGCTAGGTACTAACTTCAGAACAGCTGAGGGCTTCATTTATTGGTGCATTTTTACTTTTATCAGAAAAAAAACCCCCTCATGTTGACTGGCAGCACACTGGAAATCTAGAAGGGATTCTATGGCCTCAAAAGTAAATGCTGTTTTAAATCCTGCCCTGGCTCTGTCTGAAACCTGCAGTGACTTAACTTTGAGCTGCAAGGGAGTGGTATCGATTCTCAGATGATGTTACAGTGCCAATAAGCACCTTCCATTCAGAGGAAAGGGACACTGCAAGACCTCTGTCTGCTCAACCAGACAAAGAGAAAATGCTGGCTTCTGAGGTCCAATCTTTTCATTTCAGTTCTTCAAAGAACTGGGAAGCTGAGATGCCCTTCATGAATTTGCATGTATCATGAGCAAGGAAACAGAGGAAGAGCCACACTTTTTCTTTCTGACACTGAAGCCAAGAAGAAAAACTGTTTGTAGAAAAACTGATGGTGCTTTTCTAAAGAGGTTACTATTTCTCTTCCCTTTCCTGCTGCAGCTTCTGTTCTCTCTCATTGCTCTCTTTCCATGGTAGGAGAGCAGGTGCAAGGCAGACGCTTTGGCAGATAGAGATGTTCTAGTACTATAATTATAATAAACATTTCTGTGTTAAAATACCCAAGGGTTTCTGCATCCACAACACATACAGGAAGTTCCACATAGAGTTTTCAGTTGCCTGCCCTTAGTCATAAATGCTGATATGTTTAATCTTCTGGAGAATTCCATTTTTTGGAAGGGGGGTGGGGGGGGCGAGTCAAAGGTGAGATGAGAGGTAATGCCCCTGGAAAGTACTGGCTTGACCAGTCGTAATCCTTCCTTGCATTCAAGATGCCCTTAGTGTAGTGGAATAAGAGGAAGCATTATGAATACTCTGCAAAGGCTTGGATTTATGAAGGGCATCTCTCTCAGCCTCCCCAGCACACTCTTTAGGTATGTATGTAAGGCTGACAGTGGAGGAGCAGAGGCATGTGCAGCACTTACCATTGTTATTTTCATGGGCTTTACATGGCCATAGGATTCCCTATCACAGGCCAAGTAGCAGGACAAATCTGTAATGGAATTCAGAGCCAGAAAGCAGTATAAATGTTCTGGGAGCACTCCCTGAAGGAGGAGTACATGGGTTTTGTGTCCTCCTCTATGCTATGCATGCAAACCACAGTGACAGTTGGGGCAATGCCTTTCCCAGGCAGAGACAAGAAATTAGCTTGGCTTAATTGCACACCTCAGTGAGCACCGGAACCAAGGACATAATTTTTAATAAATCATTTATTTCCAAAGGTTCATCTCTCTGCATGCAAATGTGCATGTTTCTTTATTTCTGTAATATAACTGTGTACAGGCTGTAAAATACTTGAATTTTGCTTGATTGAAACACACACCTCCATTTTTAATAAATTATGAACAAACTGGTTTTGCAGTTTCTTCTAATGACACAGATATGTACCAAGGAAGTCTGTCAACAAGATGGACACCACAACTCTCTACTTGCTTGCTGAATTGAACTGCTATGATGAAGTGTCCCATGAGGACATTACACACATTCCCATTTATCAGTTAAGATTTCTATTCCCCAGACATCTCAAGTATTGTGTGTTAGAGTCTTTGTTTCCATAAACCAGCATTCGGGTAAATATAACATAGGCAAACACAGAATGTGTGAAAACCCCGGCTTTCAATGTAGAGGAGAATTTGGTCTGCTAGCATTCAGCATTTAAAAAAAAAAAAAAAAAAGAAAGAAAAAAGGACTGTTGGAGTTCTTTAAAACGGAGGATTGAGGACAAGGCGACAGAGGCAGGAGAGCATGCCACTTGGAGTGACTCATTATCAAAAGGGCAAAACTGAAAACACTCTGTGTGCCTGAGAGAAGATGACAAAATCCAAACAGGAAACAACAAAGATTAGTGCAAACAGTCCAAAGAAATCAGGCGTACAAATAGGGGTTGGGTCATTCCCCCACGTGTATGACTGCGGAAAGTCTGAGGATGGAGTTTAGTGCACTAGAATATTTAATTTTAACTGTTTGTAGTAATAGGCATCTGCTAGAAGATAATCCATGTGATACTGTAATACAGTGGAGTTAAAATATATCTGAATAACAGAGAAAAAGACTACACCATTAGAGGAGCAGTAGTGTTTGTTAAAAGAAAGCTGAGTTTCACATTGGTAACGGAACGAATATGTGCTGTAAAATCAATGTGGGTTGAAATTTCATAACCAAAGAGCAATAGTTAAAAACCAGTTGTCCTGTACTCAGAGGTAAGCCTGGCCTGTCTAGTGGACCACCCAACCTGTCCCAAAGCAGGGTGCAAGGCAGGTGGAGCCAGCAGCGCTCTGCATGTTCCTGTCCTTCTCTGTTGATGACAAGTGGAAGTCCACCTGGCAAGCTCTGACAAAATGCTTACCTGGTCAATGGGTAAAGTTAAGCATGATAAATCCACCTGATGATTGGGGCTGTGCTTCCAGTGACTCAGCCGGATGGTGACAACAGCTGCAAACCACCCTCAGATTAAAGGCTGCAAGGGTCAGATAAGGGCAAGGGGAGACTTCAGCTGTCTGCAGGGGGATTAGGAAGAGTTCAGAGCACGCTATAATTCAAACAACAGTCTTAGATAATTTCAATTCTTGGCCCAACTAGTCAGATGATCCACAAGGAGAAAAGCCATTCTAGATTTAATCCTGATCAGTTTGAAGGAGATATTTCTGCTATGGAGGAATAGCTCTGTAGCTGTGACTCTAAGGTACTCAAATCCAGTATCCCTGCAAAAATAGAAAAGGCACCAAAATCCAAAGTTCAAGAAGGGGGCTGCTTACAAATGGTGAAATTCATCGAAAATAAATGACAAGAGTTATAAAAAAATAAAGGTGAATGTTTTTTTATGTGAGGGAGCAAGTATGGCTTGCCATGCTTCACCCATGTACTAAATATTGTTTAAGGTATCAGGAACTCATTAAGGGCAGGTATTGAAACAGAAACCATGATTGCAACCACCCTGTGAGCCATTGGTTGATCTGTATCTTGAGTATTGCATGGACTTTTGCTCCCCTGATATGTATAACTAGGAAAAATACAGCCAAGCAGCAATTAGGATCAGAGACTGGAAACAGCACCTAGGCAAGGGGAGGAAATATTACAGGACTCTTCGGTGTAGGAAAAAAAAAAAAAAGAGGTGACTTACAGGATTTTATTGAGTATCTGTAAATCACTCATGATATAGAGAATGTAAGCAGTTATTTATCATAACCTGAGATCTAGAAGCATTCTATAAAATTGCCAAACAGGCTCAAACTATTAGAAGATGCTTTTTCATATAATGTGTAATTAAATTGAGAAACTCATTGCCACAGGGTGCCAGAGAAACCAAAAGCATAGAGAAGTTTTAAAAACTATAAGACATAGGTAAGGCAAATACATCCCAGGCTTCTCAGCATCCAGTGTCAGAGACTGAACTGGACAGGCACCGTACCTATCCAGGGGTTGCTGTTCTTACATTCTAATCAAAGTAATTTAAAAATTAGAGGAAAATCCAAGATATTATTTTCTCCACTTCTACCAATCAGATAATAACCTCTGATTATTGCAAACCGGGCTGGATTCCAAATGAAAATTTCAAGATTAACAGCTCCAGCTAAGTTATCATATCCCAGGGATTCTAACTTCTAAATGGAAAATAAACATGAATACCAAGTCTTTCTTAACTGAATGAAGCACAGCATCTCCCTGTCTGGTTATTTTAATGAAAATAAGCATCTTCAATTCATATGAAATATATCACTTTCAACGTGCAATTCGATTATTTTCACTTCCACATTCTTCTTTTATAGTGAGAACTTGTTGAGAAAAACTGTTAGCAGAATAGGGTCATTTTCAGACAGATACTTGTCCTTGGTACAGTTGGTTACTTGAAAAACACAGAAAATGAGCTTGTGCTTTTTTGCTTTTTTCTGATGGCTCAGTAGGTTCCGTGACTTGTCTTGAAACACCATGGGCCAAGAATGATAAATTTAATTAAGCTCCTTAAGCAACAGCATTCTGACTCAGTAAACACTAACACTTCCCCTTATGCCTGAGCAAACACGAAGATTTGGTCTCAGCTTGGAAATAGTTCAGAGTGCTAATACAAACAACACAACTTCTGCTATTTTTACAAATGGTCCTGAAAGGTTTTCTAGCATGTGTTGATCACACTTCTCACTTACGAAGGGAACTTTACTCTGTTACTCTGTATCTTATGATTGGAATCTTTTGTGTAAANGGGTGGGGTTGGAATCTGTGGTGAGAAACCTCTAGATAGTTCTCCCATAGCTAAAAAAAAACCCCAAACAATCTAATAAAACCCAACCCTCCAAGTAACTAGGACTTATATCTGCAGTTACTCTCTGCTGACAAGGAGGTTAGATTTTTACAGCCCTGCCACAGTCTGGATGGGCTCGAGTTCCTTTTTTTTAAGTTTGTATCCACTCAATTTACATGTTAAAGATATGTAAAAAGACACATGTACACAGACATATGCATAGTTACATGTGAGTTCCTATATGGATCAATATGGGCCAACATTGGCACACCAGCATTCACTGCGTCTTTGTTTCAGGTCAGCCACTCACTCTGCCCCAGCAGACCTTTCTCTCCATCTGAGAACCCGTGTAGCACTCTACTCTTCAGAATTCCCTTCATCTGTGTTGTGCTTTTAACTGCTGACCAGTGTTTGACGTGGGCAGGTGGGGATGCACAGGGACAGCACAGGAATTACCTATCCTCATACTGTGGAAGTACCATGTCATCTCACATGTTTGGAGCTCCTGGTCTCTTGAGGAAGAGGGGGCCTGCTCTGGGCATATTCAGAGAGGAACAGCATCACAGCCATTAACTCATTCACAAGAACAAAAAAGGAAACCAAAGTATCTCCATCCATTTGCACTGGAAGAGCCTTGGCCTTGGTCTGGTTACTTGCCTTGATACTTTTTTTTATTTCTATTTCATCTAAACTGGATGCCAAAAAGTACAGATTCACTTGTTGAGTTTTTATGCTTGCCATTTTGTGTCCTACACTAGGTGACAAATTTCATCTTGCAAAATCCGAGAACAGGGAAATGCTTGCATCCGAGACTATTTTTCATTTGAAATACAGGATAGGAATATTATTTTAAAAGGTCTTTGAAGTTTTATGAGCACTGAAGGCTCATATTGAATTGACCCAATTAATGTTTTGTTCAGTCAGCAAATCATCCAGTCCTTGCCCTTTTCCTGACTCCAAACTACACCTTGTTTACAAATACATACATGCTTAGCAATCAGCCTTTATGGCCTATGAGAATTTTGTGTCTTTTAGGTTCTGGGGGAAAACACCAACTGATTTAAAGGATCTCTATTATTTCACTATCTTTGTTTGCAACTGTGTTTTGTTTCCTCTTAGGAGCCCCGTTCTCATTCATCACGTTTCTTTTGTTCCCTTTTATTATCAGGCCTTGTCTAAGAGAACATGAGCTAAACACCAAGCACCCCTTTGTTAACTAGTTGTCCTTATCGTTATCATCAGAATCAGTTCCCTTTACATTTTCACATCTGACCAGCCTTCCTGAAACTCAAAATTATATTACAGTTAGAAATGCTGTAGACGTAATGTGCACAGGAACTTCCTATTCACATCCACAGAGTTGTGTATCTTGAACTAAGCAGAAAAACAAATCACTGCCTTTGGAGTGCTGAAGTCAGGGATAAGGCACGGTGGACCATGGTCTGCTGTGGGTTATGTCCATTTTATCTGCCATATTTATCAGCTGAAAAGGAGGTTATTGATCCTTATAAACCACATGGGAGACCTCAGCTGTGTTCTGCACCAGGATATATCTGTTTGACTGTTATCTTATGCTGAAAGAACTAAAACTTAGGTTTTCAACTTTCCCAGAAAATGCCCTAATCAAGAAGCAACAGGCCATCCTGATTGGGAAGGGAGAAGGTTTTTGAGTCCCTTGAGGACGTTCTGTTGTACAGAAAAGTGTTTCAGGATTCATTGGTCATAAGACAGTGGAAAGCATCTCCTGAATGTGCAGAGGTGAACAGGTCCTGAAAAGACAGCAGGAGTCCAAGCCTTCTTAACACATCAGATGCATCAGCTAGAGAAATGCATATAAGGAGAGGGATGCATTGAAAAATACCTGGTGAGGGGCCAGAAGGAAAAGCAGCCAGACAGGGAGCAGAGATGCTGAGCTGGCAGGAGGAGGGCTCAGCCATAGGGTGTGAGTGCCTTAACAATGAAACCTCTGCCTGCAGTCCACATGAGGAGGTCTTCGTTAGATGGATAACCAAAATTTATTGGCATGATTATCCTCATTATTAGCAACACCTATTGGCACGATTATCCTGGGAGTAGGAAAGGTGCATTATTCTCAAGATCCTCATTCACAGATTAGGTAGTGAATATGTGCTTTGTAACTCAAACATATACGTCTTTTTTTCCTTTGCTTTCAAGACTTCCTTGCACAGAAGCATTTCCAACAATGTCTTCTTTTTCCTCCTGGAGTTCCAGTTCTAATTACACCTGTTGGTGCCCCGGTTATGGGCAAGGGAAATGATTCAGACCGGTGGGTTCTTAGCTTCTAAGCTGCAGTTTGCTGCGACTGAGCCCCGAAAGAAGAGACACAGGCACGATGTGCAGTTCAGGCACATGGACCGATCTACTTTATTGTAAAAGGTGGTGGGTATTTAAGGGGCAGGAAAAGGGGAGGGCCTGGGAAATCGATCCCTGGACAACTGATTGGTAGGGTGACAGGATTGGCAGGGGAATGGGAGTGATACAAAGGGAACATGTCCAGGCAAGCTTCCCCAGGACCCTGTACACAGTATCTCAGGTGGCAGGCTGGAAAGCCTATCTCCCAACATGTTGGCATGTCAGCAATATGAGAATGACCTGCTTTTCCTCCAGAGATCAGCAATGGAAAAAAGCTGAATGTGTGCTGTCTGGATCTTTTCCCTCGTTATCCGTGCTGGTAGTACAAAACCTCTCACTTTTTTCTTGCTGTAAACCTTGAGAGTGTATTTCGATAACCTCAGCAATCCTCTGAGCAGATCTTGCAGTGTCTTCAATTGACACAAGGCACAAAACAAGGCAAGCAAAATGTAGAGTTTGCAAGTATGACTACTTGTAAGCATAGAGGCAGCACCCTCTGGAGAGATTCTAGGTGAGCAGTTATTTAGGGGATGATCTTTGTGTTGTCTCCTAATGCATGGAGATTTTGCGTAACTTTCTTAGGCTGCATATTTCCATAATGAAAAGTAGAAATAGATTGAGAGTGCATTCCTTGTTCCAGGTGCACCAAAAGAAGAGTGGGAAACCTGCAGATCATTGTGTCACACCTAATAACCTGTATATTGCTTTTCACATAATCTTTCCTTTCTGATAAAGATCCTTTGTGTCTATTAAAAAAAAAATCTGTAGAGTTATTATGTTTTGATTTTTTTTCTTTTCAATTTTTCAATTGATTAAGATTAGATGACAACACTCATGAGCCAAATTTCATTGCCTGTGCTAGTATTGATTTAACAAGACGGCCGTGGGGGAAAACAGCAGTTGAGATTGTATCAGGTCAAGATTTCTTCATGATGAAACAATATGAAACTCTAGCTTGAAAGCAAATGACATAAGGCTAGTCCTGAGGATTCATTCAGTTCCCAGAGCATCCTTTTGCATTACCATGAACCATGCTATTCTGAGCAGTGCTGGTGCCCCTCTGACTGGGGGATCAAGCCAGTGCAGATCACATGCTTCTGCAGGACAGCTTGCACAATGTTATGCACAAAGCGTAGAGCCTAGGATGAAATTCTTTTTCATAATCTCTGAATTTGTGTCTCAAGCCTGAAGAGCCCTACAGAATATATTTAAACACATTGAGCTTGGTGAATACCTTAGCTTTCAGTAAGCAAGGAGTACTGACACTCTTTAAAAAACCAATTTGAGGTTATTTCTCTTATACCTAGAACATTCTGCTTTCTAATTATTCTCCTTATCTGAGAACTCAACGTTTTACTCTTTACCCGTTTGATACCTTGGGGCTGACTCTATGTCACATAAACTGAGGAAAGAGATTATACAATGTGGTTCCCTGTGTTCCTAAGTCAAAACGAGTTTTGCCATCAGTGAGAACGGCATCATACCATATTCCCACAAGAGACTGTGATGACAACAGGATTACAATATGCAGCTTAGTAAACGAAAGAAATAGTGGAAGGAAACCAAGTCTTAGGAAACAAAGATCCTGTTTTCTTTCAGTTTTAACAGCAGAAAAATGAAGCAATGCCCTGAGAATTTCAGTTTGGGGCATAAAATAAACCAAAGAAGCATCAAAGCTGGAGTTTGCAGGCTGTTCAAGTACAAATACGTGTTACTTTTTTATCTTTTTTTTTTCTTACATTTTTCTTACTTTTTATGATATGAAGGAGAATAAGTAAGAAATCTGAAAAATGGCAATTTAGTAACTGAATCTAAGATAGAGGTAAAAAAAAAAAAAAAGATCTCTCCCCTCTAAATCTTCTCTAGTTAACTTCAGTGGAGAGCAGGACTCACAGGGGTATTGGAGCATCTAAGACAACTAAAAAAGAAGCTCTGTAATGTCACAAATCAGGAACTATCTTTTCAGTTCTCAGCTGTACAGAACTTCTCAGAAATGTCCATTCAGTTTGTTCTGCTGCAGACTTATTTACACTGGACACTTGATTAAAAAAGCTTTTTAGTGATAATGTTTTATTTGAGCATGTTCTGTACTTTAATGCTCATTCTCTTTTCCTGCTTTACTAGCTTAGACATGTTAGAGATTAACATCTTTTTTTAAACTTACTGAAACCAAATCATTAATTCTGAACCAACTGCCACCGAAGAGTAATTCCTGAGTCATGGTCTCTAATGGAGGATCAGGAGATGCACTCAGCTTGTGCACAATTCCAACATTGATGAGACTTCTCAGGTTTTGCCGTTTCTTGTAGGGCTGGCTTGGTTCCTTTGGGATGAGCAATTCATTTTTAATTACATGTTTACAATTATATTGCTCTTCAGCTGATTGACATGCTTGACCAACATATGCTAGCATTTAATCAACATATTTTAGCATTTCTCATCTGTACTGGGGACACAGCTATTAATGATGACAAATAGGTTCATGTTTAGTCTTTCCACTTAGTATTATATAACTTCCCCAAGAATGTAGCCGTTAGAGATTATATCTGAACATTCTAACAAAGTAAGAGTGAGTTAAGCACACATATCTATGCCTTCAAAGCTCTGTTAACTTAGAAAGATATTGTAAAGCAAATTAGGTCCAAAATAATATAATGCAATATTTAAGTATATCTGAGCTTCTCTTAGCTGGACATGAATTTGTCTACATGCTTAGCTCTTGGGGACAATTTGGTTAAAACATCAGAAATGTTTTACAAAACCAACCAACTGCACAAAGCCTTTAGGATTTATTTCAATATTTTGCTTAAAGCAACTGGTGCTTAGGTTCGCATCCATAGAGCACAAAATCAAAATAATTTTGGGAACTTTCTTATCATGCCATGAATTCTGTTCTTCAGGTTTTCTCAAGTTTCTGAAACAGGTTGCCCAGAGGTGGTGGACACTTACTAGTTTCAGCTGGGGTAGAGTTAATTTTCTTCACATGGTGACAACACTCCATCCCTGGAAACAGTCAAGGTCAAGTTGGATGGGGTTCTAAGAAACCTGATCTAGATAAAGACGTCCCTCCTCATTGCAGGGGGATTGGACTAGATGACCTTTAAAGATCAATTCCAACCCAAATTATTCTATGATTCTATGAAGCAGCAAGCTTTTTGTTGTGATTTTCCATTAATTATGGTAGTCATTAAAAAAAATAAAATACTGGTTGTCATTGTACAGTCTGAAAAGAAACAACCAAAGGTTGTTGTAGCTCCTGTGGTAAGTGCTGGACTGCACAGAGCAATCCTGAACTTCCCTACAGTCTTCTCAGGGTCTGTGGCCACACTGTGGTCTCCTCAATATCCACTCAAGTGACAGATTTAAGCTAGCTGTAGGAAGCCTATTTCCACACGGAAGGGAAAGTGATTTAAATAATCCACTATCATTTACGTACTTTAGAATTCAATACACTAAAAAAGATACCTGGTATTTGGTGCTACCTGAGAGCAAAATGCCCTACAGCAACAGAGACAAGAACTCCCAAAACACACGTATCAATAACATCAATATTAATTAGGATCTCTAGGGGAAGGCCTGATACAGGTATCATAGGTAATAACTGTGGAGAGCAAACAGAACAGGTAATGCAGTTACTGCCAAGATACACAGTAACTGCTTTGCAATCTGTTGAGTTTTGTAGGGCTTAAGTACATCCTGAAGATCAGAATTAAGTGCTGGAGAAACAAAAACCATAGAGCAAGAGGGCAGTAAAGGCACAGTGCACCATTAAACAGTGATTAAAGTACTAAAACCAGAAATGTTTCTTTATTTTCAGCTCCTTAAATGCATAAGAAAATCATCTGTTGAATAACGTGATCAGGATGCAAACCCAAAATGTGCAACCCATATAGCTGAAATGCATTCAGTTTATGGTTGTTTCTCAAGAGGAAGCTGAAGATGAAGTAGCCAAGATTGTGGTATGGGCATTGGTGAGTGTGGCAGGTACTGAGGAAAGTGCAGTGCAGTGGGTGGCCCCAAACACCCACCACTGCAGCAACAGGGAGGGCTCCCCAAAGCTGCTTTCTAAAGGCCTTTGGATGAAACCCTCACACGAAGCTCAGATTTTCTCCATAGACTTTAGAGGTATGAAAGGACCAGCTCTGTGCTCAACCTGTATAGGGAAAAAGAAAAATACAAACCACAGCAACAAATTTTCAGCAGACACTGATGCTTTCTTCTTCATTTTTAGAAAATTAACATGGGAAAATTCATAGCAATGCCTACTAAATTTAAACATTTTCAAATACACAGTATGACAAGTTTCACACCTAGGATTTTAAAGGAAATAAATGAAGAGATTTTTGTCATCACTAACACTAATATTTCAGTGCATGGAAATGTTTCAATACATTCATTTGCCATATTAAAAAGAGGGGGGAATAGATGGAAGGTAGTAGGCAAAACACTGAAATGGTTAATATAAGAATGTGGCAGTAAAGAGGTGAGGTTAAAAATGTGTTCAAGAGGTGTCTGGGTCTGGCACTGGGTGATATGGTTTAGGTGTTACAGTGGAAGTGCCAGGTGGACAGTCCCTTCCAATATTGTTGATTCTATGATTCTATGAAAAAGGCAAGTAAGTAATCAATGTCATGGTTTCAAGGCAGGTACATCTCCTCAAATCAAATTTCACTCTGACTTGGCCACAGTTTGGGCAAGAGTGACAAATTGTCAGTACCACCTACTTGGGTTTCTGCGAAGCATTTAGTAATACATTTAATGTATTACTAAATATATAATTTATTTTACTATATTTAGTATATATTATTTATTTATTTATTTATATGTAAAAGCTTTTATCTTGTGAAAAAAGGCAAGTTCTAAATCCAGACATTTACAGACAGGTCACAAGATAGAAGACAATGGAGCTCTCCAATGAATCAGGGAAGCTTTGATGGGTCTCCCAGCACTCAGTTTCTGGTCCAAGGCTACTCAGCACTTATGTTGATGGTTCACAGGATGAGCCACAAAGTCTTTGCTGGCAAAATTTTGGATATCAGAAGATTGCATTGGTAACGTTTTAGGAATCAGCTACTTAGTGCTCTGGATCTGCTGTGTGGTTTGCTCTAATTTCTATCAAAAAAAAATCCAGTTATTGGGGGGGGAAGCATATTTCTACACATTATCAGTGTAGGAAGGTATGGAAATTAACATCTGCGAGGAGAATGAAATGACAAAACATGAAGGAGAGGACAAATTGTGGTCCACCACTGCTTCTGCAGCTGTAAGGAGGAAGGTGGACTGTAAGTGAAGGGGCAAACCTGCTCCCTGTGCAACCCAGCTGGGAGTTTGCCCACACTGCACCAGCCTTGAGAAGAGATCCACAGGTAATTCAGATTGGACAAAACTTTTCACAAAAGGAAGATGTGTGGTGATCCTAAAACCACGTCTCATATGGAGAAGCTGCAGTGGTTTCACCCTGGGAAATAGGAGCAAAATGCGGTCCAGGGATTGTCATCTGAGTTTAGCTGAATAGACAGAGTGGTGACTGACTGAACACTTTATTCAGGAAAGAAAGAGATGCTGCTCACATGCTTTCAGATGAACTAGTCGTCTCCCTTCTGCCTGTGTGTGTGGTAGGGAAAGCTGTGTGTGTGTGTGTGTCTGTGTGTGTCTGTGTGTGTGTGTTTGCGTGTCTGTGCATTTGAAATCCAGGGCTCCACCCATGTAACCACTGGGAATCTTCTACAGACAAAAGGAAACTTTCTGCTGCGCTTTTAATACTCATAAATTTTGCTGCTCTGCAATGGGACAATGATTATAATTAAATCTCATGCTTCAAAGCTTCAGAGTCAGGAAAAAATAATACTCTCCATGCCACCATCAGTACATGCTCCAAATCCCTGCGGGACCTGACAGGAGAGTCTTCTTGTTTCCCATGAGCTCTGCATGCTGAGGACCCCTGGGACCTCCTACCTGCCTGTGTATGTGGATAAGGTTTTCCTGCCTGAGGTCACACAAAACCTGCTCCTAGGTTTTGAAAAACAGGTAATATTCAGCGTATCTAAAAGGCATGAGTTTGATACTAAGTGTCCTGGGATCTGCTGGTGAATTTATCTGATACTGTGATTTGGACTTTATATCTCTGAAGGAGATTATAGAAAATAAATTCCAAACTGAAGCTGAAAATGTTCTCTTTTTTCTTAATTCAGAGGTAAGTCACTGGTAATACAGAAGAAGAAATTGGACGAAAAAGAGGCTGAATAGCAAGGGAATGGAAGGACAGATGAAGTTCAGGGAAAGCTATAAACCAATATTGCTATTGCATTATTAAACAAACGGAAAGAAGGATAGAAAAAGGTTGTTTAATTCCCGCAGGCTAAGATAAGGATAGTGACCAGTCTAGCTATCCCATAGTTTCTTTCTGTTTTACAGTAGTGAGAAGATATTAATCAACATTTCATTCTGTTGGACAGTAATGGAGAAATGTTCTGATACAAATTCAGAAAACTTGTGAGCATAGAATACAACTGTTATTTGGAAATATCACAATAATCATGTATGGCCAGTAGCAAATACATTAGAAGAGGGATGTTTAGGATATTTTACTTAGTGATAAACAAGAGCTGTGAAATCTGAGCTTGAGTATCAGTTTATCAATTTTACATATAATTCATGCATCTCCTCACATAAATGTTAGTGTTATTCGGAAGCCTTGAGACTACATTAGCTTTGCCACCACCTCATGGTGAAAAGGAAGGAGATGTCAAGGACATGAAATGTCTAAGTAATAAGACCTATTAACCCTCACTTATTTAACAAGATGTAACTTCTCAAAGTGCATTTTACTATACCATTGAGAAGAGTTGATCATAAGCAGAACATGAACCAAAACAAGTACCAGATTCCTGAAAGCTGCAGATATAAGGCATCTCTTTATGTTCCCTGTGTCCTTTTGCCTTGTCCTAGCCTGAAGATCCTATATGAATTCTTGAGCCAATTGGGCCTTTTTAATATTCTGGTTCTACATTTTGTGTTCCACCTTTTCCAAACCGAAACTCCCAATAGAATTATAATTGATTTAATAGCTAAAGTGTTCTACAGGATACACAAGAAATCCTTGATCTCTGGAATTCATTATCTATGTTTAATGAGAGACCAGAACAAAGTCTTAAAAATACAAACTTGTGTTTGCAAAATAAATTTCCCTATCCTGTTTTCATATTCATGTAGTCCTTTTCTGGTTTTCATTCCAGAAGCAATCACTCAGTATCAGTCAATATTAATTGATTAAAATGAAATGGAAATCCAATGAAAGGAAAGGAGTCCTCTCATATGTAACGCTGCACATCTGAGTTGAGGATTATGAAAACAGACATTCTGACCCAGCAAAATGCAAAATTCTTTGCCCTTGTTCTTAACTAAGGATTCACAAAACTGCACTTCAATGTGTGCAATTAAGTTTGCAAAGAGAGTAGTAAAGCCAGACCAAAATATAGTAGCTATACTTGGGTACAAATTGCCCATTTCTGGGTAAGTATTGCAAATGGACCTTCGGTGTTGTCAGTTCACCAGGTTCTTGTTTAATCTAACATTCCTCATTTCAAAATAAATTACCTATTTCAGAGAGGACAGAAGTCTTACTGGACCTCTGCAAAGTTTTTAATAAGCTTTCCAAATAGAAAAAAAACTAGTAGCTCAACCGTGCAAGGAAGGCACAGTGAGAGGAATTTCAAGGTGGCCATAACTGAGGAGAGAAGGAGGGATGGAGAATAACAGCACTTTGTGCTTGAAAGCAAGCAAATGACTTGAGAGTGTACTCTGAGAAATGACAGGATCAGCACTGGGATCCAGTTTAATGGTCAAATTTGGGGAATGGGTGTGCACCGATGTGCACACAGCTGCGAGACACCAGTGGGTCAGGGGAGCACCTGGTTAGCAAGCTGGGGGAGACTGATGACCCTGATGGCAAGACTCCAGGGCAACAGATAATAGCACAAAATGAAGTGAGAAAGGCCTTGACCTCATATGTGACTGAGAATTCCTGTTTTCTAGTCTCCCTGGAATGCTCACAACAGGCAGAACCCTCCAAAGTTAGTCAAGAGACAGTGAGCCCTAAGCCATCCGCACCACCGCTCAACCCCATCACCTCTTCTCTAGAGATCCCATCCCCTCACTTCTTTCCTTGCCTGTTTACTCCTTACTCATCCCTCCCCTAACCTCCCCTGACTCCTGCCCTCCAGATGGCCCTCATCAAGCTGATGTCTTGATAAGCCCTCTACCCAGCCTATGATGTTCTAGCCCCAGCAGCATTTTGTTGGGAGGCAAGGAAGATTTCTGGGCATATCTTCAAGGTATGGAGGTGAAGGATAGAAGAGCAATTGTGTTTCTCCCAAGCCTGTAACCATGCAGTTCAGAGCCAGTATAATGATGGGCATGATGGGAAGCTCCGTTGAGCAGGGAATACTGAGTGGGGAGAAGAGGTATTAAAGCTAAACCACAAAGCTGGTATAGGAACTAAAGAAATAATACATCCACAAATAAATCAAGGCTGGAAATTAAAAACTTTCTGAGCTTCAGAGAGGTACAGGAGAATAAACCATCCAGGTAACTCTTGTGGGAATAAAACAGTAATTAGATTTTCAAGAGAGAGCTTCACCAGTTTATGGATAGGATTACTTTACCTAATGGCTTGAAAATGGAAATATTAGTCTTCATGACATATGATCCTATGCAATAGCCTATTCAAACTGTTAGGTCTTCTGAGCAGCACTGATCCCTTCCCATGCTCTTTCAAAGTCCCAACATACTTTATCTATGACCATGACAGGGCTTTTTATGTGCTGCTGTATTTAAAAGCAAATAACTTGGGGTTGGGGAAGGGAATTAAACAAGAAAAAAAAATTAGTTGTGACGCTCAGAAAGGCTATTTAATTTGAGGGGGATATACACACTCGTTCTTGGAAGAAGTTGTTACACTTCGGGCATCACATGGCAGGCAGTCTATTTGCTGGGGCTGCCCCGAGGTGCAGCAGCCTCAGCCGGCTGCTCCATCAGCAGGAGGGATTGCTCCGCTCGTGGTTGTTTGGTGCCATCTATGGCCAGATACTCGCTCGCACATCCCAGCATCATTTTAGGAAGACAAGCATATATGTGCGTTTGATGAAATCAGCAACGACTCTGATATACAATGCACTTATAAATCTCTCCATGGATATTAATGTCTCACTTCTCTGCCAGCTGTTGGGTGGTACCAGTGAGCTCCTTAAGGCTGTTGGTACCTTCTGGAGTTGCTAAATCTTTTTCAGAGTGACCTTTGTATCCAAAGAACAGAATATTAATTTGGGGTATGGAGTTAGGACTTTACTGAAGAAAAGGAAATACAGTGCTAGAAAAGGTATAACATCTGTTTTTCTCTACAAATGAAGAAGACAGACTTCATCTTTTGTGTCATCCCCTTTTTCTTCCTATGCATCCTCAAGGACAGGCAGCAGTCAATGTCACAGCCAGAGGACATTGTGTTGTTTTGGGGGTGCTGTCTGGCCATGCCCATGGCTTTGCAAAGACAACTCAGATGTCAAAACCCCTGAGTGGATAAGCACATCCCCAGCAATGCTGCAGTGCCTCTGTTTGTCCATCTCTTGGCAAGCCATGTCAGCAGTGCTGCCTATCAACTCCTGCCCCAGCAGCAGCTCCTCTGTGGGGTTAGTCAATGGTGTCGGCAAGGGCATGAACACAAACTCAACACTGCCTGGGAGAGCTTGCCCATCTCCAGGCAGAAGTCTTCTCCATGTGTTGTGTGTGACACAGAGAAAGAGGATGGGACATACATTCCTGTATTTTGAGTAAGACCAGCAGTTTCACACTAATAATAACACTGCTTTAGCGTGCACATAAACCAGAATTTTACTAGTCAGGGTCTTCAAGGTTCAGAATTTGAAAACCTCTCACTATTTGTGATATCTGCTTTGCCAATAAGCTCTAAATGACTTTCCTGAATATTTGAAAATGATCATACTCAGAGTTATGGCTTCCAAGTATTCCAGGATCCATAGGAACCAAATGTAATGAAACAACGTGAGTTGTCTACACTGTTATACGTGTAATAGAAAGCAATAAAGGTAGCTGGGGACTAGGGAAAAGGAAAGAGGAGCAGAAAGAAGAGAGAAAGCAAATGCTTATCCTGAACACATAAAATATACAAGCATATTAAAGAGGAAAAAGCCCCAACAATGAATATAGCAAAAGTGGTCGCAGGATCACTGAAAGAGAGAGTTTAATATGGTGAAGCTGTCAAATGACAAAATTATTTTAGTACTGGGACTTTTTCTTCTCAAGGTGAGTAGAGGTAATATTGCAGCAGCACTTACAAAGACTTTAGATGGATTTGTAATATCAAAAGTACAGAAAATAAGATGGTCTATGGCACTGATACAAGTGTCTGAATTTGTTGGTGACAGTAAAACTATCCCCTAATAGTTTAGTAATCATAGAGATTTCTTAAGAAGAATTTTACTCAATTATCCTCTAATTTTCCAGTTTAGACCAGAGGTAGAAATACAGCTGGACCAGGCAGACCTCTCTGACATGCAGTCATTCTCCTACCACCTGACAGGAAAGGAAAACAGAAGAGGGAAAAGCAAGATGCAAGGAATTTTAAAAGATAGATATTTTCGTTGAAGTGACTGTTGGTATGGCACAATTGGCATTGTTTGGGGTTTGAGTATGGTATATAGATGACTTGAAGAGGTGCCTGGCTTTCGAAAATCAACCTGATCAATACATAGTCATAGAAATGCTGTTCTAAGCTTTACAAGTGCAACTATTTTTAGGGTAGTAAACATTGCGGCCAGCCTGAGCAATGTACACCTGGAATGGAGGGATTGGTCTTCAAATGACAGGATTGTAATGTTTGGCAATTACAAGTCCATTTACTTCAACAGGAGGGAAAATCTTTGTTGGTTTTGGATAAGGAGATGAAGAAGCACTGAGACTAAGTGAATCCTTTAGATCACAAGTATGTCAGAAAGAGCAATGCAAAATTCTTATGTCCTAGGTCTAATTATCATGGAAAAAACAGTGTAACTTTATGCAAATCAGATATGATAGTGAATGCAAGTATATCAGTATTCACATAATCTTTGTTACAGAATGAGGTTGTTACAAACTTAAATTAGAATTTAAGGGTTTTCTGAATGAGAAAGGCATTTGCCAAGGAGGGTTGATAACCTGGAACACATTTATTTATACTTTTTTTTTTCTCCTCTCCCTTTTCAAAGAGCTAAAGCATAGAATTAATCACTGTTTGACTATTCAGATGACTTGACTGTACATAATCCCTATCAGAAATAGTTGATGTTGAAATCCTTTTAAGGGATACTTCACAGACATTTTGATCAATTATGTCTTTGTGGTTTTGCCTGTAGATGTGCATTTGCCTTGGATATACATCCATATTTTACTGGATTGTGTTCGTACCTTAGAGGGACATCTTGCATTTTGTTAACCAGTACCTCAAAACGCAAATCTAATTGAAAAAAGGAAAATCAAAAGTATGCTTTCAGTATCTTCAGTATAATTAGACTATTTCCTGTACTTGACCTTTAAACACAGAATACTTTTATTATAGAAAATGTTCTAGCTCTTCTTAACATGGAAGAGGTTAAATAACTGATCAGCCATATTGTGTGCTTCCTACCCCACCAGAGAGACAGAAAGAAACAGAAAATTTGCAGATTTGTAACATTTGAACACCTCTTATTAAAAGAAACTAGTACATAGCCAGCAGCCTCACTTCTGGCAATGTATCTAAATGCAGCTATACAAATAGGCCAGTTTCTGAAGTTGAAGCAATAGCCAACCCCACTGAAGCAGAAGAATCTATCTCTTCTCTTGGCTCACTGACAGAGATGCAGTCATCTCCAGAGTCCACAATTATCCACTGCTGTTAATCTTGCTTCCCTTCACTGAGAACACAGTTGACCTTCAATTTGACCCATCTTTGACAACTTCCCAGGCCTTCAACTACAAAAATTGTATCCATTCTTTCTGCAAAATCTGGATCACTAGGATCTCCCCTCTCATCTGCTGCTTTTCAAAGCACGTGATGCAGCCCTGGTTCTCACTGAATGCAGGGTTATGTCCCAGAAGTGTTCTATAATTAGAACCAACCACACAGATGTGCTTTAAGAGACTATGCAGCTGAAATGCAGAAAATACTTTAAAAAAGAAAAAAAAAAAAAGTTGGTTTCAACTTGCATCGATGCTGCTTTCTCTTGGCAGCTTTCCTTCATGGTATTGCATACCACTCTGCCTCCCTTCATTTGAGCAGAGGTAATTAATACCTTTTCCATTATTAAAGCCTCAGGAACAGAAGATGAAATCCTGCCTTTGCTAAGGTCGGTGACAGAACTCCTGTGAACTTCAGTTCTTGGAGTATCAGGCCAAAAGAGATCATTAAATTGTCCTGTATATCATTGATATCGATGTTGTGTTGGACTACTGCCTATCCTCCAGATGGCATCCAAGCTGTGACTCCTAAAGGACAGAAAATCCACCACTATCCTTGGTGGTGACATGTTCCTAGTCCACTGAAAAAAAAAAAAAAATCCTGCATTTTATCCTATTAAGCATTACAGTTTAAAATTCCAGGCGCTGATATTTTAATATCTTTTCTTCCCAAATTAAAGAGAGTTACCCCACCTTTCATATTTTCTCCAGAAAGAGGCCAATTTACTGTAATTTAACATCTTTTTAAAATTTTAATGTCTACTCTGAGTAACAGCTATGATTTCTGACCCTTTGCCAGAAATTATCTTGTTTCTATGCCTTTTGCCTGCATTCTCCCTTATGTTCTAAAGATGATCAAAGGACTCCGGGGTGTTTCAATATCCATCTCACCAGCTCCACCTACAGCACTATCTTCTCACACTTCTGGTGGTTGCAACCCCATCCATGCATATCTTGTGTGGTGCTGGGCTCTCCCAGTGAGCTGCTTGTCTGCTGTGGTCCTTACCTCCTCTCCCAAACATGCCCCTGATAAAGACCGTTTGAGTACTTTGTTCCAAGATGTATTAAAGTATTTCAGGCTATATTAAAATATATTTTGATGCAGGTAACCAAATAGTGCAGATCAGTGTGTAGGATGGCCCAGTCTTCATCACTATCATATTGCCAGTCCTTGTCCTCTGCAGACCAGGAATGCTATAGATCACAAAGAGCATTGCACGTGCTGCATCCATGCATCCCAAGCAGAGCCCCATTAGAAATACTCACATTCAACAGTAATCCCCAAGGATAAGTCTGAAATGCTCCATCTGCCTTGTTCTCAATCCTGTTTAAAAATTCCTTATTGGTATTTTGTATGGATTGACTTTATTTGGAAACCCAGG
Organism: Grallaria varia; assembly: GCA_013396735.1. Lineage (NCBI taxonomy): Eukaryota > Metazoa > Chordata > Aves > Passeriformes > Formicariidae > Grallaria > Grallaria varia. Next base: position 149,448 of record VWZG01004334.1, on the reverse strand, counting down.
TGAATGTCCTTACAAAAGCCCCTCAGGTGGCAATCACATAGATACATTTATCAACTAAAGTTAGAGTCTCACAGAAAAAGGAAGTATGTAGGGTCAGACTCCTGTAGCACTGACAAAGCTAAGGCTATAGCATTACATGGAAAAGGTAAAGAAATGACCAGAAGCAGGATATTAAAGACATCAAACTATTGTGAAATTCTGTTTGGACTCTTAGTCATCCCAGTTAAAGGCAAGCTGTATGTATTTACTTGCTATTCTGGGTAATACAGCTCTGAAGCCAGGCAGTGATATTTTATACTAGCCATCAGGGCCTTGCTACCTAATCATCATGGTTAGGCCAAGGCAAACTAGTGATATTAATAAAAGTATCTTGTATGACAGGGAAACTATTTTTAAAGGCTTGCCTTCTAATACAATGATACGATTATTAGTGTTTCATAACACCACTTTGCGTTTGACATTTTTGTTGCAGCATGCTGTTGCACAATACTTCACACTTTCATAGCACATTCCACCTGAGAATCTGGATCTCGACCAAGAATAATGAGTTGAGCTCCACAAAACTACCCTGAAGCAGCCCTTGTGCTAGTCCAAACCTCGAGATGATGAAAGGGAATGACAGCAAGGATAAGGAATGCCCAAGGTCACTAAGAAAGTCTAGGGCAGAACTGATTCTGGAACTAAATTTCCTTTTTTCTTGCCTTAGGATTTCACCACAAGACAATTCTTCTCCAGGGCATAGCAGGAGGTGGGGGGAGGTGGGGTGGGGGGAGGAAGAGAAAAAGGCCTTTTACTACAAAATAATTTCAGTATTTTGCATGAGGATGTTCCTAGGATGTTAGTGCATTGATGTACTAGAGAAGGCACAGGCTCTCAGTAGCTGGGAAACGCATGTGCAATCTTGTCTGTTTGCATTACAGTATTTTTCTGAGGATCATTCTTTCTCTGCACTGAAAACACAGAAATAGCTGGGAAAAAAATTAACTGCAATCATATAATTAAAGAGGGTTTCAGGGTCATGTAGCTGGTCTAGCTGTTGTCAGCGTGACTCCTGCTTCACGGGCTCCAGAAGTTATAAAGTGCGCAGAAAACGAAGCAGGGGACTGCAGGCAATTGAATGCTGCCCTGGAGAGATTGATGCTATCCCTGCCTCTGTCATTTTTCATTTTCTTGTGGCCCAACGGGAGACATCAGGATCTAAATTAGAGAAGGGCTGAACATTCACAGCTGCACTTAAAATTGTTAGCTGAAATTTGAACACATAAAAAAAATAAAATCTAAGTTTCTAAAATCAGGCACAAAAGTTTAGATAACACTCTCTAATTCTGGGTTTAATATCTGTTCTTCAGGTCTCTCTGTCTCAGGCCCCTGGGCAGAAAATTAAGGGAAGAGTAATCTCAAAACAGAGCTGTAAGGATACATTAATTAATGTTAGTAAACAGTGATAATATTGCAAAGAGATCATCACAGTAAATCTCACAAGGAGATTAATAATTCAATAGAGGATTTGAATAATTGTGTTAATAATGTGCAAGTAAGGCTTGAGCTTACTGAAAGTGGAATATTTGATTAGCTTGCCCTCAATGAGGTCTGTCCATCCTCCAGACAAATCAGGTGTGCTGTGGAAAAGGAATGTGACTGTCATTAGGTATGGTATTACTAACTGTACTCACAAGCAAGCTAAATTCCAGTTGCTCTTCTAATTTCGTCACTCCCTAACTTTTAAGAGCCTGAATAGATCTTTTAAAACATTCTTTTATTACATGCCTCTGCAAATTGAATTCTATGTACACTGTATAATTTGAGTGTAATTACCATATACCCAATGGTAAACAGCAGCTTCCATGAACTTGCAATTTATGTGACAAGTACAGGGAATTATGCATAGAGAAGATAAGCCAGTTTGGTGTCGTGAGCAGACTGAAATATCATGTACAGATGATAATAAATAACTCCCCTTTATTTTAAAAATGTAGTTTTTGTGCTGCCTTTCTCTACTCTGGCTTATTTATTATGAAAATCACATGTTCCTGCTGAGAGGCTGGTATACTTTCCATATGGAAAAATCTTTGGTGTCTCATGGTGGGAGCACAGGCTGCTGTTAGACATGACATACAAACCACTGCCTTCAACTACACAAGTGCCACCTTTACAACACTACAGAGCAATCTCCTTGACATGTCATCAGTGGGATTTGGCAGACCACAGCCTAGGAGTGTCATAATCAGAACATGCTAATTTTGAGGGGATTTTTGCAAAATGATTCATGGATATTGTGTTTCAAAATACACATGGCAGAGGGATGCGAACAACTGTGAACAGCCGCTGCACTGCTGGTCCTCCACTCTTTTCCTGAAAAGCCTTGTAAGGCTTTGCCACCACCAGCTTGATTTTGCCTCTCCCACTGTCCCTTTCCATCACCAGAGGGAACTCCTTGGCAGTTTAGGAATGAAGAAACCCTATCCTGCTGTCAGAAAGCACCAATATAACAAGGCTGGAATTTTTTTCACTGTTAGTCATCAACTTACCTACTGTACCCCCCTTCAGCTGCTGCTGGAAAACCAGGCTGTGCAGACCCGTGGCCACAACAGAGCAAGGGGTAATATGTCAAAGGGATGACACAGCTCCATGAAGCATTGCATTTTGGATTCATCTTCAAAGAACCAAGCTTCAGTTGATTCTTCTGATGCCACCTGCCGTCTCCCTTTAAATGCTTTCAGGTGTTGGCAGCCCCAGCTTCAGTCTGGAGTCAGACCTTGCAGACCGACTTCCACACCACCAGGAAATAGTGCTGGTCCTTTCACCAATTTGTGCCTACTCAAATGAAAACAGGACTTTTGCTTTTAAAAATCAGGTTTTATCAATATGCAATGTTACACAATGACAAAAGCTAGAACCCTGTTATCTATTTCAACACCAAAACAGACACATAATACAGCTTAATTTTAATGCCAGCTTGTAATGGAATGATCTGGTTTATATTACTTCTGTTCCAACTTCATACAGCAGATTTTAATAGTTTGGGATTTTTTTACAGTATATGTTTTCATTTGGAGAGGAAGGACTTTTTCTTCTATCTTCAGAGAACTTCTAAGGCAGTTAGCCAATACAGAAGGTGTATTTTGAAAAATTCCCTTTGTCCAATTAAGACACCTGGGAGCAATCCAGATTCAATGCAATGCTTTCTTTAACCAGCTCTCATCAAATTTATTATTCTTTTTTTTTAGCCTAGCTTTCAAGTAAAAATGATGAGGATATTAAACGATGAAAAAACCATTCAGATGAAGGGTTGACTTCATCTCTCAGAAAGCAGGAAAGCCAAGGTTAAAACTGTCACTACTAGGAGACTTCTATAATATTAAAGAGACACAATGAGAGCAAGCTAAAAATGGTATTTCAGGATTAACTCCATTTTTTTTGTATGTGTTTGCAGATTTGTTACAGAACCAACTCCTACTTATTTTAGGTGACTAATCTCATTGCAATGTAGTAAGTAGGCAAATAAGAGTTAGCCTTTACTGACTGTTAGCTTGCTGAATTGAATTATAGCCTATTTTAATAATTCTTTAAATATCTATACCCATAACTACTGTACTGATTTTTATTTTTGATATTTGGTCCTACCAATAACAGAATGAGTTGGATTTTAGACAAAAATATGAAAAATAAATATGTAAATCATGTTAAACAAGTATTGCCTAGCATGCTGTGAATACTGCCATCTGATGTGAGCCAGAGAGCATGAATATAGAATCAATGTAATATTTAACTCTGTTCCTTGGTTTTACAGATTTTTAATTAAAAAAAAAAAAAAAAACAAAACAGATAAGCCTCTCCCATGTGTGCACAGATTGGGCTGAATTAAAGATTTAGACTGGTGAATTTTTCCATAATTGGTTTTGATAGTAGTGTTAGTATTATATCTAGATGTAACTTCAAAATCTGTGGCAAGAATTCTGGCTAGCTGATAATCAAATACCAGTTAGTTTTATTGTAGAAACATGGCACAGTAATTTGGAATTAAATATGTACCTTATTAGTCATCTAAAAGAATTTAAAAAAAATTGTCAGAAGGTAGAATATTTATTAAAATTTATGGCCTGACAGTGAAAGCATTGCTTTTTTTAAACTAAAAAAACTAAATTCAAGAAATATATGTATATTTCCCAGCAATCAAATGCATTTTTAGTCACAGAAGGTACTGAACTGTAGAGAGAAGCATTGAAAGAAATTACAATTGTTTTCACTTCTGAAAGATTTTGTGTTCACTCTTAGTTGCAAGAGGGTTGAAGCAGTGTATGTTGTGATGATCTGTGTCTGTCACTTCTATGCAAGTTCAAAAATTGCAGAAGGGAAATCTAAACAAAATCAGGATTCTCTCTGAGATTCAAATTCTAAAACCTTTATTCATATTTTAAAAACTCAAAACTTATTATCTTTGTAGTCCTAAAGTCAGTGCTCACTTTCCACAATGAGGGACTTTTCAGCAGATAGAGAGTGACCTGCATATTTCCTACCAGCTGCTGCCCTGGTCTTTCTATTTAAGCAAATTAGTTCAATCCTATATCAAAGAAAGATTTTTTTTCTGTTTGTGTGAGCTTAGAAAAAGCACTGAGGACTACTCTTTGGGCTTGTCTTCGTATACTTCCCAAGTTTTGCGGTGCATTCTTGGTTTGTGCGATCGGGATCACTAAAATCTCCATCATCTTACGTGTGCTTATTTGCACATTCTCTCACTGAATTTTCTGCTGCCAACCTTGGCAACTAAAAGGCACCAGAGCTGCCACTGGGTGTGTCATCAAACTGGATACAACAGTACAGTGTCTTTCCTAAATTTTGCACAGTTTCTTTTCCTAAGATAAAATAACTGACTTATGCTGGATGAAGACCTTAATGCTGTATTTCTAGTAAAATCCGTCATAGTAAAATTGACTGGCTGAGGGAATGAGAAGGTAATATTAAAGAAAAACCCTTTTACCCATCCTACATAGCTGCACGTATGGTTTGGGGATTAGCCTGTGGGGTACCTGAGCTATGTGAGTGGGAACTCCCTGAAACGGGTATGTAGACAGCTGAACAAATCACCGTAACTTTCCCTGCTCTAGTATTACTGGGTCATGTAAGTAGCAGGAGATAAAAGCTCACAGCACAAATAGGTCAGAAACCCTCCCAATGGTCTCTTTCATGGAAGCAGCCACTACAGCAGCCTGCTGGAGGAGCAGATGTCCTGTTCCTTCTCCATCTGCGTCTGGAAAACAGGGAATTTCCTTTCCCTTCTCTTCCCCCACCTCTCCCACTCAGTTTCAAGGAAGAATATTAAAGCCTGTTTACTCAGGATTTGTGGAGAGCTCTAAATTCAACCTCTCTAAATCCATTTTTTCCTTTTAAAGGAGGGCTGCAAAGAAGGATGTTCTGAAGTATTTTCAGCAGCTCAGCACGTCTCAGGTTTTGTGACTTTTGATACAGCCTGGAGCCTTTATTATTGCTGAAGACCAGGTGTTCACCCTGCACTTCAGCAGTCTCTGAAATTATCAGCTATAACGGATTAGTGACACTCTTGAAATCCCAGGCAGAAGGATACAAAGATACTGTACAAAGACACTGGAGAGATTCCTGCATGTTACGTGCTTTGCAGACCTAACACTTTTCAAGTGTCCTATCCCATTGTTTCCACTTTGTGGGATTCATTCAGGGATAACAACAGTGTTAATGGGGAAGTAAAGGGCACAGAGTTTAAATTAAATTGGTGAAGTTGGGACTAACATTCATCTTAGGTCACTTCAGGTGCCTGTACCATGGATATTTGTGTGTGAGCTCATTACCTGGCTTTCCCTTATTGTCAAGGGAGAGATACAGGCAGGATTCATCCGATCTTTATGAAGACATCTATTTTATGCTGAGATGGATTGTAGCTCAGAACTGCCGTTTCTTGGCTAGAAAGCAGATAAATAGCTCAGCTCAACATCCAAATTTCCACAAATGAATCACATTCCTAGAGGTAAATCTTCATCTCTTCATACTTGTGGTAGTGCCAGCACAATGTACTCGGTCGTAATGGTGACAGGAGTGTAAATGAGATCTAAAACCAAATGTAGCTTTGAAGAAGGTCAGTAGAACGCAGGACTGGCCAAAGACAAGGACGTCACTCTTCTGAATAAGAGGTGGGGAGCAATGCTTCTGCAATGATGTCTTGTTTCCCCAGGTTACAGTAGGACATTTTTAACCCTTTTTTTATTTTCTCCAGTGATTTTTTTCCCAGGAAAAATTAACATATTTTACTTTTTTCAAGACAATACTTACATGTCAGGTACTGTAAAAAGTATTACCTGTTTAGAAAATCTCCTCTTAAAATAGTATCCCCAAACTATCTTCAAATGATTTCAAGCTGAGTATAAGTCAACTCATCTATTTTAGATCAATAAATGTCAAGAACTGGTTTTTTACTTGTCCTTTGAGTGGGTGCTTGAAGCAGGTTCACTGTGGCTTTTCCTATTGTTTTAAGAAAACCCTATTTTTTTTTCTTTGCTATGAAAATTTATTATTTTGTATTGTCATTTTGGGAAAACAGAAATATAATGACCCAAGCTGAAATATATCTAAAGTCACTCAGAAATATTATCTAATTCTTTATTTGCTATGTATTTTCCACAGAGAAAAAAGTTTCGTTATCCTTGCTTTTAAAAAAGACCAACAAACAACAAACTGAAGATGCATATGCACTTGAACAGATATCTCAGCTACATCATTTTCCTGTAAAAGACCAAAACAATCTATTGTTGTTGTGAATTGAACATGAGCCAGGACCAAATTTACAGACCCACAGGGCTGAGAGATCATGAAGAATCCACTTAATCCAATTGTTCAAAATCAGCAAAGCTCAGGGCCAAACTTGAAGACGGGTTGGTGAGTTTCAGAGAGAATTTTTACTTGTTAATAGATTTGTGTGCCAGGATTGACAGCAAAGTTTATAATTAAACCTGAATTCCAGACCCTTGAACAGAGAAACTTCTGAAACTTTTGATAACTTCTACAGCAATACACATGGCAAAACTAATTAAAAAACGCATTATTGTACCCAGGTTCTTTGGATTCCTGCATTTATGGGGGATTTTGCATCACAAAAATGATGTGCTTGATTTTCAGGAAGATTTCTGCCTTCCATAACTCCACCCTGTCTCAGAAGAATGACATCAGTCTTACGGTGCAAAGTCTTACACTTCCAGTAATTCAGACCATTGATTGTAATGAAGTCTCGAAGACCTCGGTTCCTCTTTTACACCTGCATCAAACGCATATGGGAAATTTGTCAAATGTTAACATTTTATATTCTGTACTTGTATACATCCTCCTCTTCCATTCCATGCTCTTGTAAAGCATCTACGTGAAAACTTTCTGCAGGCATACTGGAACAGAATGTGGCTAAATTGTAAAGCAAGGCAATCAGACATCAGATTTATCTGGGTAAAGAGTGTTAGCTCATGATCTTTTGCTGCCAGTGCACAATAGAAATGAAAGGTTTAAGAATTCTAGTTTGTTTCTCCCAGTTTGCAAGCAGTAATACAGCAGCAAACTTCTTTTTCTACCTTCAGATTTTTTTGAGGCACTTCAATAACATTTCAAGGATGTCTGAGTGAGTGAAGAACCAATACACTAGAAATCAGAGCTTTCAGGGGCATTCCTGCACTGTCTTGTATCATCCTAGCGGTCTAAACACTATGGTAATCTCTAACAGTTTGAATTAACTTTACAAACTGCTCTAGCATTTTAAATAAAGGTTTACCACATAATTTAGACCTAGCTTCATCAATACAGTTCAGCTATGGTCTATTTGATGCATTGCAATGACCACTAAAATTCTCTTTGGTGCCTGATACAGGTTAGAAAAAAAAATAATGAAGGGCTGCAGCACCCACATTACTGCTATTCATGGTTGAGATCAGACATCTTTCCTACTGAGGGGCTGGAAAGAGACAGCATGCCATCCGTATGCTGTTTTTATTCCACTAGAAATACTTGTGGGATGATCCTGGTAGGTTTCCAGATCCTTTATGGGGCAGGAGCGGCATGAAAGGGTGGCAGCAGACTGGAAATCCAGCTCCATTATTCCACTCAGTTATTTGTTTGCCAATGCAGAGCCTCAACAGCTACTCTTAATCTTAAAAAATGGATGGTTTAAATTAATAATATAGTGACATGATGCAATCTAAATGAGTTATTCTACTTTATTACATTTGTTCCAAAGTAATTATCAGTAATCAGAATGACTACCAAGGATTCTAGATATCTAACCTTCATAATGGATTAGGTAAACTTTCCAATGTCAGTCTGGAGAGACAAAGACCAGTTCACTCCTACTGAAAAATTAACTTAACAATGACTCTACTATTAATGTACATAAAACGCATACATTATGGGTCGAAAGGATTAGTATGCACATTCTGCCCTTTTCACAAGTAGTTACTAAATAGCTTTATAATCCAGGTGAAATTCAGTGCAAGTGAAAAACAGTGTCTGCATGTTATAGAGAAAAGGCTGTTTATGATTTTTTTCTAAAGGGACATGAATGCATATCATTAATTATTTGAAAAGACATATAAATGTTAGCATTATGCAGTGAGTTAGCCTCCCTCTACAGTAGTCTCACTCAAACTCATCAAGATGAAACACCCACAAATACTGAGTGTTCTGCCCTGATCTGCCAAGTCTGACATTGTAAATGCAAAAAAGATTAAAAAGGATAAACTTCCATATTCTCCATTGCTAAGTACAGCAGTAAGATTTACTAACTGTAATTTACACAGCTGTGAGCCACATATGTATGTCTGTGTGCTTGTCAATACTGTTTGTACACCAAAATATAAATTGAATATAACAGATATACATATTTTCTGTGTCACGCCCTCGCTGCAGTTTTTTAAAGTTTTTTTTATTCACTTGCATTTTCCTCAACATTTTTAGACTTAGTGCCTAAAGATTTACTAGCAGAATTGTTTCACATTGAACAAAGATAGTCTTTTATTGGTTCTGTTCCTCAGGTCTCTAGTGCTGCAAACAGCTTATTATGGAAGGTCTTGAGCACCATTAGCAATGTGGTGAGCACTTCCTTTGTGTAAAGAGAAGGCAGTCCCTGGTGGTAATAACACTTACCTTCCATACAGTGGACCTCGGAGGTTAAATTAGCATCTGTGAAGTACTTGGAGTTCTTTGAATGGAGGATGCCATAGAAATGAAAGCTAAAGCAAAGTACATTGTGAAGCAAAAATGTCAACAATCGATGCTATTCAGAGACGGCCATAATTTTTCTATTAGCAACACATCGAAATGAGACTCACACTATTTGTGTATTAGTTATTATTTTAGACTCAAATTTTCCACATAGGCACTTAATTATATACCGAGGGATATAAATAAGTAGCTCAGTAGACATGATCAGTTAGGCAACGCCTGTCTACATGTTGATCACAATCCATGTTTGCTTCTAGAGGCTGCTCTTCTCTTTCAAGCATAAAGATTTGCAGTCATCCCGTTCTTGCAGGTTCTGCTATGCTCCCTTTTATGTGGCCTCACTCTGGGAGTACAGGATTATCACTTCCCTTATCACAGTTCCTTCTAGAGATGATTTTAGCCATTCTGCGCATTGGAAGCAGCATTTCTTCATCAAACCAGGCGTGTTACATATACAAGAATGCATGCTAAAAGAGCATTGCTTGTTTCTAGTTATAGCCTTGCATTCTGTATTTCACCCCCAATTCAGAACAGTACTAGCCCTCACATATGTAATTTCTAATTTGATGTAGGGTCAATAACTTGCTCCTGTCAATCTTTGGATTTTAAAAAACCAACAACACTTTTCAGAGCTGCCAAATACTCATAGTACCATCACTTGCAAGGAGAATGCTGGCACTCAGCACTTCTAAAAAAACATCCTGTCTCATCAGATAGCTAAACAAAGATTGGAAAATTTCAATAATGTTGGGTCTATTCTTCTCATAGGTTGAACTCAACTTGACATCAGGAAATATTTGGCTCTTTCTCTGAACTCAAAGTAATTAACAGGTAATTGTTTTCCTCTTAGACTAAGTATTCTACAGCAGCAGGATAAACACAGTTTGGCTTCATTAAGGATGATGCTTAAACATTCCTTATTGTCATTAGGTTTTTTTTTCATATTTTGAGCAGTCAATAATGTGCTTACCCAACCGCACCAAACTCAAGAAGAAATTAACTTCAATACATATTCTTAAAGTAGTAAATTAGTTTACTAACTACGGTCAGGTGCTGCACCTCCTGTAAAAATTATGCTTTCTTGTGATAATATAACTGTGTAGCCTGTGAAGAAACATTCCTACCATGGTCTTACGAATAAAATAAATTTATCTACCCCGTGCCAAATCTATGACCTCGGTTTTTTATAGTCCAGATTTTCAAGAAATTGAGGATGGCTTTTCTGGATTTCTCTTCAAGTATAAGCAGTTTTGATGAAATGAGAAAATCATCTCACAACAAGAAGATACAAGGAAATAAATGAGGAATACCCAGTAGGCAAGCAAACATGGTCTCATTAAGTGCACTAGATTGAACTGCTGAAGGTAGAGCATCTGTGAGCATCAGGAGTGTACTGGGCAATGCCTATGCCAAGTACTTACCTGCATGGTGCATGGGTAAACATAGGAGTGGCCAGTTTTCCTCCTGTGCTGGACTATAAGTTTTTTCCAATTAGGTGGTCATTATCAGACTGCACAGTGAGCTAAAGAATGGTCAGGGGAACTTATATTTATCACTGTTCATTACAGGTCTCTGAGTGAGGACTGGAGATTGTAAAAAGCCTGATTACAGTCCTGCCCCTCTGAGAGCCAGTGGAAAACCTTTTGGCTTGGATGCAGTTTGAACCAACCATTTTGTGCAAAAGGATGCATATCTCCCTCTACAGAAAGAGTAACAGTGTTTACAGCTGGATAGAAAAAAATACTGGAAATAAAATCCTACCTCTTACACATGCTCCTGACAAAATGATTTGTCCTCTTCTGCTTTCTCTTTTACCAAATGACTTAGCCCATTTGGAGAAATAGAAAAATTCTTCCCCTTTATGGTACATGTCTACCAGGACATGTCTATCAGGACCTCCTTTTGAGTAGGACAGGAAGAGCCTTACAACACTCTAATCCATTTTGTCAAGATTCTTTAAGAGGACAAAAAAATCAGAAGTTAAGCAGTCTTGTAACACCAGTCTCATGTCTGTCATACATAGAAATGAAAATGACACCCCAGTCCTGTTGGTGGCATCTGATAACAAAGTCCTAAGTCTGACCAGGTTTTTCCACACAGAGCCACACTGAAAGTTCAAAAATGTTTGCCTGTAACGACCCCTAATCCTTTTCCAGAATAAAAGCTTTTCAGCAAGTAATCTTGTAGGATTTGCTTCTAGATATATGCACTTAACTGTGCTAAAGTGTTGTTAATGATCTCAGTTTCCCAAGCAATCCAAAGTCAGAAGAGCTTAGTATTTGATACAGTTGTGATAGAGTCAATATTATGAAAGACCAAGTAAATGTGTAAGCCATAAAGTCAAGAAGAAGGAGTGAAGGAGTTGATTGACTACATCTCACCACCAAAATGGTTCTTAGGTTGCCACTGGAGGCCAGTACAATCAAAAGTGTCCTCCTGTGGGTGTACAGATTCAGTTAAAGAGCGACTTCAAGCCTGGAAGAGTAGGAAGTGAGAACTCACCACGCCGTACCAGTCACACTGCCACTTCAAAAGCATAGCTGAAGAATTTGGTCTTACATTACCAGACTGAGCTTTAGGCTCACAGCCCTTAGCAAAATTATAATTCACACTGAAACTACTAAAACCATTAAAAGATTAGGGATTAAGTATTGCTAAAAACAGAACCAAAAAATCACTACGATATACATATACGCATACATAAGTTTTAGCATACATTCAAATATCTAATTGCTTAAACCAGCTTCTTTTCCACTGAATGGAGGTCATATTTGGTCATAAGGTATTACAATTCATAATCTCCCTTCCCTATTAAACACACACATCTTTTTATGCTTAAAACTTATTTTACCCTCTGGGTTGAAAATTGTACTTGTATTTGACACATGTCTGACATCTATTGAACCTCTGCTGAACAAATTTGTCACTGAAATTATAACTTCAGAAATTTCTTAGCAGACTATGACTGTCACTTTACTGTACAGCTGAGTATTTCTGAGCCTAGAACAGACAGGGCACGCAGTATATATGGTTAAGAGCTCTCTCCTGAAGTTTGGATGGTAGCCCGCTTCCATGGGCCATGAGGAAAATGCATTATAATGAATCCCAAAAACCTTTTTCTCGTAGGTCAGCTTCTTTCTACAACATACCGAGTTCTTATTTTGTTAAAACTTGCTTCTGCTTCTAGGATGTCTAAAAGATCAAATAAACAGTTCATGTCATCTGGCAGAGCTCTTGAACAGGGAGTGGGTGGCCCTTGCTGGCTCTGGCTGAAGGCCCACTGTCTTAATAGCTTTTGCCTAATACTCTCATTTCCACCAGCTCCTGCAAATATTGGACAATATGTAAAATAAAAACATGCTGTACATGCACACAGTTTGCAAGAGAGTACTCAGAATGTTAAAGTTACTTTTGCAGACATTGATGAGTTGCCAAGAGCCAGACAAGCACACACGAGAAGAGGCTGAGGCTTCAGGATGGCAGCCTTTACTGATTTAGCAGAGCAAAGAAATGAAATTTCCTTCTCTTGACAGTCTTTTCTTTTTGGAAGGGTATAGAGAAGTTTCCTCCTTTGCATATCATTGCTAACTGCTTCCCAGCCATAGTTTGTGCCACTTGTGCTCAATGTAAGCTACAGCATGTAATGCTTCCACTGTCAGAGCAGACAGAAGCTGGGTAAGTGACAGTCAGTGAACCATCTCTGGTTCTATACATGCTGGCCGCAGCCAGGATACAATCACTATTGTATTAAAATACAGGTATTACAGCTGTACAATTGTTGCTATTGTTAATACAACAACAATTCACCATTTACAGCACCAACACTTGGTCAATATGAATAACAAAATAATGCGTCTTTACAAAAAAACCCTGGTTTTGCTCATAAAGAAAAACTGAATGTCCAGAAAGCCAAGGTAGGTTAAGCATCTACTGTCTTTCCATGGATCAAAATTTCTATGGCACATGAAATTTGGATTTTATTTCAGGCAGAATTCTTCCCTCTTTGAGGAAATGATGCAGTTGTGATCAATGCCTTCAGAGTTACTTTGTGTTCAGACATGACCATCAATTAGTCAATGACTAATAAATCTTATATGTCAATTAGTAGTACATTATCTGTATACTCCTGCAAATCTGCTTCATGATAATGTCTGTGAAGCCCAGCATGACTTCACCTAAATTTTTGATAGGTCTTTCCCTTCCCATTATCAGCAGCTTCAATGGAATATTAAATATTTGCATTGAAGTTGACCTGCAACTTTCTTAAATTACTTCTCACAACTGTAATATCAATATAAAGCTGCTATTGCTACTTTGAATATATTAGAATACAGATTATCTATAGAAGTGGCAAGTTAGGTAGCTTTTGGTACACAGACCTGTTTAAATAACTCTGTACAAGTGTACAAGTGTAGAAGTGTAAAAGAAAGGGTTTAAAAAAAAAAAAGGCAAACTTAAGTCTAGTCTGAGTCTGCTGTGTGGAAGTGCGTTATGCTTCCAGACTCCAGACTTTTGCATTGGAGGCTTTACCAGGATTACAAAATTAACAGCCAAAATCAGTACTAAATAGTGAGGAGTTTCACAGGTACTGATTTGCATGATTGCAGGACTTTTCCCCCATTTCTGATATGTGTGTCCATCTGTCCCCTTTCTGGTCTATTAAGCTCAGCATTATTGCCAGACATAAGCCAAAAGCTACTCCAGCAGCAAAAGCTATCCTTGTGATGGGGACGGCCGGGTCCACTAATACATGAGTTGACAGAGGTCTCCAAGATGATACGGAGTTTTAGTTGCCCTTGTGGGAACCAACAACACAGCTGTTTGCTATGTACAGAACAGCATAGCACATGCCAATTACTACCTTTCTGTAACCATCAAATCTGCAATGCTCCAGTTGCTCCATATTCTGCAGAACATGACCTCAGTTTGACACTTTGGCTTAGCGACCACTAAAAGAGCCCAATAGCTATTCCTTGTGTAACTTTCTCTCTCACATTAGTTTTCTCCCTTATCTAAATTAATTTTTAAATTTCCAAAGTTTTTCAAATACACGAAAAAGGCATTTCCTATGGGATGTAGAGTATATACCTATAGCTCTGAGCCTCTACCCTTGCCACTGTGTAACAAATGTAACAAATGTAACAAATCTTCTACCAGGGATGTATGAACACACTCAGGCTACATCCTCAAGCCGTTTTCCTGACTGGAAAATCGACAGCATGCTTTAATTTCTCATTGGTGCTTTATATCACAGCAACCCAAGGAACTACAGGAACAATTGCCATTAAGGAGAGTGACAACAGAGGTTAAACGAACTATTGTGGACAGAGCCACAAGATCAAGCAATGAGGTTATATTTAACAGCAAAAGCACAGAAATTCCTAGGTATTGCATGATTTGAGTACCTACTGTTGTTTTGCAACTTCTGCTGCATGTGTTGCAGAGGAAGCATACTGCTACCTACCTGGGTCCATCAACCTGATATGAAGTCAGGAGGATGCTTTTCCTTTGAAAAGTCTTCTCCCCCTCCCCAGAGCTAAACAAATCTGTTCAGGACTGCTGCTATCACTATGGTTACAGCCAGCCTCTCCAGGAGCTCTGTTTGTACCACTGGCTATAGGAGTAAGAAGAAGAAGCAGAGCAGCAGCACTGGCCCTGATGCTGGCTCAGACCTAAACAGGATGGAGCCTAAACCTCTGCCTGGCTTGTGAAGGCAGGAGGAAAGGGCATCGAAGATGGCTGGAGAACTGGAAAACCTGACAGGAGAAACTGAGAAACAAACCCCACCCACACCACC
>VWZG01004334.1:54442-130814 GCA_013396735.1 Grallaria varia | reverse complement strand
GGCCGGGGCGCGGCGGCGGCTCCTCAGCGGGCCGGCTGCGGGGCAGGTGCCGGAGGACTTCCTTCCCCCCCCATCCCGGCGGCTCGCGCCTCATTCGTGGGCATCCTCCTCCAGCTGCCGTCATTATTTCCCCTTCGCCCGTTCCGTGCAACGCCTAAAATACCCTTCTTTCTGCCCCAGNGGGGGGGGGCCGCGTCTCGGGAGGGGCCGGGCTGCCCCGGGGACCATTGTGCGTGTGTGTCCGTGTGCCCCTGCGTGTCTCTGCCGCGCCTTCCCCCGGCCATAAACGCGGGGTTTCCCCTTCCCCTCCCGTGTTTTCCGCCCCTGCAGAGCCGGCAGCAGCCAGCACGCCGCTCGAAGATGTCGGGTCAGACGCTGACAGATCGCATCGCAGCTGCTCAGTACAGCGTTACGGGGTCGGCCGTAGCCAGAGCCGTCTGCAAAGCCACCACGCATGAAGTGATGGGCCCCAAGAAAAAGCACCTGGACTGTGAGCATCCCTTTTTGTTTCCCCAGCAGTGGCCCGGGGCTGAGGAGCCTGCCCGCAGCGTGCTTTAGTGGCCCTTTGAGCTGGCTGGCTGTCACGTTTGCTCTAATGCCAGCTTGCAAAGTGTGAGGGTGATGGGAAATCTCCAGGCAAGGATGAGTTATTATTGCATTTCTCCTCTTATTGCATAATACTGCTCTTTCGGCCATTTTTTTTTCTCATGACCTCTTGCCTTTTATCTAGGAAGACAGTGCGAAGAGTGCCTTCCCGAGCAGGGGCTTGGAAAGCGGGGAGGGGGTCGGGCACAGGGCTAAGTGGACACACGCTTGTCACTACCTGCTTCACTCGGGAAGTCTCGGTGTAGGCTGAGGTATACGTACATCCTATGTCCAGCACTGGGAGGAGTGTGCCCATCTCCACAGAAGGGGTTAAGATGATGGTGTGCTTAAATGGCAAGGCGCAGGAATAACACTGTGCTGTAGATTGGGACAACCTTTGGAGAGCTTAAGGGCTGTTGCTGAGGTCGCATGTATCTGAGAGCAACTGCTTGAGCTCTTCAGTGGTTTGCGTGTTTTTATTGAAGATGCTGGTGACTTTGTCTCATAGATTTATGAAGTATTCTGGACTGAGATTAGCTAGTTAAGCCATGACACGAGGTTGAAGGCGAAACATTTATTAAAAAAACAATAGGGTAGTGGTGTTTTGTCTTGACAATTTCGTTTCAATTGTCAGTTCCTCCTTGGAGACACCACGTAGTAGAATGGTGAAAGAATTTAGTTGCATGATGTTAATTGGCCTTGTTTTCCAGTAATAACTCTGTCCAGCATTGAACTTGGCAGATCAACAGCAGGTTTTAATGGCTAAAATTGAGTGGGTTTCCTGTGGGTTTTTTGGACATGGTAAGAAATACTTTCAGGTAAAGATCAGCAGGTTTCACACCAGCCAGTCTCTTGGCTGCTGGCCTTTACTAAGTAATGCTGGTGCAGGTGTTTGTAAGTACAATTCTGATGATGCTGTATTTGTTAAAAAGAGGTAGTATTACTTCTGGAAAATACTTCCAGATTTCAGTTCTGTTGACTTTGTAGCTAAACTGCAAAGTGACAAACAGTATACTGGTCTTTCACTGTATCTAAATACTCTTGTATATATGTCAGAGAAATGCTGATGTAAGCAGCATTGACTGAAGTCTGACTGGAGTCTAAAATGTTGGTTAAATAGATCACCAGTCTTGATATCATGTATTCTGTCTTGTTTTCTTGTATAGTTTTAAAAATCATCTTGGTTATTGATGTCTCTCCCATGTTATTTGGTAGCTGTCAACACTTTTTAATCTGTAGGTTTTGTCTGGACTGTCCTACTGTATCTGTTACTAGAAACTTTAGCTTAAGAAAAAAAGAAAAGCATAGCTCATATTTAAAAGCATGTTGTGTCTTTGTGTGTATGTATATATATGTCAATAAAAGTACTATCTGAAATAGGCAGGGTTAAAGTGAGGTTGAAATAGTCTACCAGTGCTATATTAAGGACTCTAAAAGGTCTGTGTTTGGATATTGGTGCTAATATTACTACTTCAGAAAGGGATTGTAGAAGAGATGGAAGCCCGTAGCATTCCATGCAATTTCATACATACCTGCATGTCAGACAAACAAGGAAGAGAAATTACAATTTTCTGTGAAGATACATCCCTGCTCATTTTTCCTTCTGTTTTCCAATCTCTATGTAACAGTTCAGAGTTTAACTATCTGGTATGAGTAAGGACAGGATCTTGTCCGTGGGAGATACGAACATTTGAAATTGTAGAGTACAAATGAAAATAAAGTTCATGTTTTAAAAGAAAAAATATTACCAGGCTCTTAAACCTGAGGCATGTCCTCATAACTGTGAATTGATAGGCAATTTCTTGAACTCTGATGTATGTCTTGTGAGCAATTACTAAAATGGGCTTTATATATTGTAATGAGAGAGTAAATTACAAATTCATCATCTGAAAGATCAGTTCACCTATGCGTACAGGAGATACTGCCAAGTGGAGTTAGATCTGAACCACGTGGCTGAGTGCATTTCAAATTGAATAAGTAGCACATGAAGACGTGGAGAATGGAAGGTAAAACTTGCCAATGCCTTATAAGTTTTCAGTCAAGGAGTGAATGATTTAGATGATTCAAACTCACGTACCAGAAAGAGATTGTTGGAATGATGCTTTTTTATGAAGAGCTGTAATTCTAGTGTTAGTGTTGGGGTTCTGTGTCCTTAGGGAGCTCCATAGTTTTCATTAGTGTTTTAGCAGCCAGGTGTCATGTCGCACAACCTCTCTTCCACTCCCCTGCTTAGCAATTGGGCTTTGTAAATTACTTTGAGAGAGCAACTATTTAACATGAAGTAAGTAGTCCTGTAGGGATAGGATACAATGATGTCTGTCCTCATATGTTTTCTGCAGAAGATGCTAGTTCCAGAGGATTATAGAAAGATTATAGGTGACAAAGTGGGGTGTTTTGGTTTGGTTTTGGTTTGCTGCTGAGTACTACTTAGAGGGAGTTTGCTCTCAGGAATAAAAAGTGTGATTTGGGCATGAGCGCGAGTGAGTGTGAGGAAGGGAGGACAGAACAGAATTAATGTCTTATGTGAACAAAAGCTGAGCTGCTAAGTGATCGTTTTTGTGTGTTCTTCTGTACTTGCATATTCAAATACAGATTTTAATATAGGTGCTGCTGTCCTTTGGCGCGGGCTTTGGGTACTGCACAGGCTTGTCATGTAAAGAAGTACTAAGAAACGATTAGGTTGCTATCGTGTGCTCAGCAAGATTTACCATTTTCTTGAACTGCAGCTCTCATACACGTGAATTTCAGCAACTGCTGAAAGTAGTGCCAGATGGCATTAAATGTGCTTCCCAAGTCCCTATGGGGAGAGAAGGAATGTAAATCTGTACTACTCTGATGGCTTGGGACAGTTGATAAGTTAGAACTGATCATTTTAGACTTAACAAAATGTTGTCAGCTTAAAGTTGTCTTAAAGTCACCACAATGATATGGATTCATATCCCTCAGCTAACCGTGTTAACTAAATCACAGATTTAGTTAGATTTAGTTAGATTTAGTTAGATGCAGCAAGTGAGGAAAGCCTTCCCATGAAGAAGTGGGTGTTAGCAACTTTATTTTGATGCAGCAAGAAGGGCCATCGCAGAGTGGGTCAATGAGGCATGTGGGCTGCATTAAGGTTATATAAACTGATAATTCAACTGGGAAGGCAATCCCAGTGCACAGCATGGAGGTTTCATTATCAGAATTGTTCTGAAAGATGTGTTAAGGCTTCACTGGGGGGTTAGTTGTGTGGGACAAGTAAATGACTCCTTCCAGCCTCAAATGGTGGCGACTGATGGTATTAAAAGGGAGCTGCTTTTGAAAGGGAATTAAGTTGACTTTCAAATGGGAAAATA
Source organism: Grallaria varia (assembly GCA_013396735.1). Taxonomy (NCBI): domain Eukaryota; kingdom Metazoa; phylum Chordata; class Aves; order Passeriformes; family Formicariidae; genus Grallaria; species Grallaria varia. Next base: position 126,894 of record VWZG01004334.1, on the reverse strand, counting down.
CATGCTAGATGAGTGAGAAGTAGGTAGATTTGAACTTGTCTCCTTTTATAGAAGATCTCACTCAGAAACAGATGGTCAAGCTTTTGATGAGGGAAGTGAATTGAAAACCAGTGAGGTTGTTGCATCTACAGTTGGTTGTAACAGGTTCCTGTTTCTGAAAATGATAAAATGTCTGGGATTTTCCTTGACTTATTTTGTTCACTGAATTACATTGCAACAGTAGGAAGTTCTGGATTGTATATTCTAAAAAGACCACATGGTGCCTTCTTACTTCTTCAAAGTAATTCTCATAAGGTAGAAAGCCCTTCCAGAGGCTTAATCAAGAGCTAGATGTTTGTGAAAAGTGGAAACAAAGCAGATGAAGATCAGGATTCAATTTTCTGTGACTGTGGAGATGACTTCTGTATCTGTTGTAGCATCTTTCCATCCCAAGTCTAATTTTGCATATTTGTATGTAGCTGGAAAACAAAGGCTCTAAAAGGAAGTTTATAGTTTAATTCGTGGTGGTAACTAAACTGCAGTACTGGTGTCAGTATTTTGCTTATACGGATACCTTTTTTTCCTGCAGTGTTCTACCTTTTTTCTGCAAACTCTGTGATTGACCTAAAAAGTTTGAATTTCTGTGGTCTCTACTATTGAAATAGAAGTGACTGTTGACCAAAAGCAGTGGGTTAAAATGAACTTTTTTGTCCAGAACCTCAAAAATGAGGCTTTTTGCCTGGGCTTAGTAAAGATGAAGTTGCTAGGAACCTCTGTCTCATTCCTGAGGAATATGTCTGTCTGTTTTTTGGGAAAGGTGCGGGTCAGTGGAGCCGTCTTGAGTTCCTAGGCTTCAGTGACTCTTAACTTGGTAGGTTAAAGGATAAGGTTGACTTGGATGTGTATTTCAGAAGTTGTTTGCTGTTGAAGTGATTTGAGGAGTGTTCCAAGTCTGTTGGCACTTGGGGCCCTTTCCTAGCAGGAGTGGTGCAGCTGTACTGCATTGCTCTGCAGTCCAGGTGACACTTAGCCTTTACAGCTATGGAATTATCTTCAAGATTGCCAAGAATGCAGTCCCTGTATATACTGGGCTTAATCCTTCACATTTTCCTAATGAAACTGTTTTTTTATGTCTCACTGTATCTTGTGTTGCTGTAATTTGTCAGTTTCTATTTGTGAGAGAACTAACTTTGTTTAAAAGTTACTCTTGAAGATCAGCTGCAGTACTGTGTCTTGGTTTTTGTTGTCATAGTTGGGATGAATTTTAAATTGTGAACTCCTCTGTTACCCCAATGATTTGTTTTCACACCTGAAAAGAAAAAAATCCATCCAAGCAATTATTTTCTTTAATTCATTAACAGATATTGGACCTGCACATTTATTTGTGTGTAAGGACTTGTCCTCAGTCTTTGAGTGGAATAGTTTTCTGTTTTTCTGGGCTTCTACTGTGTGCTTTCTCAAAGAACTATTGACGACAGACTTCATTTGGAGGCATGTAGATCTCTGAATAGGAGCAGAAATGTCTTTCTTGGGTAAGAGAAGCTAATAAGAAGGCTTTTTAGATTAGTCGTTCTTGAGTATTTAAGTGGCATTAACTTTCAGTTTCCGTCCCCCCTCAGCCCCATACTGTTTTTAAGGCATTTGTAATACCAAGAGGAGGCTGCCCTTTTAATTAAACTAAGATTTAGCTAGCTAATAATTCCTCAAAATATGTTTGAATCAGGGTAGAGGTTTGAATTCATGTTAAGATATGAATATTGAAACCTGAGCAGGATCACTTGATCTTGTGCATCTCAACTGTTCTGTGTTTAAGTTGTCTTATGGTGCCACGCCTAAGGAAAGGAAAAGGGAGGATGAGGGAACAGAAAAGTGGGTAGGCAGTGTAACAGTAAACTTCTTTTCATCCAAGCAATGTAACTTGATAAAGATATATTGACTAGTCCTACCCACCCTTCCCTTGGCATCTCCTTGGCTGTGAGCAGGTTTTCTTAGTCTTTTTCAATAGTAAGCAAGATCCTTCTCTTAAATGTGCTTTGTCAAGGTCATGGATGACAAATTCTGGACAAGTCAGGTCTTCCTGTTGCACTGACTTTCATTAGCAGACCTTGATAATGGAGTAATTATTTATGAGATGGTCAGGATGACAGTGACCAGGGCATAGTTTTAATCACTCCTTTTTAGTAGCTGAGTATGTTTCATAATAGTCTCATAGTGTTACTCCCTTAGGTCTGGGGTGACAGCAGTTGAACAACTTAAAACAACAAAAAAAATGTGCAGTTTGATTTTCTGTGGTTTGATTTGATCTGTACCTCCAATTTCCCAGCCTCACTCTTCAACCCTTTGTCTTCTGTGCCTACCCGTCCCACTAGTGAGGAATTCTCTGACGTCTCCAAGAAAATGCTCTGTAGGCGGGGTCAGTCCATGCTTCTGTGTCTCTGCCGTGTGAAAGATCCTCTGAAGTGCTTATGAGTAGATGACAGTCAGAATAACTTTGAAGGGCATAAGGCATATTGGATGCTATTCATTTTCCCTGCTTCTTGCTGTATTGAGAAATTGGTAGCCAAAGTGGAGAATTTCCTGCTCTCTTAGTTCCCACTTTTGAAGAAATCATAGTATAGCAGAGGTGCACCTGCTTCTAGTATTTTTCTGCCACTGCTCAAGATTCTTGAGACTGTTTTGCTCTTCCTGCCCTGCTTACGTTTCCTCGTTACTGGGTGTCCATGACAAATTTTTGTCTGCAGGGCTGGCCTCTGTGAGAAGAGATCAGGACATGCGCTGTGCCAGGCACAGCCAGCTCCATGGTGGATCCACTGCAGTACGCCGCCAAGCCTATCCACCCAGTTACCTCAAATAAAACAAACTTAAGAAAAGGCAAAATACACTGGACAGGCAGAGGGAAGACAAAATGGCAGAGGGAACACCAAGGTTAGAGGTGGAGCCGGAGGTGTGCCATGGTGCTGGAACAGATAGCCTCTGCAGCCTGTGAAAGAGACTCCTGTTCTCAGCAGTCACAGCTGCAGCATCCCCTACTACTACCAAAACCTTGCTATGTGCACCCAGTATACCCCCTGCCCCTGAAGAGAAGAAAGGGATAGACCTTCCTCTGTCAGCTGTGCACATACTGTGTTGCTGAAGGAGCTGACTCCAGTGTTTCTGGGGTTGGGGAAAAACTATATGTGGAGAGATAACATTATATCCCTTCTGTTAGCCTTACTATAGCCTAAATATGAGTCAGTGGTACCAAACAGTATCATTAAGTTAACATGACCCGTTCCTTTTTGGAGCTTCTTTTCAAGGCACAGATCAGGATGGTGGTAAGGGTGGAAAAGCACAAGTTCTGCTGTGTGCCATGGGGAAATACTGGAGTTTCATCAATGAGGGTCTGATGAACCTTGAATGTCCAAGCTTGAAGACATGGCGTGCAGATTCAGAACAATGTTCTGGCTGGTTTGGACAGAGGAGTTTCAAATACCATGAAAACTAAAAAGCAAGGAATAAAGCAAGCCAGCGTCTGTGAATCTCAGTGCAGGACATACAAAGAAAAGAATGGGTTACTTGGCACCCTGAACTCAAACTAAATGATAAAATAGAAGAAGCCTTCCAGGTAGCTTTGCAGGCAGTGCTCTGTAGCTCAGGGTTTGCAGCAGTACTTTCATTCCCCTGAGTCAGCAGTATCAGCAAGATTGCAGTGTGAAGCCTCACTGGTAAGTGGATATTAGAGTATCCCACCCCATCACACTCAGCATGGCTGCTTGATTTTCCTTCTGTCCAGAATTTTGTTCAGATGAGAGCTAGTGGCTTAAATTAACCTGGATAAACCAGATGTTGGCAATTGATAGAAGGCAATTAGAATATTTAGAAGAGGCTACCTTGTCACTTTGCAGAGTATGATAAAGCCTGCTTTTTCTGGAATCTTGCCAACCATATACTAGACCCTTAAGCCAGTTTTTAATGTTTTTAGTCTTGCTGTTTTGGTCATGTTTATTTCTGCAGAACTGGTTGAAGACACTCAAAATCAATATAAAACAAATTTCGCTTGTGCTCATTAAAGTTTTCTCTTTAGGCTGTGAAACACACTTGCTGGAGCAGCTGAGAGTTGTAGTTTACTAGGAGAGGGAATATACTAGCCATCTGGACTAGCTTCACAACTGCTGTTGGACATCAGCCTGTAAGTGAATGTAGGCGGTATACTAGAACAGTATTTTCTAGGTTGCTGACAAATGGGGCATCCACTGGGCATCTGAGGCTTGTGTCTTAATTGTAGGCATAGTATAGAAAATGGCAGTGCACAATATTACCACTGACTTCTGGACAAGCCAAGTCTAAATACCCTACTGTTACTCCTTTCTGCCCTGGATAATGTGATCTAAATCGCATGTTTTGTTTTAGATTATATCTGTGCCTTAACTTAGTTTAATGAAAGGGTTGGGATGCTAAAAGTGCTAATCTGATATTGTGTATTTATGTAATTTTTACTCTGGCTATTTGAGCTGAGGCAGCATGTCAGGCGGTTGCCTTTCCTAGAATCTGTTTTTCTAGCTTTTGGTAAAACTCAAATGTTTTTTGTAGAGGAGATTTTCTAAGTACATGGACATGATCATACTTGAAGACCACCACGAAAGCAATCCCTGCCTCTCATGTGCGCTGAGAACTGCAGATTGCTGACAGGATGTGTCTGCAGCCTGGGTCTGACTCGCAGCAATCAACTCTTTTTGGTCATAAGCCAATAAGCAAAATTACAGGTAGAAAGCAAGCTGGCAGGAGCTCCTGTGTTGCAGTAGGGCTAGAGAGCTCTTAACAAAACAGTTGAGCTGTGTGCTTTGCCAGGGTTGCTTTACTGTCTCAAAGAAGGAATGAAAAAGAAAGCAGTGTTCTTCGCTCATTTTTTTTTTAGGTGTTTAGGAGACTAGGTTATGACTGAGATGTGAAACACCTGAAATGGTAGATTGGAAATTCGGTGTCCACCTGAGCAAAGACAATTCTGCCAAAGGACCAAAGGACATGACTTTTCAGGAAAGTGCCTTAAACTTTACTGTCCTAAAGAGGTGGGACAAGACTGTGACTTGACTACTGACAGTATAGTCTGTCAGGCTGACTCTTGGCTTGGCATGAGTGCGGATGACACAATGGCAGCAGGTGCTTCCATAGCAGACGGTCAGGGGTTAGCCTGCAGAGCCTGGCAGGCTCCTAGTGCCTCTGGCATTGTTTTGTTATATCTCTTAAGTCACTCTGGTAGTTTACAGAATGTTCTAAAATGGTCCTTCACAGAAGAGAGAGAAAGACACAACTGCTCAAAGCATGAATAAAACATGCTGACTTGTTGCCCACAATCTTTAAATGTATGCAAGTTCACAAGTTTAGAGGAAGGTCCTCAAAATAAGGCAGTGATCAGTTACCTTGCCATGGTGCAGGACTGCAGTAGCTAGGATGTACATCTTTACACGTATTTCAAGAGCCAACACAGATAAATTGAAGTGGGAACTCAAACTGTTTTTAGAAGGACTCTTCCTTTCACTTCTTGTTTCAGGGAGTGAAGGACTTGTATGAAACAGGGAAGCCAGCTGGCTTGCTTCCTGGCTCTGAAGGCTGCTGTTTCTCATTACGTATAGGTCGAATGTAGACAAAAGCTTTAACATATCATTGCATCAGTTCTTTAGCACCCCTGGAGTTTTGAATTATAACCTTTTTAAATGGCTTTGGATCATGCTGTGTGATTCTGGAATCCAAAGTATGGTTATTGTGCCCATAGCTCTTAATCTGTTTTATAGCTTCATCTAAATCTAGTGATAGGAGAGTGTACATTCTGCTAAGGGACAGCAAGCCATAAGTAAGTCAGCATATTTAGTGTGCCAGTGTTTTCAAAACACATATATTTTATTGTGAGTGATGTTTTATTGCTGGCATGTGAAACAATGGTATTTTCATATGTGAGCCTTGCCTGTCACTTTCTGATCTTTCATTCTATGCCGCATAGAGTCTTTCTGGTTTTGTTAAGCTTGATTTAAACTTCAGTTTGCTTTGTTGGTTGTGAATGGCAAGAGTGTTAGCAGGCCAAGTTTGCTGTGTTTGGAATAAGTGAGTTTAGGAGCTGCTTCTTGTTGATCAGGCAGCTGGAAATTGCTTAGACAGTATTATGAGAAACTACCTTTCCAATATAATGCTCCATATTGTGCTTAGGAGTTTAATCAACACTTCTGAATGTTCCAGTCTAAAGATCTGACTCCACACAAAGCTTTGCTGCCTGGGTATGAGCCTGTGTGATGCATTCTAAATTTCCCACTCATCAATAGCTTGATAGGAGACTTCCAGTGCCACTGGCAAATGCATCATGCAGAAGTATTGGTGACTTTGAACTGTTTATAGCAACTTATTCCTGTCAGATTTTTTTAAATGTTGGTAGTCCTAACTGTGTCTTCTATCTCTCAGGTGGATGGTTCGTTGAAATTAACAGATGTTTTGGGGTTTTTTCCCAACATTAAGAAATCTGCAGTATATGAAAAACTGACAGCACACGTTGAAGGGTAAAGCTGAGACTTAAACTTGGCTGTCTGTGTGGCAGAAGCAAAGAATATTGTTTAACTAATGTAGTACAGGGGAATGGACATAAAGGAATTGCATGTTTGGTTTCATATTTTACTTTATTTTTTTTAGCAAGGAGAGAGTAAAGCTGTGTCTTAATTGTGAAGGGCATGAGTCAGTTTGTGAAAAAAAGGGTTCTAAGGTGCAGCATTCACACATGAGGCAGCCGTCTGGTTTTAGGAAGTCTTACGGTCTTTTTGTTGCTTTATTGTAGAAACATAGATACAAGGAAAAATGGATTGAAATTATGGCAACCATATTATAAAGTGCTTAGTTCTTGGTTGCAGCTATTTCACTGTGCTTCTGTAAGGTCATACTGTTGCATTGGCTGTATGGAGAGGTTTGCATTGCACTTTCTTTCTTTTTCCTACAGATATGTCCATGTTTTCAACAGGATGGCCTGCATGGTTGTGGGCATTTCAGTCCTAGTTAAGAATTTCAGGTTAGGTCATCATGTGGCCTGCACTGAAAAAAACCTGCACTCTGAGAATAATCCTGCTGAGGGAGTAGGAAAAACGTGGACTCATGGTCTGCACATTGAGCCAGATGTGTAAGTTTTTGAGCCTGCCTGCTCAACTGTCCTGTTTTTAGGCTGTAGATAATCACCATGTCACTTAAGTTGCTTGCACATTGTCTCATCCCCACCAAAGATTGTGGGTTGTTTTGTTTTGTTTGGTTGGGGTTTTTTTGGGGGGGTGGGGAGCAGTTTATGTATTCCCAATGTGTAACAGCTAAGTCGTGCAGCTGAAATACCAGGCTACTTCAAATATATTTTTGGTCTCATTCAGATTTGTAGTGGACTACAAATTGCTGTTCTGGGCAGAGTTGATAGGCTAGTAACAGTTTAATTTCTACAAGTTTATTAAAACCAAATGGTTTTCTGAGGAAAGGAGATCATTTAGGGGTAGAATTCTTCTCAGAATAAAAGCGACAGCAGCACGGACACTGAAATAGCTCACGTACCATGCCTCAGTTGATTATCACTTTCTGCCAGATGTGTTTGGAGTGTAAGATCAGCCCAGTTTGTAAAGGCTTATTAGAAAATGCTGTAGTGCAAAGATTACAGAAAATGTCCCAGTGCTGCTGTGGCAAACATGAAATCCTTGTGTTTCTAGTGTGGCTGTACTATCTGAATAAAAGCTGCATTTAGTCCTGTTACTGATGTTCCAGTAAGCAGCCAAGTTATAAGAGTTATGAATTTATACAATCAACAGGTATCAACAGGGGTGAATCACCTTCACAGAAGGATAATCACAGACCACAGCTGGAATCCTGGTATCCAGCTGGGGATGTGCTAGTGTCAATAGGCAATTGACAGTAGTCATTTAAGTAGATCTTACTGACTTTTATCCTTTTAATCCATAATCTGGCAACCCTGTAACACCTTTAAACTTGCTTTCTTGTTTTCAACGGGAGCTAGAATGCAGCAGGACTGAAACTTTAATGTTCACATGGACAGAGAGAACAATTCCATCCCTTAGAGGAAATTAAATAAATGCTTTAAAGGCTTGGCAGAAGATTGGCTGGTGACTGCAGTTTTATGTTTCTTCACTGAATTAATGTGTACTTTGGCTAAAGCTTTCAGGTTGGAAGTGCAGAATGAAATGTCCTGTAGAATGTGATATGAGATTTGCCATGCAGGATAAAAGTTCCTTTTTGCACAAAGTTATTGGTCAAATGCTACTTGTAATGTTAGTAGGGTTTTTATCTTGTCCCTTCCTCACCTAGAGTTTGGCATCTAAGATGCCATATTACAGTAGGATGGGAAATAGCATTTCTCCAAGACAATTGCTTTTATATTTTAAGCTTATAACCATTGGTTGGTGTCCACCAAATGGAAACGGGACTTGTATATCTTAAACTATTAAGATCTGTGCAAAAAAGGTAGCACAATGTGGATTTGTGGTTCAGCTCATATGTTCAGTAGATCAATAAAATGGAGAAGCGGCATACCTAGCTCCAGAATTACTTGATGTTTTTTAAGTGTAACATAAGCAGAACTGCTCAGTTCCTGTCTTTGAGCAGAAACATGCATTTTTCTGTTAAGCTAGTTGTGGAGTGGAATTTGTGTGGAAAGTGGGTTTGGAGTGGGTTTTCTGGGTGAGAGGAAGGGGTCATTAAAGCAGTAATTTCTCATCTTTCCTCTGCTTTGCTGAACTTGTGTTCTTGCCTGAGACAAATTCTTTGAAATTCAGAGTGAGTGAATTCTGTACAAATGTGGTTCAAGATTTACTTTGTATGACTTCGGACAGGGAAAAGATTCCATACTTAATAACTAATACTGTTCCTATAGTGAAGCTGCTTAAAAAAGGTGTGGGGGCTGTAGTTGGGAAGAATGCAGGCAGCGTTCTTGGACTGTGGGGCATTTTCCCCCTGGTTTAGTGTTCTGCCTTCATTTGTATGAGGCTAAAAAGCTGCTTTCCGTAGTATGTTTATAACTAGAAAGTTTGTGTAGCCTATCTTCTGTTGTTGTGGGCATATAATTCCTGAATAAAACTGAAGCTTTTATTCTTCTGACTAGTTGGATCAAGGATGTCAGCAAGGTTTCAGACTTTGTTCATAAAATATAACTCCTAAATTAATTAGCAGTCTTAAAGACCATACTTAAAACACTCATGATTGCTGCTTAAATTGAGCTTCTGCAGCTGGTCTGAATGTCATCTTTTAGTTGTACTATTCTCAAAGAGAGAAATCTAATGTAAACGCTGAAGGTAGTGCACACTGTTCTCCCCCAGAGGCAGTGGAGCTCTAAGTTCTGGGAACTTTTAAGTAAAAATATTCATACTTCATGGAACTTGAAGGGGTTGCTTATGGCAAGATTTTTTTTTAACACAGTATAATCACACTTTTCCTCCGTTATCTGTACTTAGAGAACAGCTGCCTTAATTGCACCCTTTCAGATCCTGTAGAAGACCACCTGACAGTTGGCTTTTATTTCCCTCTTTCTGAGAGAGCTGAATGTCTCAGGAGGAAAAGCCATGTGTATAAATAATTAAGGACCAAAAGGCACACAAATCCAACATAACTGGTTTAATACTGCTAATGATCTGGGGTGGTTTTTACAGATGGCTTAAAGGCAAATGTCTTGGCCTTGATATGTTGGTTAAGGAGGGATACAAACTGTATGGAAATGCATTGGAATAAAATCCAGCAGTGTTTGTGGGCAGTAGGTTTTCTGCTTTGTTTCAAAACAGGTAATTGATGATATAGGAAGTGGTGTCCTGTTGTATTTAAAAAGGAACAGGGAGATAATAAGATGATTCTAAGGCTAATTAAACTCTCAGTTTGAGAAACTGGAGGATGCTTCAAGAGAGATTTGCTGGTACTCAGTCATTTGCCCTGTCTCTCCATGAACTCTTCGTGTGATTGATGGGTTCTGCAAAACACTTGATAATATGGGTACTATGAGTATGCCTGTAAGTAGGCAGAGGGGAAGAAATTGTATTTAAAAGCTGTTCTTTGTGGTGGGTGCTGTTGTGTTCAAAGGCTGACTGCCCTGACTTCTCAAACTTCAGGATCTTCAGTACGTTTTTGTCTTCACAAGAGTCTGAGATATATTTTGGAAAGAGGAGGTCATTAAGTAAGGCTGGAGAGAGGAGACAGCAGTCTCCTCAGGACTGTAGGTGCATTATTGGGAAAGTCTTTACAGTGCCTGGAGAGCATATGCTTGGTGGAAGGTTGTGTTTTGATTTGGTGAGTTGGCTTAGGCATGGAACTGCCAAGGCAGTACCTGAAAGATGCTGGACTTTGATAAAGGGTAGGCTTGCAGGGCTCAAGGTGGGATGTAGCAACCCTTGCGGCAGACTTTTGAGGAGGAAGACAGCATGAATTGCTATTCTGCTTCGGGTGAGTGTTACAAGCCAGATGAAGATACATGTGAAAAGAGTAGATGGTAAACTTTAACCCTACAAATAAATTCCCAGCTCTCTTCTGTGGAACTGTTTGATAGTCGAAACCAACAGCATTAAAATCATCTAGTGTTCTCATGAACAATTATTTTAGGAGCAGAAACTGATAACTTTGTTCGGCTTTCCTGTGCTGTTTTGTGGTCCCTTGTTTATGATTGTTTGTAGACCTGAAAGTTCAGACCTTGCATTGGTTAGAGCAATGCTGTAGTAGCTTCTTGATACAGTCCTGTGTCTTACAGGAGAGGACTTGTACTGTTACTTGCATGTTTAATATTTTGGTTGAGGCTTGTAAATTCTTACTTTAAGTTGCTCTTGATTAGCCTGGAATTAGAACAATCCTGCATTTTCTTTTCTGTAGGTTCAAGGTATTATTTAAATACCTATAAGCAAGAAAGAAGAACTGTTGTAGCATTCAACGTAATGGGGAGGAAAGTCTGTAAGGGGGTTACTGTCAGATAGATTTGGCAAAGTTTAGGAACTGAATGTATGACACAGTTCAGATGCTGAGGCAGCTTGTGTGTTAATTCAGTCTGGAATGACAGCTGCTCTTAAGTTGGCACTGATATGCCTCTGAACAGAGAGGTCTTGTGTCTCTGCATACTGAAATGTAAATTGTGAATAATTAATTTTGAACTGGGAAATCCCAGATCTGTTTATTAAAGAATTGAGCCCCCCCCCTCAAAAAAACCAAAACAACACAAACCAAAAACACAAAACCCCACAACTAAATAAAAATGTATAATCTCTTTCATCTTAAAAAAAAAAAAAGTCTCAATTAGAAACTAGTTTTTAGTGAGACTGAAGAAGTCTGAAATTCCAAAACTTTCTTGCTGGTTGTTTTGTTTTGTTTAGGTTTTTTGTGTTTTGTTTTATGAGCTTAACAAACATTACAGATAGTCACATCTTCTTTTAGTGGTCACTTTAAAGTGTCATGAAGAGCTAAAGTGTCTTAACTTACTTCAGTCTTCCTCACTGAACCCTCCACCAATCTTTCTCAATTTGGCAGGTTTGTCTTTTTGTTAATGAAGGTTTTAATTATACTCTAGCTTTACTTCTATTCCCTAATTAGTTTGTGGAGGTTTTAAGTCTGGGTCAAAAAGCTGGTCTGTCAAAGAGTGTAAAGTCTAGTATTTAGATTTCCGTTATGGTGTCAAAGAACTGACAGCCACTTATTTCTTCTGTGTGCATTGGTTTGCATCTCAAAACTTAACTAGAAAAAGTATATTGAAGTTTAAATTATAATTTAAACAAGGATCCCTAGACTTAATAAGTATTCAAAATAGCAGCTACCAAAATATGAAGAGAGGAAATAGGAGAAATCACGTACTGTGATCTGGCAATTATTTAGTCCCACAGTAAACAAATGGATTCAAATGAAGGGTATATAGGTCTTCATTCTCCAACTACTTCCTTTCTGTGACAGTCATGATGAAAGCACTTGCTGCCACTGCAGTGTGATTTCTGATTGCTCACTCTGCTTGGAATTTTTTATTTGAGCTCAGTGCCTGGGTTTGGGTATTAGCTGCCAGTGTACTGGATGGCTGCAGTAGCATAAACTTCATCAGAAAGGAACCTTTAATCCTTTTTTTGCCCTACTTGTGTGTGTCCCAGATGGAATCAACTTTGTCACATTGCTTCAATGACTTCTGTTGTGCTGTTACTTCTTAATATTACCTATTTTGTATTAACATGTCTACCTCTGATTTCCTTGAAAGATTTAAATTCATTGTCTCTTGTGAAAACTAAGTTTCTGTCCAACCAGTAATGTCTGAATCCATCTTTTGAAAATGTAGTTTCTAGATTAGTTCTTGTTATATGTTTTCTCTTTCCTTTTACCTATTCTTCCTTACCACACTGAAGTAAAATTATTTTTTCCAAGTCTTATTTTAAAATGTAGCTTAGCCATCAAATTCTGCTGTCAGTTTGTTAAGTTAGCCATGTTGGTGAGTTGTTCTGCATGCTCGTGATTGCTGATTAAGCTGAGACTCTGTGGTATTGGGGAAAGAATCCTAGGAAACTTGAGTACCTTATCTTTGTAACGTGGCTAAATGGGAAGCAGCTCAGCAAGAATTACCTCCCCAACACACCCCCGAATCTCCGTTTTCTGCGCTCAGATGATGAGTGACATCTTCATGCATGGTTTAATTCTTTTCTGTGCACTGAAAGTAGTGGGCTTAAATTTAATCATTCCTCTCTATTTTGCACACTATAATTACTCCTGTCCTAAAACATTCAGAGCTGCAGACTGAGATGGTGTACCCTCCAGCAGTTTGGAGAGGAGGCAGAAATGACTGACTTTAGAAGCACTGCTGTGTCAGCATATAGTAGTGCCTTGTAGCCTCCATCGCCAGCATTGCTGTGAGTGGACTCCTCTGAGGTTTCATTATCTAACATCCATTGACGGAGTACAGAATTTAAGTGTCTTCCATAGAGAGCTACATGCTGAAGCCTAGGACTGAAAGTTTCCAAATTTGATGTATGTTTCCTTATATTGAAGACACATGCTGTCATCTGCTGTAAAACCTCTGAACAGGGCAAACAGTGAGCAAACCCCTTGTGACTTGCTTCTAGGCTTTTACAAACTGCTGTCTTCTATAATGCATTAATCAGCAGTACAGAATAAAAGATTATTGGCCTGTTTGTACAATAAGATCTAGGAGAATTGTTGGAGCTCTGTGAGCTTGAACTGCTGTCATTCAATATCATGGTTTTACTGCTGTTATACTTTGTCTGCAGAACTGCCTCCACCAAGGGTAGTATTACTGAGGTTATAGAAGTCAACCTTATGTTTCAGGTGTTCTGGAAAAAAGCAACCCCAACATCCATAACCAAGACAAAAACCACTATGACAACAAATATTTCAAATTCAAACTGGGCAAACAGTTCACATAATTTTTATCTCCTGTTTCATTACAGAAAATAATTCCCCTGGCCTGAAACTGAAGAAAACTCACAGCTTTTTTGGCCATGCAAACAACACTTTTAAATTCAAGCACTGCAGTTTTGCCAAGCTTCTGACTCTGAGCTAGAGATTTCTTGTATCTTGAATAGGTCTGTGTAGTAGAATTAAAAATACCCATAAAAATTACTTACCACAAATTAAAAAAAACCGCCACAAAACCAAACCAACAAACTAAACCTAGGCTTTTGAATGCATCTGATACAGCAGTGTGGACTTCCAAACACATCAGGTGGGTCTCAGTAGGTGATGTGACTCATCGATCTGTGTAAACAGACCTGTCCTTTGGACTTTTTTTGCCCTGCAGAGGCAGAATCAGTAATTTAAGAGCAGACTAAACCTTAGCTTTCCACTCTTAGGTGTGTTAATGCTCTCCGTTTTGCGGAGTTATGTAGGGAAAGGAAAGGAAATTTATGAAGTGGTGACCCTACTGCCCCAGTGAACTGAACTCCTGTAGAGTGTTTACAACAGACTTGCATAGTTTAGGTGTACAAAGATCAGTCTTCTTTTAAGGTAGAATGTCTGTCAATACTGAATGAGTTGAGTAGTTGGATGAAAATTTCTAGTCTGGGGGTGGGGAAGAAATGAAAAATTATTCCTCTGAGGGAACATAAAAGATGAGTATTTTCATTAGTTACACAGATATTAATTAGTCTAGTAGTTAAACTTTTTAACTTTTTCTACTCAGGTCTTCCCACTTCAAACCTCATCCCTACAATTAGATCTGTATTCTGTGCTCTTTGTGTTGCATGAAGTCATCTCCTGAAGTCTTGCTAGGACTGTGTCTGGTATCACATGGGTTGTGGTCATGCTGTTGCAGTATGCAGTCTCAGAAATGGGTAATAGCTAGTAGAAGGTAATTGCTGGCTGCCTAGCAAAAGCCTGTAGGTAACAGGTGATGTAGTAAATCACAGATCCTGTCAGTAGATGTGTAATATAGATGCTAGCGGAAAGCTTGCTGCCCTACTGTACTGCTTAATTTCGTGCATTCTTTTATGCAAGTCTACACCTTCAAAATGCAAAGCTGTATTTTATTGTTGTTCCCTAAGGCAATCGAATGTCATATTTCTTTTGTGTAAGGTGCAGTTGCTTGCAGAAGACTACTACTCTTCAGTATAAACTAATATCTGTCTTTGCATTCCTTCCCACTGTTGAAGAGGTCTTAATGCATGCCTGAACACAATCTTCTGTGGTCTGGGTCTGTGGAGAACCTAGGAGGTGTGCTGGAGCTTGTTGATGGAACTCACTTCTGGGATGACCAGAGTACCTGTTTGTGGTTATAAGTCTAATGGCTGATGTGACTGGGTTCAGTGTGCTAGGTGTATTACCTGTAAGTGGAGAATTCAATAATACTTCTCTAACCCAGCAGTAGTGAACTGCCACAATTAACTTGAAAACCTGCAGGCTTTAAGGTTACGTGATGTTCTGCACCCTAACTTCATCTGGGATAAAGATGGAAAAATTGTTTGGTCATAGTTCAGGACAGAATTGTTGGAAAATTCATGTAGTTGGATGAATTAGACCAGTGTTTTTTGGTTTGTTTTTTTTTAAATTTGAAATGTAAGCACTGAACTTTTTTGTCATAATCATGGCCTGCAGTGTGGTCGTCTGAGAACCTGGCCGAGCTTTTTCGTCTTGTTTGTAGCACCTAATGCCTTCCTTTTCTCTCTCCTACAGACTTGATCCAAGCAACTAATGAAACAAATGTGAATATTCCTCAGATGGCTGATACGCTTTTCGAGCGAGCAACGAATAGTAGCTGGGTGGTTGTATTCAAAGCCTTAGTTACCACACATCATCTAATGGTTCATGGAAATGAGGTAATAGCTCTCTCATGACCACATTGGCACTGAGTGGATTCCAAGCCAAAAATGTTAGTAGTGCAGAGGCATCTGTTCTGAACCTGTAAGGACCTGAAAACAAAGAGAGAGAATGATTCTTGAAGAGAAAACTTACCTTTAGCAACACAGTTGAAGGCATGCCAATTATTTGTCTCTCCATTTATAAAATCATAGCATAAGACCAAGACATGGCCTGTTCCAGGATGTTGACAATTTATGTGCTGTCTGAAAACAGAGCTGCACAGGAATAAACTTAACCTGGGATTTTTTGACTAGGGTCAGAGTTGATGTTCCGGCATGTGCATACTGCCATCCAAATAACTGCCCTTTCTCTGCATGAGCTTTAAAATCTTTCCCTGCATGAGCATTAAAGTGTTTCTCTGTATGAGCATTAAAACCTTTCTAGAGCTGTAAATTCAACATAATAGCCTTTTCGATCAAGTTTTACTTTCTCTTGGTTTTCATTGACCTGTATAGGCAGGTATGTCTGCATAAAAACAGAGAGCATATTTAAAGAATTTCAGTATGACTGTGAAACAGTTCCTCCCTAGCTGTATAGAAAGTGCTTTCATGCAATGAACTTCTCACAGTGTAAGTTTTTATTTATATTTTTTCATTCCAAGTTTTGGCCAATATTCTCATCTGATTTCTCTAACTGGTTCAGGCTGTTAGTCCCTGTACTTCACGTGGGGCCTTGCTTGTTATTAAAACAGGCCCTCAGCTTGGCTGAGGCTCCTGGATTAAGAAGTCTGGGACTAGCCTGGATATGCTGCTTTGTAAGCAGATAAATCTTGTACTCCCTCAAATCTCTTCGAGAACTGACCATTTTTATTGCTCTTTCGACAATCTGGTTCTTATTTTGCACAGAATCTCTTTTTATATATAGAATACTTCCTAGAGATTCCAACTAAAAGTAGTTATTCTGAATGCATGGAAAAAGTTTTTTGAGGAAGATATTGCAGGCTAAGACAAAAATCTGGGATTTCGTGCCATATGCTGGAAGTAGACTGTTAATAGTTCTGCTAGGAGGTACAAAGCCTTCAGATACAGCCTGTGATAAGAAAAATAACTTTGTGTTGCAGAGATTTATTCAGTACCTGGCATCTAGAAACACATTGTTCAATCTCAGCAATTTTCTGGACAAAAGTGGTTCTCATGGTAAGCCTACTCATGTCTATAATCTTAACTAGATTTTAAATAAGATACTATTGTTAATTTGCTCCTTCATTCTTATGATGTAAATAATACAAAAATGTGCTACTGAAGCCTTTTTATAAATACTTAAATACAGAAGCTCAAGTGAACTGCTGTACAACTTCAGAACAATCTTTCTCATCTTCTGTGATATTTTTACTCAAAAGGTGAAACTGTTCAAACTCATTAAGTGCTTGTTGAAATCTAGACTGGTCAGCTATCTCTTTAACTGTTACGGGTGTTAAAGTTGAAATGGATAACTTTCCTTTTAGTTTTTTTGGGTTTTACTTAGTCTTAAGTGGCAGTTCACTTGCTTGGGAACACTGCACTTTTTAGGCATTGTCTGTAACTATTTATTGGGGAGGCTGTTGGCACCAGAAGAACTGGTTGTTTTTTATTTGATTGGAGTAATGAATCTAGAAAGGTGTAGGCAGAAATTAAGGACTTGTTCCCTGTAAGTCTTAGAAGGTCTACTTTTCTTCATTTTGCTTTGGAATTATTAGTGAGTTTTCCTGTGCCCTCATTTAAGAGGAAAAGCTTGTTCCGTGGTAGCTCTACTAGAGAAGAGAGAAAACATAATTTTTCATCTGTCAGAGAATGTTTGTAGACTGCATGCAGAGTGCGGGAATGCTACAATAATGGGCAAAATCAAAGCAATGCCGCCTTACTCGATCTCTTGATGCAGACGTGGCACCAAAAAGACTTCAGCCTCTTCTAGACATGGTAACATAGGGCAGGAACAAAATTAAGCAAATATTAAAAGTGTGCTTTCTAAGCAAAACATATGTGTTCAAAGACAATGGCATTTGGCAACAGTGAATTCTGTTAAATGCATCCCTTTGTGTTCTTCACCACTTTCTTTAAACTTAAGTTGCCATTTCATAGGTAATGTGTCGTAGATAATGAAGCATCAGATTTGGTAGTATTGTGCTTGAGTTGGCGGAGATATTTAATCATGAGAGATATTAAGGAAAAATGCAACCAGTGACTGAGTTGATGGGTGTGAGTTTTTACAAATGTAGCAAAAAGGGACCTGGAAGGAAGAGAAGGATGAGTTGCCTTCTGCACGTGTTTCTGTAGCTTAGAGGAAGAAACTTTGAAGGACAGACTGTAATACTAACTGCTCAGATGTCATAGGCTTGAAGGTCACTGAAGTTTGAGGCTGCTTGTACAGTATAATGTGCCTTGAGGATGTATAACAGTTCAAGGAAGGCACTAAACTCTGTGGATGCCATCATAGTTTCTTTGTTCTGGTAAACCTAACAAGGGGAATTTTGAAGGTCCACCTTTGGACTGACTAACATACCAGGACTAAAATATCAGGAGTGTTTAAGTTGAAACTGATCTTTGTCCTGGAAGTCATGTACCAGTTAAGTAAAAACTTTTTGCTGAATTGATATTTTTCTCTGTTATTAGAGGGGTAGGTTTTGCCATCAAGTAACGTTACCTCCAAACTATTTGGGCGCCACTAGTAGGTTTCCCCAGGAGCCATCCCACTGGTGCATTGGATAAATCTGTTGGCAACATGGGACAGTGGCAGGTTGTTTTGGTACATCACTACTGATTTTTCTTCAGAAGCTTAAAGATGTTTTGTGGTGCCTGTTCTGTATATGAAGTTGTATAGTGCAACAGAAATCATATAATCTTAGGGTATGTTGACTGTATATTATTGTTTACCAAAGAACACCCAAACAAGCATGAAGATTAAATATAAAATGTGTAACTGTTTTTTGCAGGTTATGACATGTCCACCTTTATAAGGCGTTATAGTAGATACTTGAATGAAAAAGCATTTTCCTACAGACAAATGGCATTTGACTTTGCAAGAGTGAAGAAAGGGTAAGCAAAGTTGAGATACATAAATTAATAGGGTTGCCATGTAATCTTCTTTGTGGCATTGTGCTCAGTTTTAGTTTCTCCGTGACTTTGTTCTGATGTTCTTAGTGTAGCTACAATGAAATGCCAAAATTGTTTAATTTTTAAAGTATTTGTAATTGTTTAAAATTTGCTGAAAGAAGAGAGGAAAGACTGGGTAGTAAGGCAAATACTGAAGACTAAAATAAGGTACCTAGCAGAACTGGGAGCTTTTAGTGCAGTTGTTAAATCTGACTCTTACTAAACTGTGCTGCAGTGAGACTGTTTAGGATTTGGAGAAGGAAACATTCTGAAACCATATTAAGGATGTTTCATTATTGTCCAGATACTTTCCCTAAGAGAGATGTCTAATTACAAACAAAGCCTGAAGTAGACACCTGAAGCTTTTAGCAGGCAACAGAACAAACAGTTACAAACTGCTTATTTCCCACAAGCACTGTGGTTAAAAAAAAAAAAAAAGTTAGCCCAGCCCAGAGTAGTACGTTGGTATTTATGAGAACAGTTTTTTGGTCTCTGACTCCTCTAATGGATACTTTAATGGCTCTAGATTCTCTCTTGAAGCACAGACGAACAGCAAGTGGCTTAACACCTACTGAAGGTGCAGCTTAATTGTCTGCATGCTAAAGATGCTCCTTCTGATCATGAGTTGCATGCAGGATCATTCTGGAAGTTCTGGTGTATTCTGCAGCTTGGGATTCTGACCTGTTAGTGCTGGCATTGCTGCCAGGCTGTTCTCTCCTGCTTCTCATACAGGCAGAAGATGTAGGGCCTGCTGTGACAGCTTTCCTGTGTAGCTGGATGCCATTCCCTTAATGGAGACCAGAAGAGTTCTCTCCTGAGCACTTGATGTTAAATAAATTTAAATTTGAGTTGCTGGGAGTCCTACTATTCCTGTTGTGCTGTATGTTCCTGGAAGGGCTTTTAATGCATGTTATTTCTGGTGCTCAGAACAAGGTGCTGCCTCAGAGTGTAGCATAAAATAAGTAATAATAGTGGTATGCGTTTCCAGAGAGGAGGCGCTGTACCCATCCGTAGCCAGAACAGGGCAATATGTACTGGTGGTTTGCAGGTTTGTGATAATGAGAGATAAAAATGAACATGCTTGAGACTGTTAAAGACAGTGGGTGACAGCTTAAAAATGCTACACATCTATGGACATGTAAGCAGTGAGTTGTCATTAGTTATTCATAACAAACTTCACATGCAAAGGTTGTCAGTTCTCTAAATACTTCTGAGGTAATCAAGTCAATTAAACTCTCAGTGTTGTCTTTCCATAAAGAGATCAATCTCTTGCATTCATCACTCCATCACAAAACCTTTCCTCACCTGCTGTCAAGGAGGGTGGCTGGGTGAGGGGCTTTTTATGACAGCTCTCATGATAATGTGAGAAGCAGGAGAATCAGATAGTGCTTTTGAAATGGTTTAGAAAGAGTTATAGCTGCTTTAAGCATTAATTTAGACAACAGATCAGTTTCGGGGAAGGGAAAGAGGAAATGCCGTGACTTCTAATCTATATTCTCTCTTGCAGAGCTGAAGGTGTAATGAGAACAATGGCTCCTGAAAAGCTGCTGAAGAGTATGCCGATATTACAGGAACAAATTGATGCACTCCTTGAGTTTGATGTATGTATTGAAGCTGACCTAGCATTAACACTGGGAAACAACTTGTAACTGCTCCATTGTAGTGAACACATTTCACCTTGTAGATAATGCTCTACTGATCATTCCATCGTGTGGGCCAAAAAAGTCCCCTTTCAAATGTCCCAGTGAAGTAGTGTGGTGAAGGATGGTCCTTTCCTATATGTATGAA
Organism: Grallaria varia; assembly: GCA_013396735.1. Lineage (NCBI taxonomy): Eukaryota > Metazoa > Chordata > Aves > Passeriformes > Formicariidae > Grallaria > Grallaria varia. Next base: position 106,750 of record VWZG01004334.1, on the reverse strand, counting down.
ATGTGCAGATTGCACTTTTGGTTTTGTAGAGAGGGAAATTGGAGTTTCATTTTTTGCATCAATAAGGGGAAGAAATGGACAAAACAAGGAGACTGAACACTCTTTTTTCTGTCTCCTGGCAACCAACTTCTTTTAAGGAGGAGGGAAAACCCTGTTAAAATACTGCATGTACATTGTTTGGCTTCTTCAAAATCTTTTATCTGGTTTTCAGCTGTAAACTAAATTGGCTAAAGTTTAATCTAGATTGTTCATAGAAGTAAGTGCGTACAATGTATTTATAATGCCGTGAATGTTTTTAGGATTGTTTATCTGACCTAATCATAGGAGCGGGAGTCAATTGTTGTAGGAAGCACAGTGTAACGTTTCAAAGAGGTATTTGAAGGAATTGATCTTGAAGTTCTTCTGTTCTTGGTGGGCAGAAGGATACACTTTGAGGTGGAAGGCAGGGCCCACTGCAGCTCTCAGAGGAAAGCCTTAGAAATACATGTCTTGCTAGTGTGTTTTTCGTTCCTTAAATGGCATAGGAGCTGTGGTAGTGCTCTCAGAAGAGGAGATATTTTTAAGAGAAGAAATATTTTTTTAATAAATGAGCGCTTATTTTCTTCCCAAGTTATTGTGGGAAATTAAACGGTCTTGACATCATTAACCCCAACTGTATTATCTCATAGACACTTAGGGTTTTGTTAAGCTCTGCTGTAAACTGACATCTTTTGTCCTCTTTCATTAAAACTTTGTTAAGAGCATCTCTGCCTTCCTCTTCCTTGTGATAGGCGAAGGAATCAAGGCTGCAGTGTTTGCTCTTGATGGAAATACTCCTCTGCTGTGGTGGATTGTTTTGGAGTGGTGAAAAAAACAATCCTTGATCTGCTAACCAAAACTTTTGTTGAGTGTGTTAGTGTGAAAGCTTCAGTGCTTGATTCTATTTATAGCAGCATCAAGTATCTGGTGTGAGCCAAAACTTCTGATTGTATTCAACACTTCTGTTGTAGATAACTGATATTTTATTTGTAGGTTCATCCAAATGAACTGACAAATGGTGTCATAAATGCTGCATTCATGCTTCTATTTAAAGACCTCATCAAACTTTTTGCTTGCTACAATGATGGGGTTATTAACTTATTAGGTAAGTAGCCTTGAGTCTTTATCTCACATACCACAAAGCAAGTGAAAAATGAGTTTCAGATCTGCTTCAGTTTTTTTATTTAACTTTCATTAAAGCTACGTTTTTTCTTGACTGTTTTGTTCTGAGACAATCTTAAACCGTAACCTCTTACATTAGGGTAGCAAGTGATAATGCTATATGGTAGCCTTATATGAAGTAATACAATCCTTAATAACGTTCCTTATCTGTCTGAAAGAATGACTGCCAAAGCTGGAATTTCTGCAGAACCCTGCCTACCATCAGCCTACAAAGTCTGAAGGAGGCTGTGAGCATGTTCTGAAGCTCAGGCAGCCTGGTGTGATCATCAACATGGCACACTTTGAGCTGTCCCTGCAGAAGGCTTCCTTATGATGTCTAATACCAGGGGTAGTTGTAAAGTGCAGGAAACATAACTGACCCTATAGAAAATGAACTTCAGCTATTAAAATTTGTGAACATTGCATCTGGTCTGTAAAGACAGCTAAAAACTCAGATTGCCGGGCCAGCATGACTGACTTAGAACTGTCTGCAGCTAGAACAGGAAGAAACAGACATTACGGCCACGTTACAGAGACTGAACAGGCAAAAAGATGTTCATGAACTGTAAAGCTCAATTTCTTTTTTATCCATGTTGCAATGCTTCCTGATGGTTTCATAAAAATCCCAGGTGTTTAGACTGAAACTATAGGCATGGGAAGCTTATGGAGCAGGTGCAAATGTGTTGAGCATAACAGTTCAATTAGACAATTTCACTGTCTACTGCTACTTAAAGCATAAGTTCAGGTTGAAATATGTGACAGCTGTGTTTAATAATGGACACAAATGAACTTTAGTGAGCTACTTAGGTGAAAACAGTACTGTTCTTTGTACTGAAAGCATATATTAATATTTGTTTAAGTATCCTTAATTATTTTGAACTTCAAGTTTGGTAGCTACTTCACCTGCTTAGTTTTTAATCTTTAAAAATATGGTTTACATCACACATGATGCTGTGACTGGTTGGGGTGCAATTTTACAGTCTATAATTTTTTAGCAGTTCAGCAAGCCCAACTCCTAAATTCTGTTAAGGTCTAGGAATGCCACAAGATTAGTGTTCAAGTAGAAACATGTTAATGTAGCTATATTCTTGAAGTGTAGTTTTTCTGAAAACTAGAGTTGCTGATGGACATAGGCCTAATGTAAGACATCTTAACTGAAATTTACGACATTATTTCTTTAGAGAAATTTTTTGAAATGAAAAAGGGACAATGTAAAGATGCTCTTGAAATCTACAAACGATTCCTAACTCGCATGACCAGAGTATCAGAGTTTCTTAAAGTTGCAGAGGTAAGTGACTTCCTATCTTCTGGAATCTGACACTTAAATATTTTGTGAATTTTTTAGCACCAGTGTAAAATACTAATTGTGCATGTTAAGAATCTGTCTCCATATGTATAAATGTATAGAAGTCCTTGGATCTGCTTGTTCAGCTCTTCTTGAAGTAGTTAAGCCCCGCTTCAGGCTTCCACACTTCTCTGTGGTGCAGCCAGCCTCAACTTTCCTGGTTAACTTAACAGATGACATGACTTCAAACGTACCAGTATTTCTGAGAAAGGCTATAATAAATGCATCTAGGACAGAGTTGAACATTAGAGGATGATACAGCAATTAGTAATAAAAACATACTGATCTTTTGAGTCTGTTTTTTTAGTCTTTGCAGCCAACATCAAGTTAACCGGAATGTGAGATTTTCCTGGTTTTGTTCCTCGTTATCGTCTTCTTACGTGGATAATAGGAATATTACATGGTTAATTAACTCCTTTGCTGGGCTGTCATTTGTAGTAGTTGGCTCTTTGGCAGAGGATGCACATTTTCCATGTTTCATACTTCAATCCAATGGACAGGAGTAATGAGCTGAATAAAAAGTTTGTTTCTTTGCTAATTTACTTTTCCATGAAGGCCTGATAGACTCCTTAATGACTTGTAATGCCAGATATGAGTATTGAATTTGAGGGCGTAAAGTACTTCAGAGACATAGGTCAGCTTTGCTGTACAGGGGTTATAGTGACTCTACTTCAGGATTACTAGGTGCAATGGAGCTTGCTCTTCTGCAAAAGCCAAACCAACAGTTGCTCTGAAGAGTCGTAGTGAAGCAACAGGGCAATTAATAGCATATTGCTGACTTAGACCCTAACTTGTTTTATTTGAAAGGCTAGCAGAGAATGGCAGAACAACCAAGGGACTTAAGCTTTAGCTTTTTTTTTTTTAAGGGATGCCTTCTAGGTTCTTCTCACTGGCCGAATTTCAGAGAACTTCATTGGGATAGTCAGGTATCTGGATAGTCTGTGTTCAGCAGTTCACTGTTGCTGTCCTCTGAGACTACAGTGTATGACCAGTGTATTGCAGTATGGAGTATGAACTTTAACTGTGTGAAATGGAGTTCCAATTTTTTATCCTTTTATTTTAAATGGATATTTATTTTGGGGAGGGTGGGAAAAAAGACTGGTGCGGGTTGTTGAAGGTAGCTACTGGGAAGGTGAACATGTGCTTTCTAACTCTGTAGTATTTTTCTAAAGACAGAGCATGTTGCAGCTTGAAGAGCAGTTCTACTCAAAATTAATGCCTGCTGCAGTGGAATAATGCACGTACATTTTAACTTTATTCCTTTATATCCATAGCAAGTTGGAATTGACAAAGGTGATATCCCCGATCTTACCCAGGTAAGCTTCTCTTGTAGTCTTTTTGGGTCTGTTAATAACTAAAAGTTGTGTAATTAGGAAGCACATCAGGAATATAAATGTTGGTAGGAAGTCATACCACCTAACTTGCTGGAGCTGCTGGTCCATTTTCAGTATCACTTGCAAACTGACTTGGGTGCCTGGCTTTGTGTTTAATACGCAAAGAATGTTTAGTTACGGGAAGAGATCCATGCTGCAGAGTTCACCTGTGGCAGTTTTGATGCCATTAAAATTGGACAGAAGAGCAGCTCCAGCTGCTTAACAGTGTTAAACCCCAAATGATTGTGTAGTTTTTTTGTTAATGTAGTTTTTGAAATCTTCTTAAAAGCCTGTTTTAAATCAGCTTCAGAATAAGAGCTCTTGATTAAAGAGCCACTTAAAAATTCTGAAAGTGAGACATTTTAAGAAAGTGGAGACCTTTAGTCTTTGTGAATTTCAGACCCTATGAGGCTATGAAGTCTGGCCGCTCTCTCAGACGAGGAAAGCAGCATGTGGAATACCAGACCCAGTTCTGAAATAGCTGATGTAGTATGTTCACCTAATTCTGTACCTCAGGGGATCTTTTTTAACACAGTCCAGTCAGTCATGAACTGAATCCTTAAATCATAATAACTCAAATTCAATTAATGAAATAGGCTTTATGAATTTCTGTGGCCCTTTTATCTGCTTCTGCTTGCGCCAGCCTGCTCTGCATCATCAGTCAGTGCCACACTTGTTGAGCCGCACCTTAATTACCAGATGGTCCCTTTCACCTCATGAACCAGCACTTCAAAATAGAATAGTTCTTTTGGAAGGAAGTGATCTACAATGTTACATCTGCCTGACCACTTCAGTGGTCTTCTCGGGTAGTTCCTCATAGCTCTATTCTCCCAAAGGCTGCTTGGGGCTCACTTGTTAAGGCTAATCTGCAACATGCTGTAGCTTCTAAGACCTAGGCAGTGTATTTCAGTGAGAAATAAATAAAAGGTGAATAATAAAACTGAATTTTAGCTAATAAGTAGTACATAATTGTATTTAATATCAGTTTGGGCATACTAAATTCCTGTAACAAGCCATGGCAATAGTCAGTAATATTCTGCATGAAGTTGGTTGTATTGACACTCAATGTGTGTACATACTCTGTGAATGCAAACAAGTGGTCACAGTAGTGTAATTAAAGTTAATAGTTGTCATTTTTGGGCTTTATAGTTTGGCTACAAAGTTTTGGAGTCTGAGAGGGCATCTTGGCAGCTAAAGATCTTGTCTCATTTTTATTTACTAGCAATTCTTAAAGTGTGACAGTTTTGCCCCTAATAGCTAGTGAGGAACCCGTATCTAAGGTTCTAGCATGATGCTAACTGGTAGATTATCTAACATTGAAGCAGTATCTAGAAGAAATTAAGCCATGTTCAGTGTTTGAAATTGGATGTCAGATAGTATTTACTTCTCTAATTGTTGCATCTGGGTAGAAGTTTTCTGAAGCTTCCTTTGTGAGTTCTGTTCGATAGATAAGTTTTGTATTACCTTGTTGGCTTTCAAGAAACCTGTGAATAATATATTGAAAAGCTATTTAAAGTGCCTAGAGGTAACTAGTAACAGAAAATAATGGAATTTTTTTTTGAACATAGATTTTCCTTACGTGTTATAGTAGCACAACTTCTATCTTACAATGTAACCTTTTTGAATATATAGAAGTGTGAATCTCTCTGGATTTTTTTTTTTAGTTTGTTTTACCTTTGTTCTTCTTTTTCTTGCTGATGGAGAATTCTTACAACTAAGCCACTTGTGTTTAAACAATTCTTTATTATGCTCAAATGAATTGAAAATTAAGAAATATGCCAATAAAAGCAGCAAGGTTAAGATGTTTCTGTATTGCATATGTACATGGGAAATATTTAAACTCAATATGTCATTTAAGATTATTTTGAGCATTTTAAATTTCTGCATGTGTTAACTTACTGGTTTTAATGCCAAAATTAATATGGAGACACTGCCAGTATACTTAGTTGTGCTTTGGTACTAGCAGGTAATAAGCATCCTGAAATACCCGATTCAGCCAGCCAGGTGGTTTTTCAGCATGGGAGCAGTGAACAGTCTGTTTTCAAGCATTCCAAACTGACTTGTTTAATAAATATGCCTGCCCTGAAATTAAAGATGTTATTTATGAAAAACACCATAGGTATTGCTGTCAGGAATTGTGGTTGTTCTCAGCGAGACTGATAGAGACAATTCCCTGTTCAGAGACTGTACCACTGATGACTTGGTAACCCTGATGAAATATTTGACTATCATATGCTCCTGTACCTCTCAAGAGTTTCCTCCCTGCTTGTTAATCTTGTAGGAGTCTACTTACCCAGACTCTGTTTTAATACTGGAGTAGCTAAGCCCAGTGTGCATTTACGACTCCTTTTTCTATCTGCCATTGTAACAGCAAGTGCATGCCTGGGGGCGTTGGCTGGCGACAAAAAGATTGCTTAAAATGAAACCTAAGTTCAGGGAGGCCTGAAAAAGCTTAGTGTTTTAGAGATGGCTAAAATAGTAATCTTTCTGCGTTTCAAGCTGGCTGCACAGTGACCTGTGTCAGGCTACCATTTTGAGAAGAGCTATAAGGTTTTGTGATGTTGGGAGTCTCGAACCAGAGGTAGCTGCTTCTGGGGACATTGGAAAGGACTTGTGGTTTGTTTTGTTTAGGCTGCAAATGCAGTCTAACCCTCTGGTCATGAAGGAGGTGTTGGGTGTCTGACTGAAAGCAAAACTGAAAGTGTGAACTTGAACCTGTTACCCTTAAAATTAACCCTGTGGGTGCCTGTGCTGTTGTCAGTGTTTAACACTGTTTCAAAGCACGGTGAGCGGTGCATCCTGGATTTAAGCTTCAGGCGCTCTTTAGTGGAAGTAAATATTTTCTCTCTGCATATTTGGACACAGTATTTTTAAAACTGTCTTTACCTGAATACTTCTGGCATGAAAATCCACTATTTCCACAGTGGTGTAAATAAAACATCAACATGAGCATGAAAATGGTGGACTTCAGGGAAGCTGGTGCTGGATTTCGAAGTATGGTTAGGTCAATGCAATATGTTTAGGTGTGTATCTTTCTGTTTGCTTTCAAGGCTCCTAGCAGTCTCATGGAGACCCTGGAGCAACATCTAAACTCACTGGAAGGAAAAAAACCTGGCAACAAGTAGGTATATATGTTGTACCATGTATCTAGGCATAATACTGAAAATGTGATATTAGTTGATGTTTAGGTTTGTGTCTCCCAGTCTCCTTTTGGCACTTCTCTAGAAAATAAGGCTTTTCCATTCTCTTACAAAGTTGTCTTATTGGCAGCCTTTTTTAATTAGTGTGGTGGCATGGAACAGAACAACTAGACACTTTCCAAAAATAAGTAAAATTCCGTGGGGAAAACTCTTAGAAGGAACTGGGGTTTTGCCTGCTGCTAAGTCTTTTATCATCAAAATCTATTTGTTTTCTAATGGTTTTGCATCTTCTTACTAGATACTTATCATGCTAAATTTAGGAAGGATTAAGCTAAACCTGTGTTTTCTCTTTTGCTGTTGCTTTCCTTGCAATTTAGCGAAGGGTAAGTATGTGTGTTTATATATCACTTGCATGCAGGCATGATTTGTGGTTGTTTTTTTTTTTTTTAAGATGGCTTGAACACTTAGAAATAGATATTCTCTTTAAACTGAATTGAACTGTTCCTTGCTTTTGTATATAGTCATTGTTATTTTTTCTCCTTTCTGTGATTGGAAGATCTGGAGATTTTCTAATCAGTTCTACAGCTCCTAGGATTTATCGACTTCAAGTAACTTACAGGATGAATAGTTCAATACTGGTGCAGTTTTATCTTCAACTCCTCCTTTCATCTCTTAGATCAAAGCAGCTCTAAAAATATGGAGGAGTATTTTCATACCTTATAATAATGAAAGCAAACAAATGCACTGACATACATTTTAACTTATGACTGAAGCTCTGTTGGTTATTGTTAGTGTGATTTTTCGTGCATGTGGGAGAACTTTCAGCTTGAATTTTCCAACTCACTGTTTTCATACTTTTAAATACTGTTACTTTCAAGTAATTCTGACTTCCTTTAGAAGTAGACTTGGAAAAATTGCTGGCATATCCTCAGAAGACTTGTGTCAGATAACTGCTTCAGTGTTGGTGGTGTTCTGCTGCTGTTGCATGGTTTTATAATATGGTGACATCTTGCCCCAGTAACTCTTTTCTGATGGCTGCTGTAGGCCCCAAAGCAAGACATTTGCATGCATCTCTGCCCTTCCTCCATTTAGTAGAGCTTATTTAAAAGGCAGAATAATCCTGTGATAACAAGTTAGATTTTAAGTAAAATTTGCATTCCTTGTGTAATGTGGCACATGGAATTTCAAAAAATGGAGAGGGCATGCAATTGTAGAGATCTTCAGAAAGCTTTCATGCTTAGTTTTTGGTCTTTTTGTAAGAGTTTTGATGACCAGAAACAGTTACCAAAACTGTACTTATTTGAAATCCACCCCATCCCCCTTTTTTTTTTTCTAGATCTGGGGCTCCTTCTCCTCTGAGCAAGGTAAATACTGCCAGTTGCTGTACTCATTAATTCCTGTTCAGATGATAGGCTTTAGACCATCATAAGGGCATAAAGATCATTTCTGTCTCCTAATCTGCTTTTTAGATTTTGCCACGTAGGCCCTACCTAATTGCCAAAATTACATCTTTTAATGACCCCATAAGAGCATGTCACTGATCTGAAGGGCTGTTGTGCTTGTACCAGTGTGGGATGCTAAGGAACTTTGCCAGGATTTGGTGATCACTCTTTTTGAGCGCATAAAATACGCATGTATTTTTAAATCAACTTTTTTTTTTCTTCCTCTCCCCCTTAATCCTCATGTCAGTGAGAAACTTATTCCGTGCTATATATTTTCCAAATTCTTTACTCCATTTGTAGCTTTTTTGGAGGATGTTCTGACTCTTTTAAAACTATGTTCATGTGAAAAGTCAGGAAGAAAACTTTCATACAATATATCTAGTTTCAAAAATGACCTTTATTAGTGAGACTGCTGACCTTAATTTAAAGCAAGAGTTACTAGTGAAACTGCCTTGGTTTGAGTGTCAGATAAAGTAATGAGCTTTATGGTGTTAGTAATAGTAGCTCCTGGTATCCCTGGGGCATTGCCAGGTGCCATAGCTCTGTGTCTAATAATGGGTGTTGTACAGAAAAAACTCAATGAAAACTTCTGAATCTAAGGAAGGCATTTAAATGGTTGATTCTAGAGAAAGCTCTTAAATTTCTTTCAGAAAATCCATTTCCAAAAAGCACAAAAAACCCAACACAAAAAAGAAAACAAACACCCAGCCAACTGTAGGGATTGGTGAAAACTACGTGATGGCTCAGAAAATGTTCTTGCAACTTTAACCCTCTCTTCTTGGGTGCACATGAGGGATTTGGAGCACTCTAGTTTCAGCCTCTAGTAAAGCTTTGAAGAGAGTCTAGAAAGCTTCTATCTGTCTCCTTGTAGAGTTATGATGATGGGACAGCAGTAGAAGAAATCAGAAGGAAATCTCTTCAAAATTGCCATGCTTTTCGCTTCTTGGAAGTGGTCAGAATGGCAAACAGTACTAAAGTTAGGGCTTGTTTTCAGTCATTAGGAAAAAGATCTCTCTAGCACGTGAGATGCTGTAACAAAGCTTGTAGTATCTTCTAGAATTAAATTAACACTCTTCAAGGGAACTTGAGTCTTCAAGTTCACAGAAGAGTTGCAATACACTCTCTTGAGTGTCTGTCTTCGCTGCACTTAAAGCATCTTTACACAGAATTGGAGGAGCTAATGAAGCAAAGTCATAGGCTGAGCTGTCTCTTGTATCTTCCCAAGGACTTAATCTTTAGTGCTGTTGATGGCTTTTTAGTCTCTTTTCCGAAGGTCTCTTTTAACTAGTTTCTAACCATTTCTCTTCTACTGCCTTTTCTGTGGTTAGAATACTGAGGTGCTGTTGTGGACAAAAACCAATTTCGTTCCGTAGACAAAATGAAGGGTCTGAGAGATGCAGAAGCAAATCCTGTAGAAACTTTGTTCTGTCTTTGGAATCACCTTGGAGTTTCTCAGCTCCACTGTGATCTGAAAATTTAACCCAGTCTTCCTTAAATTCCTTCCAAGGAGAGAACAATAAAAGACATTATGCCAAAAGTGGGGTTTTTAAGTATATGTGTCTGTGCATGAGTTTTGTGAAGAAATGCTGGTGTATTGAATGTATATTTAAAATATTTCTCCAGTCTTCTCCAGCCACAACTGTTACATCTCCTAGTTCTACTCCAGCAAAAACTGTTGATACATCTCCTCCAGTTGATCTTTTTGCAACTTCATCTACTGCTGCTCCAGTCAGGTGAGTTAAAAAGTGTATTTGAGTTACTGAGCTTGATGTTGGTGCCAAAATCACACTTGTAACAGGAGGGTTGCCTGAAAAGTTTTGCTTATTTTACAGGAAGTGTACACCAGTATTCAATGGGTGCATTTTTCTACTGGCATAGATCACAAATAAACTCTTAACAAAAGAAAAAATTATAGCTACTCTGATTTGCTTGCAGTGTAGTAATGATGTTGTACCATTCCCAACCTAAATTTCCAATTGAATAGTCTGAAGTAGTGTGAAAATCTAGAGTAGTCTTCACTGACCTTCAGGATTCTGTTTCTAAAACTGCTGAATTAATATTCCTTTTTCTTGCTGTTCAAATCAGTTAATGAGGCACAAAGATAATGAACTTCTGGAGGTGAAAATAAAAAAAAAAATAAATTTGACCTATGAGAAAATCTGAACCTTGGTTTCAAGTCAAAACCAGAACAAACTGCTGTTGCTCACTGTAATAATCAGAAGTGATAAAACTCTAGTGGTGTAAAAACCTCTAAGTTTGAACCAAAAGTCTGAAGATGTAACTAACTCAAGTTAAATGTCAGGTGAAGAACATCACTGAAAAAATGCTTCTATTGTTTGTTATTTAAATGTTCTAGACGAACAAGACCTGGTTTCCTAAGTAAATATCTGGCTGGCTTAAGCCATAGAAGTTTAACCAATTCTCTTCTAGCTAATGCCTGGTTAGTGCCTTAAAATGCAGGTTTCTTGCTTTCTGACATGGCACAATGCAATACTGAAGTAGAATGGAGATGGTTTCAGCCACAGCAGTTTTTTGCCCCGTTCTTAGGGACCACCTGGGATTTTGAATTTTTTGTTTTGGGTAATATAGTGGGGGTTTTTTGTTTGGTTTGTTATTTTGGGGGTTTAAGGTTTTTTTTAAGAATTGTAAGTCTCATATATATGTTGCAATGTCATTATCAAGTAACAGAAGTAAGTTAAGGTCCCATCCTGAGTTCTAATGTGTTCTTAGCACTTGCTATGGGTGTTTATGGCTACTGCTCTAATCCTAAGGCCTGGAAAAAATGTGTCTCTCTTTCATCAGTTGTCCAAACTAAGGAAATTACTATAATCCAGTTGTGACTTTTTTTAAAAAAAAAATTGATTGAAATGGACAAATTCCTCTGGTATCTAATACCTTCATTTTCTTGGCAGCTCTTCCAAACCATCCAGCGATCTTCTGGATCTTCAGCCAGATTTTGCCAGTGCTGGGCAGGCAGCTCCAGCACCTGCTCCTGCTGCCGCCGCTGCTGCCGCTGCTGCTGGAGCCACATCATGGGGAGGTAGAGAAACCTCAGTGTCAGCATCTCTTCTTGCAGTCTCCATCTTGCCTGGCTGAACTGAAATCTGGCTCTTTCTCTGCTATCACAGGATGTTCCCAGCTCACTCCCAGGCTTCTGCTGACCTGACAGGCATTCCTTTGCAGCACAAGGCGGCTACTTCTTCCCAGGGATATGCATAATAGTATAAGCTGCTTATAAGGGCCTGGCTGCAAAGCTGGAGGGAGCCAGGATTATGTGACTAAAAGTGAGCAGGAGGGAGATGGATGAAGGTGAAGAAGTAGGGTAGGCACTTGAAAACAGAAGAACTGCTCACATGCTTATTGGCAGGGTGAGGGCAGAAATCAGCTCTTCTGTTCATAAAGCAAAGCCCACAGATCAGTAGGAGGAGAACCAAAAATGCCTTTTAAAACAAAAATGCATCTGAAGAAAATGGTGGCGACTTAGTTCTGCTGCAAGTGTGATTACCTCTGATAACCCTTAACGTATTTTAATAAAATACCTACCTTGTCTGCTTAGAATAATAATATGAAAATGGAAGTAGAGGGCTAACTGCTTTCAAATGGGAATACCTAAGCAGCTCTGAAATCTGAGCTCTGTGGTGAACTGAACCTGCCAGGCAGCACTGGCAGCTAGTGATCCGAAGAGGACCACAGTAAACGTAGACAGTGTTCACTTCTGTCATGTTAAGACAAGAAATTAGGCCAGTAATAGTGATTTAACTTTACATAGTTGTAAACCCACTCTGGTTTAATCTTAAGAGATCCAGTAGCTTAATGAAGTCATTAGCCCTCTCACGGCAGGAATGCAACACTGAGTCATGCTGACTCTACTGTCAGTACTAGTGGCTTCTGCATTCCCTGTTTCTTAGTTTTAGTTCATTAAAGATCACATCGTATCTCAGCTGCTGCATTATGAGAGGATAGATATCGCTGTCATGTAGACCATGTTTTGCATCTTCCAGTTTAATCTCTTGAATTGATTGTTCTTTTTTGACAAATGTCAGTTTTATTAATGGAAGTGTACTCTCACCCAGAAAGCAAGACCAAAGAGTAATCTATTCTAGGATGCCTGGGTTTAATTATTCTGCAGGTTTTGGGAGTGTCCTGTTTGTCTTACTTTGTCATTGCCGAGCAGTGAAATACAAGCTTTTGAGATGCTTGAAAGAGCTGACTTTTTAAAGCAGTTGTTCATTCCTGCAATAATAGAAATACAAATAAATAGCCAGTAATATTGTAAAGTATTAATTTGCATAGAAATCAAAAGCTGATTTATTTGGGTTTTTTTCTGCTTTTTGAACAAAACACCTGTAGTTTGGAACTTAGGTGTTTTATTATTCTGAATTATTGAAAACTTAAAAATTGACTGTTAATGCACCTAGTCCTCTTATTCCACAACAGAAAAGGTCAGCTAATTCTTTTCCTTTGGCCACGATTATTGCTAACCTCATCAAGTATACTTCAGTCTTATCTTTCACAATAGCATTTTGGTAACTTAGTAAGCTTCAACTTTGTCTGCTTTACTGCTGGCAGGAGCCCAGGTATGATGAGCTGTTACTGCACTGGAATCATGCTTTCTTGCCTTTTTTTTTTTTTTTTTTTAAACTCTTGAAGAATTACTGAACACCATGTCAGACGTGTAAATTGAGAACTTGAATGTGAAACTACTTTTTTGTGAAACTTTTTTGTGAAACTACTGAAATTTCCATTAATATTTTATCAGATAATGAGAAAATCTTTAAGCTTGTGTTACAAGTTGTTTATTCACTTAACTAAACCTGCAGGATGAAGCTGATAGTGGTAATAAATTGTACGTTCTCATAGGTACACAGCCTTCTCATTAATGCAGGTGGAGCCACATCAGAAACAGTGCATCCAGTTCTAGGCTCTCCTGTTTAAGGTAGAGGGGCTTGGCAGAGGGCTGCCAGGACTCCAGAAATCTAGGTGACATCTCCACAGAGACAGAGGGAGCTGGGTTTCTGTTATCTGGCAAAGAGGAGGCTAAAGAGGACTCTTAAAAGGGTCTACAACTACTTTAAGGGAAATTAAAAAGCAGAATCAACATTTTCTTAGAAATTACAATTGATTAAAATTAAGAGATTGAGTGGACATGAGAAAAAAATTACTTCATTTGGAGGGTAAGATGATACTGGAGCACATTTTTGATGCAAGCTAGTGAGCTCTCTATTCCTGGAGATTTTTCAAGACCTGACTAGTCAGAGACATGAATTCCCTGATCTGGTGTTGGGATTACTGTTGTTCTGAGCAGTAGGCTGGACAAGGTGACCTTCCTTCCACTCTGGATTTTTGGGAGGATGTGGAACAGTGCCTCCCTGCTACTTTAGCTGCTTACCCTTCTGGGCTATAGCAAGTTAACGTGGAAACTCCTGAGAAAATAGTAGTAGAGGGAGGAAGTTGGTACAAGTGCTGCAGCTTGGAATAGCTAGGAGAATGTGAATGTACTTCAAGATGCAGCATCAATATGTGTCAACAATAAAAGATCCTGCTTTTCTTAGTCTCCCTAGCACTGTAGATCCGATATATTCTAGCCTATACTGTATATATTCAGTATAGTGGACTGTATTTAGGAGTATGTACATTGTATATTTTGTTATATATACATTATCTATGCTATCTAGCAAACAAACCATAACTTGTGAAAATCTATGCTTCTGTGCTAACAGGAGATCATCAAGTCAGGGTAACATGTTGCCTGCAGCATACTCCAAGGTGAATAGATAGGCATTTCGCAGGTAAACTAGACTATAGTATTACAAAAAATACAGTAAGTCAAATTCTGCATCCTTGTGAGGTCTGACTCTTGGATATAAAAGCAAATTGACTTGAATTCCTGCTCTGAACTACCTTGCAGCGTGCCTTAGAACATAGATTTGCTAATAGTATTGTTACTTTAATGTTACTATACAAAAAACATTGCTTTTACTCATCCCCATATTAACAGCAAGTGTAGATTGCAGTGCTGGGTAGTTGTAATTTTGCTGTATTGAGATCTATAATGTAACTGTGTAACAAAAATGCATTGAGGAATAAGCTAATAAAACTTAAAAGTTTGCAAATGGTTGTTTAAGTCTAGCTAAGACATTCACCTGGTGTGCAGTAATAGGATACCAGAGTGCTGCATTATTAATGTACTGTTCTGCTCTTTCAGAATGGTATTTTGACTTACCTCAGCTTGTGCTCAAGTAGAACTCTCCCAAGGAACCAATTAAGAAAACTATAAAAAACCTACATGTGGGTTCTTGCTGCCTTTTTTACAAGTGTTGTAAAACAAAGACAGATTTGTGAAGATTGAACAGTGCTTGCTCAAATCGTTTTGCTTCCTACATGCTGAGCTGTAGTAAAGCATCTGGACTCAGTGCTTGCTATTCAGTGTGGATCAGATGAACCCATGACCCTGTTATGCATACAATAAATCTAGGAGTAGCACCGAGCTACTGGTTAATAAACAGGTACTTGGTGAGCTCAGACTGTCCTAGCTGCAGAATAAAAAGGTAATAGGACTCATTAGTTTTCACAGGGTTTTATATCTTATAGTTGATTTTTATATAGGGAAAGCTTCTGTGTTTGATCTCGATTTGACTGGTCTTGGAGGACATTCTTGTTGGCTTTCTGACTTTCAGAAACAGTTGACTAAGGAACCAAAGTTCCTTAGCAAAGGAGCGATTGGAGCGAAGCAAATCTGCTTATGCTGTCCTCATAACATGTGTTAACAGAGTTTCTGCATTGCATGCTTGCTCTATCATATATGCAAGAAAAGCTTTTGAGAGGAGTGCCTCCCTCCTCCCTTCCTGCCTCCCTCTTAACAGTTTCTCAAATCAAGTAATCACCACCTGTTTGTCCCTTAGAATATACTTGGGGCACTAGGGATGTCATGTATCATGTCCTGAAGGAACTTAGAACTGTATTTACAAGCTGCTCTCTGCTAGAGTACCCTGGCTTAAGTGCCAGTTCTGTGAAGGGTTCTAGGAAGGTACTGGTTTTGTTTTGAATAGTTATTAAACAGAATGAGCTTTGTCATGTCAGGATAACTTCTTGAATTCAAGTGTAGAAATCATTTAACCCAGACATGTCACTTAGCATGAACATTTGGGTAATGAACTTCTTCAATCTGGAAGCTCTACTAATTTGTCTGTTTCTTTATTCTGCTGTCATTTTAATGGACAATCACTAGACCTTTTGGGAGAGGGTGAGTAATATTTTTAATTTCTAAGACTTTTAAATATTAAGACTCCTTGATAAGCGCCAGGTTTCTAGACTTGAGTGATTGTGGTCTCTCTGCCTCACACCTTACTTTTCCTATTTGATCTTCATTATATGGTTGCATATAGATAATCTGGCTGCACTTTCCAGTGTTACCTCTGAGCCACAGATTTCAGATCCATTTGCCCCGGAGCCTACTGCAACTACTGCTGCAACTACTGATACTACAACAACTTCAGCTGCTGCCACCACAACTACAACTGTTACTGCTGCCACCGCTGAAGTGGATCTCTTTGGAGGTTAGTTTGGTTGCTGTAGTGCTCTACACCAGCTCATAAGGTAGATGAAGCAATATTGAGTTCAGCAGTTGCAACAAGACCTCTGATTTAACCAACTATATCAGAGGTACCTCTGTACTGGATGCTAGATAGAACAGGAAATATAAACTGGCCAACTACCTCTTTCTTTGCTGTGCTTAAAAGACTCCTGTGCATATACATGAAAAATGGAAAACTGTATACCTTAAGGCTGAGTTACCTCATGATTGAAGAGCTAGGAACAGGAGTTCTCAGGTCCACACTGGGGTAAGCAGGTATTGTGTTCACATTATTCAATAGCTATGCACTGTACTACAATTTCTGGGAAAAGCAGACATGCTTTCATAGTTGAAGAGGATGGACTTGGCAGTGTCCTGCCTCTTCATTACTTGTCATGCTTGAACTGTGTTGTGTTTCTTTTGGGTATTTCCTGCAAATATAGTATTGAGCCAGCTGAAATTACTGTATTTCAGCATTCTTGAGTCTGGGTTTTATTTCACAAGACATTTGCAGTAAACTAAAGTGGGGATCACCTTGCACTAAATGCCAACTGTGTAAATAATGTACAGGAAACATATTCTTACATTCAGTGATGCTCTTCCAGTCTTTAATATTACCTGCTATCTGCTTGAGTAAGAATACATTTCCCACTGTATGTTGTCAGTTTTCTTGTCACTCCTGTGGAGCAGGAGGCTTCTCAAAAGCATGTCACAAATGACATTTCAGTACTATACCAGCTCAGTAATGGACAAATCTTTCTCTTTAAAAACTGCTAGCATTTTTGAGATACCTGACTACAGTGTTTTTCTAGTTTTCTCTTCCTTTAATGCATACTTTCAGCATGAAAGGGTATATCAGGAATAAATAATAACTTACTTGCCCTGAAAACTGAATTCCAGTATCTTCTCTGTGGGATGTGCTTATCTATCACTTCTACTGACAGGAGTGCTGGAGAGGTCTCATATATAAACAGTTTGACTACAAAGGTCTTTCCCAGAGACTGAAAGTTCCCGGTTAGAAGATTTTTTTAGGACTAATTTCTACAGACAGCACCAAACATCCCAGCAAAAATGCTGAAAAGCTGTAAGAAAGGAGTACAACTACTACCCGCTACTTAGCCCCTCCTTTCACAAAGATTGATAGTAGTTCTGTGCCACAGGATCAGCCAGATCAGAAGCAATTTAAAAATAGTGGTGAGCAGGGTTCTGGATGCCACTAGGAGCAGGAAAGGGTCTGATGTTCTTTATTCTCATTAGCCTATTGCAGAAGCTAAGGCCTGTGCTCATCAGCAGTAGCTGCATGGCGTGTAAAAGCATTGGGATTGAGCCAGGCTTGGATACCGAGCTTTCAAATTGCATCATTAATTTAGCATAAATATATGAATTTTTAAAAAATGAAACAATAGTTAAATGGATAGAAATCACTGTAAATTTGCAGCAGGATTAGAAAAATGCCTACCCGTATCTGTTCTTCCAGTACTACAGCAACAAGATGTAACTTCTTGCTTTCTGCCTTCACCACTATTCTGTGCCTGGAAAACACAGCTACTACCAAATCATGTGTCTGCTTCCAGGCTTCTCAAAGTGGCAAAGACCTGGATGTATTTAGTTTCTAGAGATTTAACTGATCATTAGCTAACTTAGTGACACGTGTTAAGAAGTGGAGTTGCCTTTACCCTCCAATGTAGAAAGAATTTTACTTTTGCAGTATGCAGACTCTCATGACTTGATCTCTTATTTTAAAGAGAATGTATTTTGTTGCTCAAATGTTATAAATCTCCAGTGGATTATATGTTAGATGAATAATGACCTTTTCCTGGAACACTTCAGGATGAAGCAAGGTTCTGTTATTTAGGATAACAGAAGTTGTCTAGTTCTCAAGAAGAAAAATCTCTAAACACACTCAGCAGTGAAGGTATATTTGCAGTGCCTTCAAGACACCCACTGGCCACACCCTTTTAAGATCCATGAGTCCATACTGAACTTCCATCTCTCTGCTGTGGTTTGGGGTTTTTTTTGTTTATCTTTGTTTTTCTTCTGAAAGCTGTGCTGTGAGCATACTACACTAACATTCCATGTTACTTAAGGCTGTGTACAGTGTAAGAAGAGGTAGTTTTTGGGGCAGACACTGTTGCTCTATAGCTTTTGTGGTGTTAGACATGCTTACACTTAATCTTATTAAGCAGGCATTTGACCTTTGAAATCTGCTGGGTAGTCTTCAAGGTCACCTTAACTTCTTGCAACTTGCCAGTGCTTTGTTGCTTCACATGGTTTCTTGTGGTAAAGTGTGATAGTGGAAGGTGATCTCAGGAGCAAAAATGTGTTCAGGGAGTGGCTGATTAGGGAAAGAAGCTGAAAGCCGCGGGAGAGAGGCAGCCAAGCTGAGGGAAGAAGCAGAAGAGGAGACTTTGGAAGGTTGTTGTCTGCTAACTCTCTTGCACTGTACCACTGATACTTTAGCTGATAAGAGCCTGCATGCTGCCTAAGACTGGTGTTTGTCTTTAAGACATAAGCTCTGCATTATGTTTTTATCTCTAATATGGTATTGGAAAGCTAATGAGAAATGTAGGATTGATCCAGCATGGCTTTTTAAAAGAACTGAATCTGATTATTAGGCAAGCTTTGAGTTACCTGGGCCCAACTTGAAGAATTCCTTATTGTGTTTCTAAGATAAAAAAGAGGAAGCTGTTTTCAAAGTGCAGCTGGAATCATTCCTTAGGGAGAGAATGATAAAGGGAGAAGAAAAGGAAACTACCTTGAAATGCAACATATGTCATTAATAGAATTTGGGCACAGTATTTTTGTGCGATGGTTGATTTATGGGGGTTCACGTCCCAGTAACGGGAGGCTGTCTCTCCTTTACATTGCAGGGAGTTGCCCTTCCCCCCGTAGTTTCTCCCCTGCAAGGGCGGGCCCCAGGGTGCCCCACAGAGAGACACGCAGAGACATCCGGAGAGGGAGCAGAGAGAGAGTTTATTACATGGGTAGAGGTATTTATAACTTCTCGATGGATCGTAAAAGATCCAATAGAAAACTAGGAATAACAACCAATAGGAAGGGGTTAACTAAGGGCCAGTAGGAAACTTTAAACACACTTCAAGGATACATTCTTTCAGACCTAGCTAGGGTGATAATGGTTTTCTCAAGGGATTTTGGGAAGAAGACACAGTGACTCAGGGAAAAAACACAGAAACTCCATCTTATACAATAGAGACAGCTTCAGCTTTTAAGGTATTCAGGTTAGCTTTTCTTCCTTCTTCACCAGCCCATTTCTCACAAGACTTTTTCCATTTCTGATATTGTTTGTTCACTGCCACATTTTTGGACATTAGTAATGTGCTACTGAGTTACATTTTGTTGTGTGATTACATTGTAAGTGGTGCAAGTAACAAGTCATGGCAGACATTGTGCAAATGTCAGTTGTTAGGCATTCAGATTACTTGAATTGGGCAGAAGAACTACTGTTTTCCCTTTAGAGAATGTACAAGCAAAGTGCGAAGACTTTTGGCACTTGACAGCTAATGAATAGCTCTTATGCTGGAACATGATGGTATAGCAAGGTCATCATCATCATCATCATCATGGCTGGGCTTCGCAAATGAAGATTTGGGCAGGGCTCTACCCACGCTTGCTGCAAGCGCGCTGATGGCTAAAGAGGCCGATGCGAGATAGGCAAGTCCGGTTGCAAAAAGCACAGTGGAAAGTCTCCATAGGCGGTGTTGGTGAGGCACGGCTCTTTCTGCGTTGTCTTTTCTCCTCGAGACTGATTCTGCGTGCATTCTCAAAGGAATCAGCAGCGTTATGGATGGTGTGTCTCCACATTGATGGTAGTCAATATGGCCAAGGCTGAGGTTCTGTTTTAGAGAGTCCTTGTATCTCCTCTTTGGGGCTCCTCTCTTGCAGCAGCCTGTGGCAAGGTAGCACTTATTTTAAAAAACAAACAGCAAAAAAATTTGCATTATTATTTCATGGCATCACCAAGGTTGGAAGAGACCTTTAAGATCATCAAGTCCCACTGTCAGTTTCCTAACACTGAGCCTAGTAGAATACTTCTTTTTAACTCTAGCCAGGTTCTCTATGTTAAAAAGTAATGAAGAGTGACTGAAGAAGGAAAAAACTGTGGAAAGTTTCTCGTGTACACTTTAGTTCTACAATCTTTTCTATACTTGTGACTTTCCAGAGAGTTGTTTCACTTGTCACATAATACATTAAATGATTATAAGTCAGCTGTATCATCATGATGTGAGTTACTTTGTCATGTATTGATGCCATGGCGTCAAATAAAGCCTGAATTTATGAAATTAAACAGATCACTCATCAGGTACATTTATCTTAGTGCAAACAAGATGTATGGAAGCACTGCTTCAGTATTTCAGAACCTTAAAATGTCCTAATGTCCTTGTTTGCACATGATTTCAATAAGAACTAATGCAGTACATAATACATACCTATCACGCCTAATAAATGTTCCATGCAGTGTGAACTTTCAAAGGTTTCAGCAACATCTCTTTACCTTTTCAGGATGTCAGTCCGTTCAAGTGGGAACTATATGCTACTTGATTCTAGAAGTCAAAAGCTAGATTCACTTTTGAAACAGAAGATGAAGAAATGTAAGGAATATAGTAACTGCTTTAAAGGCAGAAGATCTCTTACAGTGCTGGATATACAAATGTATGGTTACTATGCCAGTGTGGAGGAACAAAAAAAGAAAATAAACAGTCCTTTTTTAATGATAAAATATGCAGACTAAATTGTATCCATTTCTGCATACAATGATAGATTTTAGCAGAGGGCAAAGGACAACTGTGCAGGTGCAGCAGAGCCTTTCTAAAAGCTTCAAAAAACTTGATAAGCGTTAACTTAAAAAAAAAACCCAATGGCAAACTCTTGGTTTGAACTGTGAGTTGTAGGGTCACCTATTCACGTTGGTTTGTCTCTATTTTCATATGCATTTCTTGAACGTCTCAGAGTAACTAATACTAGAAGTTCTCAATGTGATTTTTTTCCTTTAGTTTCCGTTGTGAACTTAGGTGTTTATCCCATCTGCCATTTAACCCAAGTCTGATGGTAAAAAAGTTATAATGCTTGGCAAGAACCTTATTCAGAGGTGTCAGAAAATGATAAAGCTGGTGCCGAACTATCTGTTTCCTTCCATCTCAGGGCTGGAAGGAATTTGCGTCCACTTGAATATCTGTGACTGTTACATGTGGAATTTCAATAGCCTACACCCAGTCAGGAATAGGTGTTACTCTGAGGCTGAAGTCATCCCAACATAGAACTAGTGACTAACTGTGCAATCTGAGGTCCCACTTTATATATCATCTGGAGTCTGTCCATTCATTCTGGGAAATAATTACAAGTAGGGTTAAGTAATGTCTGTACTGTGGGCCTACAGGCTTGTGTGAGTACAAATGTGTGCCCAGGGTGACCCTCTGTCTGAAAACTGGCCCTGTAGAGCAAACTCCAACACACGTGACCTGACACATAGCGTATTCTCGAGTAGTACAGTGCAAAACTCTTCAGTTCTGTGTTGGATTTCTTCTGTGTGGTGTATGCCAGTGTCTGGTGTACATACAATATTGTGATGTTTGACTCATTCTGATTTTTTTACTTGGACAACTGCCATCCAGTTTTGCTGTTGAACAACCCTGTTACTTGAGAAATAGAATTATATTTGAAATGGCTTATTAGCAGGCCTTTTTTGCTACTAACTCATTTTAATTCTATTGTACAAGACTAATTGGCTTTCCTCTCTTCTGTTGAAGTTTCAGTGCATGTTCTTTTGAGCTTTTTAGATTACCTGGCACAAACTTGTTTTTAAAATGGTTGTTTTCATTTTAAAATTGACACTTAAGTTAAAGCATGTTAAGCTTTTTTTCTTGTAGTAGTTTGACAGTGCAATTGCAGTATTCCCCAACAGATTTTTTTTAAACTTGCCGACTTCGTAGCAGTAGAAAAATGGCCTTTACAAGCATCTTGAAGTATGTAATTTTAATTGTGCAGTCTTTTTGTGAAGAAAATGCTTGCCTATGAAGATAGTCCAAATGGCACTGTCCATTAGGACTACTTCATAGAATTAAGAGCTACAAGTGGTGGTTAAGCCTAGAAGTAATTCTATAAAAGTTCATAGCTTTAAATTTAAGCATGCCGCCTAGCAAGTGGCAAACAAAAAAAAAAAAAAATCCAGTCAAAAATCATGAGCAAGTCATTCCAAAGCCTCAAACCAGTTGTTTTCCCTGACTTGACTGGTTGGCCTAGTAGTGATCCTAAAAGGACAGACAAGCTATGGCTGACCAGCAGTTAAGATAAATGTTCTTGATCTGTTTGAAGCAAGTTGAGTAAATATACATCAGGTTATGGCTTCAGAAAGATCCAAATGGAATACTGTTAAGAAACAAGTAAGTTCAAATTTTCAGATGTTGCATGACTGATCTGGCTCAAAAACTAGAAACGGTAGATGCAGATACCTGCCAGAGTAATTGGTTTGTTATTTGTAATGGTGCTTTAATTTGCAAAGTGCTATGCTCTGTGAGTAAACTCACAGCTGCAGATTAATCATGTGTAATACAGGCTTTGAGCATGCAAGTTGTTAATATCTACTCTTGAGTTAATTTTGGGTAGTACATGAGCATGCTGCTCAGAACCCTTATACAATGAGAGTAATGCCTTCTTTTACACTCAGTGTACTTCCTATGGGCAACCCAAGAAGCTCCATCTGCAAACCCTGTCTAGAACATGCTTGTGTGGGGTTGGGGGAGTGACTAAGCATTTTGCGCTGCATGATTTGTCTTGCTGTTGGAGTAATTACATTCATGTTGTATAAGGGGATCTACCTATGCAATTTAACTTGGTTCTTTTACTATATTTTTCTTCTCTTTATTCTTTTTTTTATTTTAATTTCTGTTCTTAAACTGCACCCAAGATGCCTTTGCAGCTTCTCCTGGGGAAGCCCCTGCAGCACCTGAAGGGGCAGCAGCACCAGCTACCCCAACCCCTGTAGCAGCAGCTCTTGATGCATGTTCAGGAAATGGTGGGTTTTATGTCATTAGATAGTATCTTGTTTTGCTGTTTTTTTTTTTCTTTAAACTACATGGCAGTGTGTTTTTCTGAAATTTTCATAGTGTTTGCAATTGGTCAAAACAAACCTTAGACTGAAGAGCATGCTTAACAAAACTGCCTGTTTCCGAGTCCCAGTAACTTTGTGCTTATTTGGTAGTGCTGATAAACAGTTCTGTCAGTGCTGAGTTGTAAGCAGTACCCTAGATAGTCTTCTGTCATACTTCTTTTTTTGGCCCTGTCAAACAGCCTTTGAAAGTTCTCCCCTTTAGTAAATAGACTGGTCAGCCTTCTAGATGGTCTTTATTTTAGAAAAAACATAAGTAACGTGTCTGGATAAGTATGCTAGGTGTTAGAGCGATCTCCTCTGTGTGCGTGCGTGTATTTGCAGTATGTGCATTGCCTGTAGTTGCTTTGTTCTTGACTTCCTCCCTCACTGATCCTAAGTATGCATACACGTATATTTCCCCTCTCCTTTTTACAAGACCCCTTTGCCCCATCCGAAGGTAGTGCAGAGGCTGCTCCTGAGCTGGACCTCTTTGCTATGAAGCCAACAGAGACTGCTGTTCCTGTAGTTACCCCTACAACTAGCGCAGCCACTCCAGTTCCTGCAACAACTCCTTCTCCAGCTGCCGCTGTTGCTGCTACTGCTACTACAGCTACTGCCACTACCACTACTGCCACCACTTCTGCTACCGCCACCACCTCCGCTCCTCCTGCTCTAGATATATTTGGTGGTAATTTTGTTTTTAACTCTTTGATTCTGGTGGATTGATCTGTCAGGAGTACCAAACAAACAAATTGTTGTTGCATGCGTGTTGTGTGCTAGGCTTTCAAACCAGAGAGCCTGTTAATGTCAAATGTGATGTGCAAAATTTGAAAGTTCTGCTTTCAGTCCTGCCTTTCGAAAATGTGTTAAAGATGTATTGTGTTCTTGGCCTTAGATTTATTTGAGTCTGCTCCTGATGTACCTGCAGCACCTAAACCAGATGCTACTCCTAGCATAGATCTCTTTGGTACAGGTAAAGGGAGAATTCTTCCAATACTTTGCTGCTTTGATGCTGTGCAATGCTGTAAACTGACTTGAGTGGTACTTATTTCTTGTTTTTTTCTCTCATTTCTGGAAGATACATTTTCATCTCCACCACCTGCAGCTTCTCCTGTGCCTGAGAGTTCTCTCACTGGTGATCTCTTATCTGGTGAGTGCTTGTTTTCACAGACCTTCTTACAGACTTCTTGGGTTTGGATTTTTTTCCAAAAGTAAAATAAAGGAAAAAAATCAATTTACTGTGAATTTACATCTTTATGCTGAATACTGAGTTGTGGGTTTGATGCTTTGGTCACAAGATGTGCACTTCCTGAAGATGCAAACCATGAATTGGCTGACACTGAAGCTGAATAAGTGATGTGGTTGTTGAAAAAGTAAATCCTCCTCTAAGCATAAGGGAATTCTTAAACAATGCTTTCTTTAAAGTACTGTGGTTTTTAGTTGCTGTGTGAGAAATGTAACACTTCCTGTTTGCAGTTCTAAAGACTGTTACCTGAATTTACCAACCCTGTGGTTCTAACTGGTGGAGCCCATGTGGCTTTGAAATATTTAGCTATCATTGTTGCCTTGCTGATACTAAATATTATTTATCCTGTGCTCACTGCAGTGGATGCATTTGCAGCCCCCTCTCCTCTACCCACTGCCTCTCCAGCAAAGGTGGATTCTTCAGGTGTGATTGACCTATTCGGTGGTGGGTATTTTTCTTTCCTCACCACTTCAGAGTTGAATCACTTCATTTCAATTACCTTTGCGCTTTGCTAAAGCTGCGGGTTTCCCCTTCTCACCACTTTTTTGTGTGGCCTTAAGGCTGAGACTAGCATGTCCGGTTCTTCGTACTGCACAATGACGAACTGCAAATAAACTGTCGGTGTGCTCATTCTGTTGTCATGACACTCACCATTCTGTCTTCAATCAGTGCATGTATGGCTCCTTCTCAGATGTCCAGTGAAAGTGCTATATTCTTTTTTCTTTTTTGCAAGTCTCCATGGTCATGTTGTTTTCTCTCAGTTCCGTTTCTCAAAGCAGCTGAAGTTTTGAGGGTGACTTGTCTCAAACTGGGTGTCTGAATCACAGGATCTTTGCTGGATTTGACAAGGTGGAAATTAGGATAGGCACAGCCAGCTCTAGGCATGGTGCAAAACAGAAATGGTGCTTTAGAGGCAGTGAATCTGAAACATTAGTGAAATATTCCTCTAAAAAGACTTAATATGAGTCACTAGGTTCTGGCTGGAATTACTCCAAACTCCGGTTCAATGTCTGAATGAGTTAACCCTGTTTTCGTGAATGCTGTGCTTTGTATGGGTTTTCTGAGAAGAGGCCCAAATTCTTTCAAGTACTGGTTTTTTGCACCTCCTATTTTCCACCTGAACTTTATGTCCATGGTACTGCTCTGCAATAAAGATGGCCAAGCACTTTCATTTTATCCTGATGATGTATGAAGTGATTATCCTTTTGTCATCTTTTGTTTATGGTAAGTGATGAATTGATATATTTAATATTGAACTCTGCTTTTTCTTGTCGCTTTCTGAAATTCCCTTTAGATGCTTTTGGAAGTAGTGCTCCTGAACCCCAGCCCACCACCCAGGCTGCTTCTAGTTCCTCAGCTTCTGCAGACCTACTTGCTGGTAATAAAGAACTTCTAAAAACTTACTATTTTAAAGCAATACTAAGAAGCAGTCTTCAAAATCTTCTTTGTTCCTTGGGTGTAGATAGACTTCTGCAGTGGAATAAAATACTTGTTCACAAGATTTCTCTGTACTTTAGCTGTTTTAATTAGAACTAGAGTGATCTATAATGGGGGCAATATGCTGAAGTACGAGTAAACTTTGTAGATTTTCTTCTGTCTATGCTCTGTGTTTTCTTACCTCGCACACAACCCTTATTATTCTGTACTGTTCACTGAATATGAGTGCATGAAGTTTCTTTGGCTGTTTGTAGCAGTACTTAAGTAGTTTTTCAGGCTACACTTCATGTTCCTTACTGCTAATTAATCTTCATTTCTTTTAGTTTATTCTGTTTGGTTTCTTTAATTGAGTCAAGTTGAACAATTAAATGTTTGTAGCTTGAATGAATGACTTGGTAGCAGTATTGCATTTAGCCAAGCAGAGTGGGATGATGAGAGTGCGATTCTCTGAGCACAAGGGCATAGAAGTGATAGAGACCCTCTACTTATACTGGGCAGGATGAGGTCTCTTCTAGTGCTGAATGTGGCATCACTGTCACACATTATTTATCAGGCTGAATAACTGTATCATTGTAGTCTGCATACTACAGACAAGGAGCTTCACTTGAATTCTGTGTGTACTGTTCTCCAAAATTCTTTCTATACCATGTGTTGTAGCGGCTATAGTGATTATGCTAAACAGTTGTCACTCCTCCCCATCCCAGTCTGAAGTTTATAGAGCACATCTTTGTCAGGAGGAAGGAAAATAACACACTTCTGGTTTGTAGAAGATTTGTCTTAAATTCTCCCATGTTTCCGAGAGGTGTATTTGTGTTGTGATTTAAAGTAACTCTACCTCAGCCAGAACCAGCGCAATTTGTCAGTAGAATTAGTTGGTAGGTTATACTTCGTGAATTTCAAAGGTGATTGTTAGCTTCTTGTGGCTTTAATTCTGAACTGGACTCACAGTCTGCCCTTTATGCTACTGCTAACCTGTTCTAGGTATGATGGGCTTTGACATCAGTTGCAGTCCCTTTGTTTGCAGGTCTCTCAAGCCAACTCACATTGTGTCAAAAGCACAAACCCTCTGTTTGCAGGTCTCTCAAGCACAACTCACATTGTGTATGTTTTGCCATTATATGCTCGTGAGAGGTCCCCTGTTGTAGGAGGAATACATAATGCAAGATACTCAGTATGTATTCTGCACTGAGTGCTGTGTGCTGATACAGGTGTGTGCTTGCACACTGAAACCGTCTCAGAAGAGAATACATTTTCTAGTACCTGCTCTAAGAGCAAGCATCATCTAGTTGTTCTATAGGAAGGTAGAAGTAGTCTAGATAATTGTAATAGTGTATATGTTCATTCTCAATGGGTTCCAGTGCTAGCAAGCTGGATACTCAGAGTGGGACATAATGTGTAAATCCATGCTAAAGCTTTAGTACAGACAGCTTCAGATTTTAAGGTAGAAGACTACTTTTTGTTTTCATATTGCTTCAGTAGATCTTTGTATTATTTAGCTTATAGAGAGCTTGAAGTCAAAGATCAGTCTTTACCTGTAGGTTCTGAAACATGCCAGTCATTTGCAGTTGCTTGTGTTATCAGGGTACTGAATGCAAAGATGGTGTTGGACAGAAGCTAATTCTGCTTATGCAAACATTACAATACAAAATATTTTATGGACTTATCTATAACTAAGCTAAATTCAAGTAGGAATTGTGCTCCAGATGGCTTAAACTTCAGCAGTGTGCTCTCTGAATCTGATGAGTTCCATTAAATCAAAACCTAAATTATAAAAGGAATGTTCTAAGTCTAAACACTCAAGCAGACCTGGAGCAGTTGAGGTGAAGAGATTTTTTTAATATTTATTTTATTTTTGCTTTGAATATACATTCAAAAGGGCTCTAAATAGATTTTTTTTTTTTTTTGCAGACAGTCTGTAAACATTGCAGCATATTGCTAAGCATTTGTTCACCCTTGGTAATGGCAGATGTATAGCCTGCAGTGTAATCCAGTTTTAAATTCAAGAGTGTCTGGAGTTCATATGGTGACTGAAGGCTTGTCCTTCATGGTTTATGAGTGTTTGGTTGTAGTAAGTGTTTATATGCATATTGTTATGAGTATACTTACTATTCATAATTAAGTGTTCTGCCATCAAATAAGTTTCTGTTCCTTCTTGACTCACTTAGGAAATACGGTAGAAATGTTTTCCTACTCTTCTAAGACTTTTAGTGAAGACTAGAACTATGCTGATAAATACAACAATTTAGCCATTTTCCTTCTATATCTTTCTACTTAATTAACCCGTGTGCATGTGTGTCCCAGTATTTACTCCAATAACATGTTCTTACATGAAATCTTACTTGAATGTTGTAAGTAAAAGCAATCTCAAAATCAGGTAGTTAGGGATGTCCAGACAACACATCTAACTCGGGTGTGCAGGCTTGCACTGGGTCTTGTGCCAGACCGAGACTAATAGGAACTTGATCTGTTAAAGGATTTTTATGACTTTTGTTCTTGATGTCTCTGTTAAGGCTAAAAGCTATGGAATTAAGACTGGTCATATGCAAATTTTCAGCAGATGTTGGGGACTACTCTGTTCTGTAGCTGGAGAAACAGATTCTTTACAGGGCTTTGCAAAAGCTTACGGAACTTTCTAAACAGAATCGTAATAATGGACATTGGATCATACCCTTCTTCCAGACTCCCTCTTCTCACTCAGAAAATGGAAAGACAGGCTCTGTAAATGGCTCCTGTGCTTTAGAATTGCTGCAGTGAACTGCCTTTGTCATCCCTGGATCTTGTCAACCTGCTTCTGGTCTGATTCTCTGGAGATTTTCTGCAGATAGTTGAACAGATGGACCTTTGCCTTGGGACAGGTGATGATCTAGGACAGAGCTTCTGTCAAGGATCAGAGGACAGCCTAGAATCAGTGATGCTTCAGCAGATGTCTGCTACAGACTGCTGGAACAAGAAGAGGCAGTAGAGGAAATCTTTTTAGGCAGCTGAAGAAAGCATCACTATCACAAGCTTTGGCACTCAGGCAACTTTAACCACCATAGTATGGGCCGGAAGGGAGATAGGGAATACGGCTGGGCATGGGTAATCCAGTGGGCTTCTGGATTGCATTAGAGAATCTTTTGCTGTGGGTGATCAAGACATACCAGAGTGAGTTCAGTGGAGAACCACAGAGACAGTGACTTGTGCACGACATGTAAGGAGAGGCTGAGAACTGGACCTGTTCAGCCTTAGGAAAGCTAAAGGGAAGTCTTAAAGGTGTCTAAACACATGGGAGTATACAGAGAAGACTAGCCAGGTTCTTGGAGGTGCACAAAGATGATAAAAAAGGCAGTGTGTGTAGGAAACTCTGGTTGGATGCTGTAATGTATGGTCTGATATGACAATGGACCACACAGGGAGGCAGTGAAATCTCTTGGAGGTGCCAAGGCAAATGTTCAAGCTTTTGTTGAGAGGTGGTAATTATTAGCTGGACAGATAGGGACAGTGGACTCTAAGGCAGGAGTTTCCTTGAAAAGAAACTGAAGGCAGTGGTAGAACACTAGCTCACCACTGACCATCTTGTGGGGCAAAACACTTCCTATTCTGATACAGGGGGAAAGAAGTACAGCCTGCTGGTTGTCCAAGTGCTCTTCCTGCTGTATTTGCATAGTCATGGTTGGAGCTCAGATCTGATCCTTTCTGTGCAAGGGCAGCTGGAAAATCCAAGGCTGAGAGACTGAAGATACAGTGTAGAGGTCTCAGACATCACTTAAAGAATTGAGATTGACTAGAGAAATGGCTGGTAGACTAAAGAGAATTGAGAAAGTGACTTGTATTTGTTCTCATTTTCATGGAGTCATTGCATATTTAATCAGTTTCCAGAGACTGTAAGATACTGCAAGTATTCTTTAATTGCAAGGGAGATCAAATTAAATAAAGGGCAAAGGAGACATTGTAAGAATAGTTAAGCATTGGAGTGCATTTCTTGTAGGCTAGAGAATCATAGAATGGTTTGGGTTGGAAGGGACCTTAAAGATCATGTAGTTCTAACTGCCCTGCCATGAACTGGGACAGCTTCCACTAGACCAGGTTGCTCAAAGCCCTGTCCATCCTGGCCCTGAGCACTTCCAGAGATGGGGTTCCAGGGGTAGGATGTATTCATATAAACATAGGGTTTAAAACCTTACATTAGCCTTAATCATGGAGATTATCCAACCTACAAGCAGTTCACTTATTGATCTTGCTTTGGCATGGGGAGAGGGGAACAGCTTGAAGGCATCTTGACAGGAAAACCAGAGTCTTTTAAGATGGTGAGAAAGGCTAAACTTGACTAGTAAAACACTGCCTCCTGAACTGAGATTCCAAAATAGTTGATGGGTGATCATATGCTTTTCTCAAGTTAGTCTTCTGTTTCTTTTTTTATTGAACTGTTTATTGCATGCTGCCTGTGAGATTACTTACCTAAAACAACAGTGTGTAGACCTGGTAGAATTGCATTCTCTACACTGTTGGTCTGCCTCTGCAGAAAACTAAATAAAATACATGAAAGTTTTTATTGGTGATTCTCAGCAAGTCTTTAAATTCCCATGGTCATACCTAGGATAACAAGGATGCTTGTGTAGTTATTTACAATGGTCTAGTAAGAATTGTCTTTATCATTCTGCCCTCTATACATTGAGCTTTTGTTAAACACAGCCTAACAAGACTGAGTCTAATGTCCGCACCTCTCTTACGTGACTTTTTAAAGGCTTTGGAGGTTCTTTTATTGCTCCGTCTCCATCACCATCCCCAGTCACTCCAGCACAAACCAGCTTACTACAGCCTAACTTTGATGCAGCTTTTGGGACAACAGCTCCAACAACTGGCAGTTCGTTTGATGCA
The DNA here is from genome assembly GCA_013396735.1 of Grallaria varia. NCBI lineage: Eukaryota > Metazoa > Chordata > Aves > Passeriformes > Formicariidae > Grallaria > Grallaria varia. Next base: position 76,053 of record VWZG01004334.1, on the reverse strand, counting down.
TCAGGTGAGCCATAGGGTTTCTGTCTGTGAATTTTCTAATGTGTTCGATGTGTTAGATGAGTTAATGACACCATATTTAGGCTCTGAGTACAAGTAATATCAGTGACCTCACTCTTCTTTCTCTACTGGAAGAACCCAGAGTGGTGTTTAGGCTGGTGTGTGCCCAAAAGCTCTCTGTACCAGTTTTTTATACTACCATGTCAGTAAAATCAAACTAGTGTGATCATCATCCTTGCATGTGCTTAATAGCATGACTTAGGAATTACGCAAGGAAAACACTCTTCTCTAAATAAAGTATATAGACAAGTCATTTTGCCGCTGCTGCTGAAGGTGTTCTTGAGTTTGCATGGCACCTGAGGGTACACACAACAGAAACTGGCATATTGTTCTTTGCCTGAATATCAGCTTAAACTTTTATCACTGCTGTCATTTTGTTTGCATCTCTTCCATTCTATATTTTTCATGCTGGGTCCCGCTACAAACTTAAAATTGGTGAGTTCTGCAAGTGTACAAGAAAAAAGGTGGAAGTAATACTGCTGCTTGGTTATTTGGTTGCTTGCCAGTGCATATGCCACCCTTTCCTGTTGACTTAACATTAGCATGTAACTCAAATACAGATCAGAAGATAGAACTCAGGCATGAGATGTACCAAGCAGTTTGACTTCAAGGGATCTAAAAAATGAACTTCTGAGTTAGATGACTGGACTAAGGAGGATAGCACTGTCAATGCGGATGGTTCTGGTTCCTTCTGATCTCATAAGATGTTAGTAGATTTTCCCAATTTCGTGCTGCTTGCAAGTGAATAGTAACATCTTGAGACTTCCAATCCTGTTGCTGTGAGATGTCAAGGTATAAGGCTACCTTTGCCACAGTAATTCTGAGTGGTGTTTGCTGCTGCAAGATGTTCATTTTAAAAACCTTTAAATGAATATCTCCTGACAAAATGTGTGTGCATCTGACATCTCTCTAAGGATAGTTGTTGGAAAAACAACATGTGTCATGTGGAAGTGGTGCTGTATCTATGTAGATTCAATGCTGCAGTTGAAGTCCTGTTAGGCATGTCTTCTCATATTAGTTTTCATCAGTATAGCCTTTTCAGTATTACTGTACATTCAGTGTCTAGTAAAACGACATGCATGCCCTTGTTGGCATTCCTTTTAATGTCAAATAGTGTTTTGATAAGACTTGTGACGTGGTTGTCTGTGCTATATTTGTTGGAGCAACACTGAACTGGCAGGCAGTGCTTTTCTTACCGCAGCTGCTATTCTAACTGACTTCCCTTTCGCTTCCAGTTTTTGATGGCTTAGGTGATCTTCTTATGCCAACTATGGTCCCTTCTGGTCAACCTATAGCACCTACAGCCACAGCAACAGTACCTGCTTCAGCAGCAAGCAAAGGCCTCGGAAGTGATCTTGATTCATCTCTTGCAAACTTAGTAGGCAGTAAGTGACAAATTCTGGTTTTAAGTGGTGTGGCATGCAGCTATGTTACTCTTCCACGGAGTCAAATACCTGTGTGTTTTGGTTTGCTCAGTATCCTTCTGTTTTGCTGGGGAGATTGGGGAAGCTTTTGGCAGGAATAAGGCCTGATCCAGATAGCTGGTAGTCTGGTTTTATGACTTGTCTTTCTTTGTGCCCAGGTTCTGAGTCAAATAATGGCATCGGTTTGGTAGGTATGTTTTGTAATATGTGACAGTCTAGGTACATTCCAGGGACATATCAGACTCTTAAATAGATGTTCCCCTGGGTAATAGACAGGAAGGTGAAAATTGTCCAGAGTGTCTGATAGCATTGTGGGATTTAAGTGGCAGAGCTGGTGAACACAAACAGTTGACTTCATGCTTAATGAGAGAAGGAGTAGCAGGGGAGTGATGGGTGTACCAGCAATCAAGAACAGACCTTCTCTCAGGCAGTGAACTTGCCAAAACATGTTCTTTAAATGCAAAACTAAAATATGTTGTTTCCTGTAGCAGGAAACGGGCTCAAGCCTTTGTAACTAAGGATAGTAGCCATGTCCCTGCCAAAAAACCCAACAGAGTCCCAGCTAGGCCAAGGTGTAACACTGCTAAAGTTGTATTTTGGAGGGTTACATAAACTGAATACTTTCTTAGTATATATAAACACACCACAACAAAGATATAACTGATCTTATGATATATGCACGTTAGATGTGGGGGAAAACTACTATGCTTAGAAGTCAGCAGGACTCTTAATTCCTTGAAACAGCTTCTGCAACTCATTTGGTATATCCACATTTGGGGATGAAAGTCAAACTGATTTGTGTCTTACAGGACTTGTACTGGTCATGTGAGAAAAGTATTCTTTAAAATTTAGCTTAAAACTTCTTCCAAAGGGTAGTTAAGGAAACTACTTGGGGATTCCATGTATGATAGAGCAGATGAAACAGTGTGAGACTTACAGGTAATGTTCAGGTTTATGTGTATGTGAAAAACAGCTTTTTATTCCTGTATGTATAATGAGGAACAGAAACTAGTGTTGTCAGTCATGGTAAGCAGTTTGGTGCTCTTACATAACTTAGCATTTTGTATATCGTAACTTTAGTTTGCTTGTGCAGCAAAAATGGCTTTGTCAAGTGTAAGACATCTACAAACATTCTCAAATGTTCGTCTTGAAGAATGGGTAGATGTGGCCAGTCCGTTGATGCTGTCTAAATGAAGACAGCCAAAACCTTTTTTCTCTTTAGAAGCCCATGTGCAATGAAATGTAAGCTGTTACTTTGACATGCTTTAATTTACCAAACACATGACTTCCTTTTTTATTTCCTTTTTTTGTTTCAATTTTCAGATCTTGGAATTTCTGGTACTACTTCAAAAAAGTAAGTTCAACTTTGCTTAAAAGTAAAAAGAAGTTTTCAAATCTACTGTATAGTAGATGTATGTCTATTTCAGTGTTTATTCAGAAACAATGAATTGGTTATGTGCCCTTGCTTCCCAGTCATTTCAGAAAAATTGTGGAGAAAGTATTCTGCTTATACAGGTTCGGTGAATAGGTAAGGTTAAATGTTCCTGACATAGCTTTTAAGCTTGCTGTCCTTAATCCGAGTTTTAGAAATATTTTTTCCTGTAAATTATTGTCTTCATTTTTGATAGCTGATTTCCAAACGCCTTACAGTGAACAGATTACCCAGATAGTAAATTCTATAGCTCCCCTCATTAATCTAGGCTAATATATAATAGTGATGCCAGATGTACTTATTGTGTAGACATTGAAATACTTACAAAATAGAAAAGAAGTTCATTCCATGCAGTGAAAAGCTTCTTTTTGCAAAAAGCAATATTTATAACATTGCATTTATTTTTTTAATGTATATCTGCTGTGTTCAAACGGTGTTCTTTATTCTGGATAGAGCAGCCTCTAATAAAGCCGGGTTTTGCATCAGCCCTTTTATTCTGTGAATGATTTGTTTCTCTTGTATCTATCAACTTTTTTCAGAACTGAATGCTTTCCTTCTTCAGCTGTCTGAGCAAGATTTCCAGCAATGAAATGACCTTTCAAAGACATCTAGCAGGCAGCTCTACTGCCTGGCCCCAGTAGAATAGGCAGTAGCAGTCCCTCTTCCTACTTTGCAAGGGTATATTGGATATGTTACCTTCAGTCAATACTAAGTAAAACTTCTCTTTAATTCTCACCACAAAGGCCATAACCATGTAACTGACTTCAGTATAGAGTGTACTGATGTCTACTGCTAACAACCCTTGAAACTGAGTGTCACTAAAAGTATATCTTTCTGTTAATAACTGCATACACCATGAGCTAACGTAGCTGCACATCTAATGTTAACATATGCTGCAATTGGTTTTCATTTTCACTGTGGGAGTGTGCAAATAATAGCCTGCCTGTCTCCCTGTCTGTTAGGGGAGACCTTCAGTGGAATGCTGGAGAGAAAAAGTTAACAGGAGGAGCCAACTGGCAGCCAAAAGTAGCACCTGCAACATGGTCAACTGGTGGTGTCCCAGGTGCTCCAATGGTAGGTAGCTAATCCATGGATAACACTGGCATTGAACTATCAATATTTCATGAGACTGTGCGAGCATACATGTAGGCATTGCTCCAGTCTACTTCAGCTAAAGAGTTTGTTTCTGTATAAATCATATGAGTGTTTCAAATCATGTTTTTTAAGGACAGGTTTACAGCTGGCATAAATAAATCATTGCGTACAGGTAAATGAAAAATACACTAGCATATGTATCAAGATGTTGCTCTACATGTACATTTAATACCAGTGGACATCTGCAAGTGTGTGATTAGCCATATAGGTCTTGCCAGCATGACAGCAAGGTCAATTGCCCAAAAGAAAATGCTGAAAATCCAAAGCTGAAGTACTAGAAGGAGAGAAAATAAATAGTTCTTTTTAAAGTTTTCCTGGATGAAGTAGAGCAAAAGACTACACAGTATTTGTACTCATCAAGTGGCTGATGGTAGATTAGAAGTGGGTAACTTACCTAGCAGGGTAAAGCAGTCGGTTGGACAAGTTAAATTGCCCTATGAAAAGCATCAGAAGGCACTAAGGAGGGTTGAATTAAGCTAAAAATCTAGATTTGGCACAAGAGCAACTTGATCATGAGTAAGCTACAAGAGTAATGTGAAGAGGTGTCATACCTCATCTCATCAGAAGTCTCACAAGGCATAAGTCAACCTCCATTTCAAAAATGTTGGGTTGGGAAGGGAAAGAAAGAATTCTAAAGGGGGACTATGACCATTTCTGTTCCTTACTGCCACAGCCAGGTGTTAATATGACTCTAATCATGTTCCTTAACCTTATGGAAGATACAAGAATTTCCTGTACTTCACCAAATGTGTTAGTTGTAACATCAACTTTTTTTTCTTAATAGAAAGGCTGGGCAATACTGTACAGTGTAAGTGAATTTTTTTAAATCTCTTTTTGTACTTACTTACTAAACATGAAGATACTAACAACACCTAATCTGCACTACAGTTATTACTGCTGGCTTAAGACTAGCTAGAAGCTACCTGACATGGCTCCTCTTGGACTGTCTGTCCAGCTGACAATTCTCAGGCAACATGCTAATATGGTAGTAGTGATTAACCATTTCTATGCTGTAGGCTTGAAAGTAATGTCTTCAAACTGTCCTTGCTTTACTTGGATGTGAACTGTCCGAGGAGTTGCACTGCATGAAATGTCAAACATCTTTAACATCAGCCTGATCTTGTAGTGATTTTGCCATCTGATAACTAATTAGTCTTTCTGGAAAGCTGGGTAGGTTTGATAGCATTTCATGAAATATGTGTTAAATATATTTCTTCCAAATCATGTTCTTAGGTATTTTTTGAAACCAAAGAAAGCCAGATCATCTGGAAAAATAAATGTGGAGACCATGAAGAAGCTTTTCTTTGTGTTACTTTGAACCACTTAACGTTATGGTCACTTCTTCCTTTCCTTGTGACCTTCCAATTTCTGGATTAAAATCAGCAGAATTTCATAAAAGCCTGTTCCCTTGAGTGACCCTAGTGCTTTGAGGCAAAAGCAGATTCATTTTGTGTGGCCATTTTCTTGACATCTGTCTAACTGGATTTTGAGCTACAATGTGTTCCTGTGAATGCAGTCAGATCAGTGCATCTGATGTCATTCGTTAGCCTGTGTGTTTCTATTACTTGCTTTGCGTACCTGAGTGTCCAGATGTTTGTTTCAGTGTGAGGATGCAGCTAGCACAGTACAGCTTTGAACTGAAATGCTCCCCAGAAGACTTTCAGAGTGAAATAGAGGTTCATACATTCTTAGCCAGAAAATGTAGAGTGTTTGATTAATGAATCCAGGACAGGTTATCTTGACTTGTCTCCAGCTTCCTAAGAAGCTGGCATGTTTTAGTCTGGAAGCAAGGATCAAGCAAGGACACTAAATGCAGCATTCAAAGAAGTGGACTGTACAGCAAGTAATTTGAGCATATCTTCAGAGACATGCTGTCCTTTGAACTGGAAGTGTGCTAGCTGCTCTCTAAGTGTAGTGGGGTATAACTGACTTCAGGTAGGAGTTGAGGATGTGGAGGCACAGGCTTAACCATACATGCTTCTATGACAGCTTGAAAGATTCTGCCAATATGTTTGTCATGCCATAGCAGTAATGAAATTCTATTGCTGTTTTTAAATCCCTTCCTTGAATGCTTTCTGCCTCTCTTCGTAGTAGTTTTTAATTTGGAGTGTGTATATATCTGTGAAAAGTAGACTTTTTTTGCTTTCAAGGCCGTAAGAAGACTCTGTGCATGAGAAGTTACAGACAAGGGAGGCAAAAGGGATGGTGTGCAGGTCATATTAGATAAGTGGGGTGGGCTGGCCTTGTTCAAAGATGCTCTTCTGCTATATACCCAGTCAGACTACAAAACTGACAGTTCTCTCTTCCTGAATTCTAGAGAAAGATAACCTTTTTTTCACCTTGTGTTATTTGAATGAAAATCATAGCAAGTCAAGCATATGAATAAAAAGCATAGCAAGGTAAACTAAACTGTCCTTAGTAAAGTATGTAATGGTTCTGATTGTGGCTTAAGTGTGTGAACTTACTGTTTAACTTAAATGAATCTTGGTGCGTAATTAATTTTTTAATTGTAAACTAATTATAGCAGCTACTTCCCTTAGCTTTACAGTCTGCTTATGCTTTTACTAAAATACAGTGCTACAGTAAGTGCTGTAGTGTGTTAGCTGTTATGAAATTGGAATGCTTTCTTACACTGTGTAGAAGGTGGAGGAAAGTGTGTATTTTCTTGGGCCTGTTTTGAGCTGTATTCAGTAAACGGACTCTAGTCATGAAAAGAATGGAGTCTGTCACCATTGCTTTTGTATGGAGCAGCAAGCTGAGCATCAGCATAAGGACTCATTCAGCTCTCTCATTCTTTGAAGCCTTGTGGTTTTGAGGTTACATATGTGCTGCATAACAGTCCTACTTTCCAGAACAGCTTTGAGAATGCTGGGGACTGTGTGGTTTCCAGATGGTTAGTGTTTGATTCTTGCTTTTTTCGATTTTTTTTTTTTTTTAAATCCATTTTTTAGGCAGGAGCTGTGCCTCCAGCAAGTGCTGTTCCTGCCGCAGGAGGTACTCCACCTGTCCCGCAGCCAGGAGCAGCATTTGGGATGGTGAGTCTCTTGTGTTACCCTGCTGTCCTTCCTTCACCCAGAGCCCTGCTGACTCCCTGTTAATTTACAGCCCCCAGCAGGTGGAGGTGTGCCCATGATGCCTCAACAGCCGGTTATGTACGGGCAGCCTATGATGAGGCCCCCATTTGGAGCCGCCGCTGGCCCTGGTGTACAGGTAAGCACTGCTGCTAGGGGAATGTTTCATCACTCTCCCTCTCTCTAGAAAGTAACTTATGTGCATGCATTATCTCAGTTCAGCTCTAGCTCTAGGTCTGTTGCAGGATCAGCTGCCTGGCTTGCAGCAGATCACAAGAACCATTGTGGTTTTTACCAGTTGCCATGTATGAGACCAGTGAAACAGGTTTGAAAAGTCTCTGGCAGCTAACTATATTCAAGAGCCTTCTTTGGGATGTATTTGAGTAAAGGTCAAAGTGGAGTTGATGGACATTCCTATTCTGTTCACAGCCTACCATAATTTAGTAGAGCTGCCCTCAGTGTCTTTTCCTCCCAGCCCAACAAGAGACTCCTCAGAAAATCCACCTGCTTATGAGCAAGCTGAAGTCTCCAGTTCTGGCATGACAGCTGTTTCTCAGTAAATACAACTTGATCTGTTTCAGGCTGATAGCTTGCTAGGTTTCCTTCAGTGCGAAACAACTGAATTCAAATGTGAATTACCATAATGTATGCAACATCAGAGTGCACAGGATGCTTGCTTTTCACAGCAATGCATAGATTTAAATACCATGAAGTGTTTTTTTTTCTAACTTACATTAAAGGAATGCATGTGAATAATCTTGATCACACTGACTGTATTCTTTTGTAAGTGGGAGACACATGACTGCTTCAATCCTTCTTGTTTTTAAACTATATTTACCTCATCTGACTTTGAGACATTCACATATTAAGACATAGAGAAGACATGAGTTTGGCCACCTAAAACGAGAGCAAAGCTATTCTTAATTCTAGACTAATTAAAAATAAGCAGGAACCATTGTGTCACAAGTTACTGGTTGCCAGGGAGATGAGCCCTTACTTTAATATGCTGAAAAAACATAACAGAGTAATTAATAGTGAAGTAGGTGGAGCCATGTCATCCTTCCCGTTGAAGTGGATAATATCAGCTGCTTTTCATAGTTTCCTAAGATTTTATTTTTTTTTTAAATTGAGGGTCATAAATTTGGAAGTGCAGCACCATGTGCCCACTGTGATGCAACGCTTTTAGCTCCTAGCCAGTAAGTGATACAGCACAATACCTGTTCCAGGCCATTTTTTCAAAGTAGAGTTTGGTCTGTAATAACTTTGAAAAAGAAAGGGCCCTTCCAGAGGAGAGGCAGGGAATGACTTGGCTTCTTTGTAAGTCAGAAGTCCATCTTGTCTTTCAGGTAGGGTGGGAGAGGGAAGCTGATGCTGCAGTTCTAAAATCTCACTTGTAACCCTGGAAACCAAAACACCTCCCATGCTTGACAAATATTAAGCAATCAACATAGAGCAAACCACACTTTTTAAGTAGGGAACTACATTCCCAATGAGGCTTGTCAGGGTTTTCTTTGTAGAAATGGGAAGATCTTGAAAGTGCTCTAAGAACATACTTGGTCTTGCTTTTTCTCCCACCTCAAACTGTCTCTGCACTTACCAAGAATAGTATGGGACACACAATTTTTATGAAAGTAGTTATCAGGGTGCCAAGGCTACATGTAAAATACCTCTAGTACTCTGAGTTAAGGTAGGGATGGGGAGCAGAAAGGATGGGTTGGCAGAAACATTTGACCACCATATTGAGAAGTATTGCATGGAATTTGAAAACTAGCATTTTCTGTGGAATAACTGATGATTTTTATACCTATCAAAGGAGGAGTCTTGTATAATCTCGTCATGTTTCCAGTACACTTTGGACTCTTACTTGCATTACCAATGTAGAGTAATTTGTACTTAAATGTCAGTTGCCAGGATTTTCAGTCGTGCTCTGCAGCATGCACTCTGCTTACTCTGCACCTTAGTGTTTAACATCTAACAATTGCTTATCTTCTGTGTGGGTGTATGATCCTAACGCCTTTCTGTCTTACAGGGAGAGAGTGATTTGAAGCTATGCTAATTAGGAACTGTAGCGTCTTTAGCTTTATCCATTAAACCTGCCAAACATTGTTAACCCTGATGTAAGGATGGAATCTAAACAATGCTTGAGCAAAATGGCACCACACTGAACTTGCAGAAAAATAAGCCTTTGTACGCTTGCAATATGCTTGTGTGAGAACTGTCTATGTCTATCTAACACTTGTGTATTCTTGTCTGCTTTGTTTTTTTTCCTGCTGTCCTGGCTGGCGTCTGTTAGCTTTCTCCAAGCCCAACTCCTGCTACTCAGAGTCCCAAGAAACCTCCAACAAAGGACCCATTAGCGGATCTTAACATCAAGGATTTCTTGTAAACAGTAAGGTATTCTGTGACTGCCTGCTTAAGCATGTTACGCTGTGGTACATGTCTGGCACACAGATGTTGTTTAGGCCAGTAGGTTGAATATGACTGATAAAATTGTAGCTGCAGAGATAGATAGAAACACACACTGATAATGAAAACTGAAATCTCTGTCCGCACTCTTATTTTTAGCCTGAAAGCTTGACTTTTAGCTACTTTTTTTTGCCATAAGTGACTGCCAGGAAATGTTATCTTCAACCTATAATATCTTCCATTTTTACCTTGTTTCTATTCAGTCTGAGATTTCAAGTTTGGCTTTTTTCCTGAAATTAATACTGAAACATGTAGAATTATGACGTGGTAGAAAAAGGGCAGGGGGCAGAATATGGTGCTGAAGAGGCTCGCTGCAGTCTTGTGGGTGTTGAAACAGATTCTGTATCATAGGTATGAAGGTATCAAAACAGGTAAAATGTAAGTATTCTGGTCATCAGTGGAAGGTTGGTTGTATCTCTTAACTGCTGCCAGCTGATGTTCTCCCCCACTGTACAATTTTTCAAGGCACTGCTTTTCTGAATGGTAAGACATGAGGTCCTGAGCAGTGTTGTGTAGAACAACAATGGAGAAGAACAGAGGAGTAAATGTAAAGAAAAAATGGAGATAAAGCAAAAAAACAATACTGCAGAATGGAAGGAAAAAAGGCCAATGTAATACTGTTAGGGCTTTGGAGAAGGATATTAAGAGGACCAAGTAGAAATGTCAACTTGAATTGAACACTTATGCCAGTTGAAAAATAATAATGCAGAAGTAAGATTGGCATTTCATAATTAAGACTAGAATAATTTGCCAGGTGAGGAGAGGACAATCCTTACATAATTTTAAAGCCTTCTTCATGAGTCACTTTTCTTTCTTCCTAGAGCTTAATGGTAAGACTTGTTTTAAGCTTCCTCTGCAGTGGAGTTGGCAGCAACGGATGGGATCAGTCTGTTTTTAGCAGGCATCACCCAGTCCCACTTCACCCTTCTCCAAATTCCAGCCACAGGGAGGTGTACCTGGCACTTGGTGGAGATGGCCAGGAGTGGGGATGCACCTCCATTGCTGGGACTCACTGCCTCCAACTTGTATTTATAGTAGAGAGATAATTAGTATATAGGAGAGAGATTCATAACTGTCTGTGGGAAGACTGCTGCTTCATTAAAAACTGATGCAACTCCTTGGAGGTGTGAAGAGAGAGCAGACTTGGTGCTCTTTCTAGAATGTGCTTTACTAACTCATTACTGCAGTTTTCATCTATTACTTTTCTGTATTTACAGCTGCAGTTTTTCTGACTGGATGCTAAAACCGTGAGTTTGGACTCTACAAATGGATTCTCAGAGTTTTCAAGTGAGCCACCAGTACCAAACCTAGCGCTTACTCAGACTTTCTCTTCCTCCTGAAACGTGTAGCACAGCTGTGAAAGTGAACATTAGGAATGTGTACTACCTTAGCTGTTATCCCTACTCTCTTGGAATTTGTGTATTTGGGTTATTTGTGTTTTACAATTTAAACAATGGATGTATGTTTCTGATGCCTTCTAGTGCTTTTCTGAACCTATCCCATGGGGGCAGATTATGCAGCTGTTGTTTGGTGAGCCGTTTGGAGCAATGTCTGTGGTTTTTGAAGGTTTCAATGTATATAACATTTTGAGGACACCTAAAATTTCCCTAGGACTCAATTTCTCCTTTATCTGTTACAAAACATAGTGTGATAATACCAGATAGTAAAGAAAATACTTGAGAACTTGTGCAGAATACTTCTTTTTTTTCCAGTCACAGGAATCTCGATTGTCGTGAAAAAATGTTTTATTTTTGTGGCACTGTATATGTTAAGATAATTTAAAGTAATATAAAGGAGAACTTCCATGACAAATACTTTTTCAATGATTTACCAAGAATGAAATATCATATCTGAAAGAATACCATATTTATTGCTGTTTTTATTTTAAAATCTATTTTAGTTGTTTAAGTTTTTGCATTTAAAATTGGCGTATTTATCAGTTCTTGCTAAATGCACTGAAATTAAGTAAAGGGTCAGTTTCTCTCCATGTAGCTGGGAAAAAGCAACCATAGTTGTGTTGGCGTTAAGGGATTTCAAATACGAGAGCACTTTTTGGTATATCTGTAGTCAGAACATTACAAGTGATGTTACTCATCTCTGTTGAGTTCTTACGTACATCTCTTAATTTAGTGCTTACCTGTATATGCCTTAGGCTAGTGTTTTCTCCATTGCCCCGAATGCGCTGTGAGTAGCTTTTGTACTATTGGTGATTAGATTTAATTCTGATCCAGAGATCCATGCCCTTTACTGTACATACTGTGTTTCTTTAATTTTTATTTGTTCTCATACTGTTTCTGGTGATGGCTTGGTGTAAGATCTTGACTCTTCAATGAGGTCACTGTTGATCAGTGTTACAAGTGGCTTGGCAGTTCTCTGTAAAAGCATATTGGGTTGGAAAGATATTCACCTGGAGTCTTTCAAATTAACTATTTAATCAATGTATGGTACCATTAAAAGTGGTTGTATCTGAATTTGCTGTGGGGATAACATACACTGTAATGGGAAAGTTCTATAAAAAGATGTTTTCAAAATGGCTTTTCTTTGTTTTTCAGTTTAAAAAAAAATCCCAAACAAAAAAAAGGAAAAAAAAAAGAAAAAAATCCCCAGTGCATGTGTGCCCTCTGAGATGCAATAAACACCTTGATAAAAGTAAATATCTTGTTGCCAGTTTCATAATCATTGAGATGCTGAGCACAATAATATACTTCGAGAGGGGAAAAATGTGTATAGGTCCTGACACAGATTGCTGAGTCTGCTCCATATGGTAATGACTTTTATAGAATCATGGAATCATTTAGGTTGGAAACGACATCTGAGATCATGGAGTCCAGCAGTTAACCTAACACTGCCAAGTCCACCCCTCAACTGTGTCCCTAAGGGCTATATCTACACATCTTTTAAATACCTCCAGGAATGGTGACTCTACCACTTCGAGCCAGCCTGTTCTAATAATGGACAACCCTTTCTGTGAAGACATTTTTCCTAATATCCCAACCTAAACCTCCCCTTCTACAACACTTCGCTTTGTCCTGTCTCTTGTTACCTGAGAGAAGAGGCCAACCCCTACCTGGCTTGAACCTCCTTTCAAGTAGTTGTACAGAGCAAGGTTCCACTCTGAGCTCCTTTTCTCCAGGCTAAACACCCCCAGCTCCTTCAGCCACTCATCATAAGACTTGTTCTCCAGACCCTTCACCAGCTCTGTTGCCTTTCTCTGGACAAGCACTAACACCTCAATGTCCTTATAGTACAGGGGACCAGAACTGGCCACAGGAATCAAGGCGTGGACTCACCAGGGCCGAGTACAGGGGTGGATGGTCACTTCTCAGTCCTGCTGACCATCCTATTTGTGACACAAGCTAAGATGCCACTGGCCTTTTTGGCCACCTGGGCACACTGCTGTCTCATGTTCAGCTGCTGTTGATCAGGGCCCCCACACCTTTTTTCCTGTTCAGCTTTTCAGCCACCCGTCTCCAAGCCTGTAGTGCTGCACAGGGCTGTTGTGAACCTGGTGCAGGACCCAGCACTTGGCCTTATTGAACCTCAAACCTTTGACTTTGGCCCATCAATCCAATCAAGCCTGTCCTGATCCCTCTGCCTTCCTACACTCCAGCAGACTGACACTCCTGCCCAACTTGGTGTTGTCTACAAGCATACTAAGGGAGCACTGGATGCCCTTGTCCAGATCATTGATAAAGATTAAACAGGAGTGACCCCCATACTGGACCCTGGGGAAGAGTACTTGTGACCAGCTGCCAGCAGGATGTGGCACCATTCACCACTGCGCTCTGAGCCTTGTGATCCAGCTGGTTTTCTACCAGTGAACAGTGCACCAATTTCAGCCATGAACAACCAGCTTTTCCAGAAGAGTGTTGTGGGAAACTGTGTCAAAGGCTTTACTAAAGTCTGGGTATACAACATGCATAGCCTTTTCCTCATCCACCATGTGGGTCATGCTGTCATAGAGGGAGACCAGATCCTTGCTCCTGACAAACTTTTTCCTAACAGCCCTCTGCACAGGGGACACTCCTCTCAAGGGAGTTGATCTCTAGCCTCACTCAGCCTGCTGATCCATTAGAGATACATCTGGACACATGCAAGGGCCTGTCTCTTCCCACAGAGGCGGCACCAAAATGTTGAGATTCTTTAACTGAAGAGACATAGTCTGGCAGTTTTCTGCACTCGTGGCACCAGTTTTGCATGCCAATTAATTACCAAGTATGTGCTAGAGGATTGTTTTTCCCAGGGTAGGATAAAAGGAGCATTCTCCTTTGTCCCCAGCCAGCCAGCCCAGCAGACATCTGAGATGAAGTCCTTGAGGAGCTGGTGGAATTACTTGCAGGGAGGCTGGAGGCTGGTCGAGGCTACTGGAGATTCTTCTGCAAGGCCAGATCCTGGTAGAGCCATGTTCAAAGTCCATCTGATGGGCTGAAATCCTGTTTCAGCCCTCAGGGGACACCAGCTCCTCAGGAAATGAGAAGAACCACTGATCCCAGTGGCCAGACCAAGGGCATGCCTTCTTGAGGAGCACTGCAGAGCTCTCTTGTCTTCATCCACTGCAAATCCAGAGGCAGCTGCCATTAGAAATGGGATGCAGAGACGTTGCAAGGGGTCCCAATGCTTTGGAGCATCCACTGGTGTCCTGCTAGGCATGGGAGTCTTGCCTCCAGGGTCAATCAGACATGGCTCATGTGACCACTCTTGGAAGCCCCTGAGGTGGCTTCATCTCCTGGAGGCATGACCAGTCTGTGGGATGAGGAGGCAGATCTTACATGTTTAGTGAATACCTGATCACCAGCTTTGGGGTCAGAATTCTCCCGTGGGGTAAATTGGCACTCTTTCCCAGGGTTTTCTCACCTTCCTCTGCAGCACTGAGCATGACCACTTGTCAGGGCTCCTTTGGACCATTTTTGCCACATGCCTCTGCTTGTGCTCCACAAAGTGCCCTGTATTTAGGGGGAGGAAGATTTTTACTTGGAGGAGCTGCTGACTCAGAAGCAGAGATGCCTTGTAGAGAGATCTCAAATCAGAGGGCTGGGCAATCACCAACCATATGAAGTTCAACAAGGGAAAGTGCTGGATTCTGCACCTGGGATGGGGCAACTCTGGGTATTTGCGCAGACTGGAGAATGAGATGCTGGAAAGCTGCCACAGAAAGGGACCTGGGGGTCCTGGTGGATGGCAAGTTGAATATGAGTCAGCAGTGCCCTGGCAGTCAGGAGGGCTAACCCCATCCTGGGGGGCATCAGGCAAAGCATTGCCAGCCAGACAAAGGAGGGGATTGTCCTGCTCTGCTCTGCACTGGGGTGGCCTCACCTTGAATATTATGTGTGGTTTGGGGCCCCACAATATAAGAAAGATATTAATCCATTGGAGAGTGTCCAAAGGAGGGCCACAAGGATGGTGAAGGGCCTTGAGGGGAAGCCACATAAAGAGCAGCTGAGGGCACTTGGTCTGTTCAGCCTGGAGAGGAGGAGACTAAGGGGAAACCTCATTGCAGTTACAACTTCCTTGTGAGGGGAAGAGGAGGGGCAGGAACTGATCTCTTGTCTGTAGTGACCAGTGACAGGACCTGAGAGATGGCCTGAAGTTGTGTCAGGGGAGGTTTAGGTTGGATACTAAAAATAGGTTCTTCCCCCAGAGGGTGTTTGGGCGCTTGAACAGACTCCCCAGGGAAGGTTACAACACCAAGCCTGACAGAGTTCAAGAAGCATTTGGATGATACTCTCAGGCACGTAGTGTGACTCTTGGGGATGGCCCTGTGCAGGGCTGGGAGTTGGATTCGGTGATCCTTGTGCATTCCTTCCGATTTGCATATTCTGCGATTCTGTGACTCCAAGGGTGCTTCTTGTCCTCTGCAGCACTGAGCGCAGTCCCTTGTCAGGGCTCCACTGGGCCCTTGAGGCTTCCTTCTTGCCTGCTGCCCTTGCACCTCCCAGGCACTACTCAGGTCCTGCTCGCTCTGACTTCTATCACTGGCTGAGAAGCACAATGCAGGAGTGTTTAGAGGGCAAATAATAGGATTGGCCTAGGTAAGTGTAATACTTTGTAAAATACCACATACCTCCTTCTCTTCCTCCTGGTCTTCTGTGAGTTACCAGTCTCAATGCTCATTCTTCAAATTCTCGCTCTTCAGATAATGAGAACTAGTATATGATGATTTCATCCTAAAATGTGGCACTGATGACAGTCCTTTCTTCTCACAGGCTGCTTTCATGTTTCTGGCATTCACTGGTCTTTAAGCAGTATGGGAGCGATCCATACAAAGCCAGCCTGAACGCAAAGCCACCAGTAAAATGGGAGGGGTAGGGGAGAACTCTCTAGTTAAATTTTAATGAAGCATCAGGAGGCTTCATGAAAGCTCTTCATTTTCTTAAACTAGAATAATATTGAAACAGTGAAAGTTTATAATACTGGTCCTGATTTCTTTCCTATGAGGTATTGTTCAGCAGCTACTCGTGAGCCAGCACAGCTATAATCCTACAGGAATTGCTTGAGCTACAGTTTGTCTTGTGGCAGGATGGAAGGAGGAGAAACCATTTATATAGTTTAGTGCATTCAAGTTGTTCTGGTATGAGGTGACTAACTAGAGACCTCCCTGATTTAGTAACAAAATGAAGTGATGAAACAGTACTGAATGCCAAGGGCTGATTCGAGGTACTTTATAAACCAGAAAACACTGAAATTACTTGATCATGTTCTGGTAAGGTTTGAATCTTGAACTGGATTCAAAGACATTTCAAAGTTGTGCAAATAGTAGGGGAGTTCCATTGCCTAAGAGGGATTTTTTTTGTTATTCGTTTGCATTTTTACTTGCTAATACATTGGTATTCTGAATCTATTAAGTTTGGTCTTGGAAAGGTGGATTTTATACCTCAGCCTTGAGTGCTCTGTTGCCTCAGGGTGTTCTGGCTTAAAAATTGGTAAGGCTTGGGAAATAGCTATGTTTTCTCACTTTGAGCATGAAGACCTGAACAAGGTCAGTAACTGCAGCCCCCCAAGGGCTCATCATGGTTTTGCCCACCCTGCCTATGCCAAATGTTTTTGCCAAATGCAGGGAACACTCAATTTCTTACCACTGTGTTATGCACGTCTTCTCAAAGTGAGGACAGCCTTTTCAGGGGAGCATCATAACCAAACAAGTAAATATATTTAGACCAGTTCAGTAGTGTCTTAATTTAAATTGAGATGATGAATGTCTGCTCATTGAATTGCAAATGAATATTTGAAATGTCACACGTTTTAAAGGGCTAAGCCTCAGAATGAGGGCATTCTCCTTGCCAGGTACATGCCCCTGCCATACACTGACTTTATCAATCAGCTTCATCTATGTCCACAGCCCTTGGTCCTCATTTTGTTTAGTCTTCTGTAGATCTTATGGCCAGCATCTCTGTGTGTGTGTGTGTGTGTGTGTGTGTGTCATTGTGAGGAAATGGAAGCCTGGACAGAAAGGAAAAAAGGAAACTTGGTGGAAGAACATCTGGAAGCTTGTTCACTGTGGGAAGTAAATCCAGTGTATTTCCCCAATATTCTCAGTATGGCTAAACAAAAGTGACTTGCTCTCCTTGGCACAAAGGAATTATAAAATCTGGCTTGCAAGGAAAACACATGGTCGACTCCTGGCCTATAGACAAGAACATGTTCTTGTTATCCTCTGAGTTTCATCATCCAGGCATGAATGCATCTGCGTCCTGCTATGACTAACCACTTTTCAATACAGGCTATAGGGAAGAGTGGGTGAGGAGGAGAGCTCCCATCTGTGAAAGTTAAAAAACTGTCTCCTTACTGTGTATTTTTCATGAGGGGCAGGGACAGGTTTCAGACAGCTGGTATGCCCCTTACCCAAGCTCTTGCTGTCCTCTGTGCTGGCTTCTTTAGAGGCTGGCACTTCTGACCACATGAGACTTTTATAGCTCCCCCTTAAGACATGAGTGCCTTAGGGAGTTGTAAATACCTGGAGAACATGAACTCAGCTTACTGCAGAGGTTTGAACAAAAAACGCAATTTGTTCTGCAGAACTGACTAATTTTTTTGACTGTTTGGATTTAGCATTGCCTCCTACTCCTCTGTTCATTTACCGTGTATTTTAATTGGCTTTATTTAGCTGTAAATGTAGGGCTCGACTTTGATTGTAAGTGTAGGGCTCAAGTTGAGGGCTTCTGGATTGATGCTGATGGTTCCTCAGGTGAAAGGCTGTATGGTGAAAACTATTATTGTTTTTTAAGATCCTGGGGACCACTTTAGCATTTCAAGCTGGTTGCACAATCAGGCTGCTACTCAAACTTCCATTCTTAGGATTTAGTAAGGCAGCTGCAAAGGTTAGAGACTTGCCTTAAAAACCAAGCAGGAAAGTGAAGAGCAAAACCTGTGCTGGGGTGGCAGAAAGAGGGTAGAAAGGGAAGATTTGCTTCGTAAATACATTTGAGACTTTGTAATATGAGGTACTACTTAGTGTTGTTGGACAACATCTAGTTCATGAGTTTTCCAGTAGCCACAGCTGACATTGTTTTATCTTTCTGGTATGAATCTTTGCTCCTGCCCCTCTCCCCAATCTCTCACCCCAGAATAAGAGCTGCATGCTCGGGCATCTTACTCTGCATGGAGGAGGAAAAAAAAAACCCAATGATTCTTAATGCCTAGACAAGGCAAATGAAACTTGCTGTGGTAGAAATAGTGGCAATGACACAAGGATAATAGACTGAGTTAGTGATTCAGATCTAGAACATGAAATATATCAGAAATTGCATTAAAAGAGAAAACCTTTTTCCAGGTATTATATATTTCTGGTTCTGTGAGCAGTGTGGGAAGTGGCAGACACTAGTGGTAACGAGGGGATGAAATAAGAATTTCAGAGATGGGATTACAGAAGGAGAGTGGCTATACATATTTTAAAGCAGACAGCACTGCTATTTTTTCTGTTCCAGATCTTGGATCCTAGAACTTCACCACCTCTTCCCTTTCCCTTAATTAAAGTCTGCAAATGATGTGGGTAGCAAAGGCCTGAAGCTTGTTCCACTGCCCAAAACATCTCTGAAAGCAATTAGAGGTGTAAGAATAGTTGCCTTTGGAAGTTAGCAAAGGTGATAGACCAGAAGCAGAAGTTGAAGCAAGTGAAGAAACGTGTATGGGTGTGACATCCACTACAAGGACTGAGGAGAGCAAGTCTCTTCTTTGATGGTGTAGGGGAACCTGTGAAAGGTCTGGTGAATGTGTATCCTACGCAGCACTGTAAAACACCTACCTCCAAATGTTCACAGTTGAACATGGTGAAGTTTCAGCTGTATTTTTTAAATATAGCTTATTATGATGGAAGAGATTTCTCAGTTTACTTACTATCACAAAAAGCTCAAGTAGCCATCTTTTTTACATGTCTTGTCAAAGCACTCTCCCACTCTGTTGGAAGCAGAGATTTCATACCACTAAGTACACCATCAGGTATTGTGAAGGTGCATGGCGCAAAAACTGATTCAGTCTTTCAGATTTAAACTGGTAGCTGGAGACAGGTTAGTTGCTATAATTGATAACTATGCAGGGACTGGTTGGATCTTGGTCACACAGGGTAGGAGGGATCCTCCCTTGACCTCCTAAGAACATCACCTTCCCATAGTCCTTGTCTGTACTTTTGCCAACTAGGCCTGGAAAGAGGATGGTTGTGGGGGAGGGAGGGATAGTATTGCAC
Organism: Grallaria varia; assembly: GCA_013396735.1. Lineage (NCBI taxonomy): Eukaryota > Metazoa > Chordata > Aves > Passeriformes > Formicariidae > Grallaria > Grallaria varia. Next base: position 56,772 of record VWZG01004334.1, on the reverse strand, counting down.
TAAGGAGGGTAAAGAGACGTGGCCAGGATGGATTCACTAGGGAATGGTGTGGGGGACAGATGGTGTGTTCTTGTTCTTGGGGCTGCAAGTTGTCTGCAGTTGAGGGAGGGAGTGGGTAGTGGAACACTGGGGTACAAAGTGACCCCAGGGAGTGGGTAGCTTGGTGCTCTCAGCCTGTTAGCTGCTGAAGGCCTGCAGTGCTGGGATTAAATGTCAGCAAACAGATTTTGTGTACAAGAGCAAGTTCCAGCTGCAGGCAGACATTAAGCTTTAAAAGAAACAGCATTTCATTCCCTGAGTGTGTCTGTGTATAAAGGGGGTTTTTTGAAGTGCTACTCACATGCAAGAATAGGACAAGTTAAATTCTGAAGTTAATTGTAAGATTATCCTTCATGTGTCTATGATGTGTCTATAATTACACCCTGTCAGTCTAGGGTGATCAATCAAGAGGGTTTTTAGTGATTCTTACTTACTGGAATAATCCTACACTGGCTCCAGCTAATTTATTTTGAAAAAAATCAAAGAGGATAATAGTTTACTTCTATTTTGAAACATGGAAGAACTAAATTTAGCAGATTAACAAAGGAAGAAAGGGAGGGGAAATGATAACACCAAGACCAGCATACTGTAAAAATAAGGTTGTTTTACTATACGAATTCTGCCTTAGGTATTAGAGCATCTTTGAATCTACTGCTGCACAAACTACCTTCTGTTGTTCACAGGGCTGAAGCCACTTTGAGGTTTTGGTCCTTCCACATTTATAGGAGAACTAAATTTTAGGATCTATTTCTGTGAACATGCCTTTAGGATAAAGCACACCATTCACTTTGTGCTTGGAAAAGAGGTTTCCAGCAGTGTACTGAAGTAATCACTTCCCAGGTCACTTCCACCACCCCATCATGACAGTACCTGGTATCTGTCTAGCATCCCTGTTGCTCAGGGTTGAACAGACACACCAACCTTTCTCAGCCCTGCCCTTTGCAGAACGTGAGCTGTCCTGAATTAAAATATATATTTAAATATAGAAAAAATTGCATATAATTAAATACATACAAGTTTGCAGGTAGCTAGTGACTTTCCTTGCTGTCTGGGTCCCGTGCCACCAGCATTGCAATTTGCTTTGTGAACCTTTGCAGCAGTGTGCCTGCAACACTTCCCATTTGCACAATACAGAGTTCTCATTTCAGAAATGGTATTGATAGAAATCCAGCTCCTCACCTCATTACGCTTTCTTCAAGATCTGACTGTGTAGAATTTGCTTATAAAACCTTCGGCTTCAAGGCAATTCATGCTGGGAATTTGCTTCTGTCTCAAAATATTTGATCAACTGTGATGCCTGTAGGATAGCAAATATTTTACCCTCTAAGACATGGTCGAGGTCCAGACAAAGAGAGAGGAAAGGCAGCGTACAATTTACTGTACCTAATTTTCAACTGACATGAAAGCCCCATGAAGTCCAGTTGCATACACATCACCCATCTGGGTTCATGCATGGACCGGTTTTAAGTATATTCCTAAACTTATGAGAAATTAAATTAGGCAAGTTATTTGGATCATTTTTTTTTTCTGAACTTTAGATTTTAAAATCCAAAATATGCAGATGAAAACACCTTACTACCATAGTCCTTGTAAAGATGAGAGTTGATTCCCATTTATTAACAGAGACCATACATATTCTTTTTCTAAGTAACATTAACAAATTACTTAGTGACAGTAAGCAGATTTTTCTGTTTAAATGCTCAGCTATTTTTAGGATTGTAAGTAGTAATTATGAAACTAACGTGTGTGTGTATGTCTGTAATGCTCCCCACACTTTTTAGTCTGAGGTACTACTAAATAACCCTATTTCTCATGAACACCTCTTTAACCATGTTACTGGAGGACAGCTAATACTTGTTTCCATGTATACTGAAGCCTACCTCCATTATTTTCACTTACCTCAAAAAGTTGTATCTTGTGGTTTCTAAATGAAGATTTGTTTTCTGAAGGTTTTAAAACAGCCTGACAGATTACATTCTTGATTATTACTAAGATGTAATATTTGGTTGGATATATAATATTTGGTTATTTCTTGCACATATGTCATCAGTGCAAACAAATGCAATTTGGAAAAATGTTACACGGTCTTGTCCACACAAAATAGAGCATTTTGTACCCAGGACTGATTTCCCCAGGATTTCAGGATCCTGGAAAGCATTTCATGTAATAAAGTAGCTTATGTATCTGTTAAAATATTTTGGTTTTTTAGACATTTGGCTTCAGGAGTGATCATCAAGATTGACTCTAATCCTACCCTGTCATTTAGCCTGGCTTGTGGATTTTTCAGACCG
>VWZG01004334.1:34482-54436 GCA_013396735.1 Grallaria varia | reverse complement strand
TTTTTTTTTTTTTTTTTCCCTCCCCAACAGATGTTGAAGGCTGGCTTTAGGTTGTTTGTGCTTTTAACAGCTTTTGGGAATAGCTCAAAGAATTTGCAAACATATCACTAACAACCTCTATCACTCTTTGGATGAGGCGTATGTACCGAGAAATGGGCAAATCATCTATATTTCATTCAAATACATATTTTAGAGAAACAGAGAACTGCAAGAGTTGCACGCTCTGGAAGCTGCAGTGACACCTATGCCAGACTGTATCCCATGGACAGGTACTGTCATGAGCAAGGAAAATTCCCCTTCTCAAACCCACAATGCTGACTTTGCTGTACCCCTTTTTGCTAACATAGAAATAGCCCTCACTATTTAAGTAAAACACCTTACACCACTGTAGTATTGCAAGTGGTTGGTCTAGAAATCTTAAAATTAAGTAGCTGGTCTCATGTATGAACTATTTACTGTCCAGATCAGCACAGTTTGCATGAAGAGCCTCTTATGGATGTTCTTCCCTCATTTAATGACCTTTAAAATAGCTGTCAGGCTTAGAGAATATTATTTTTCTAGTAGCAGAGTTCAGCTTGCCAGTCAGGCTTTGCCATTTGAGACTGAACTTACAGTGGCTGGAAACTTTAACTGATAAGTCCAGTATTTTGATAGATCTGTCAGAGATGGAGCAGAGATGCAAATGAAATGAAATAATTTTCCCCTAGACAAACTAAAGAGCTACACTGATTCAATCTATGCTTTCCTGAGACAGACTCTGGTGTGAAGCATAATATTTTTTTGCTTGGCCAAAGCATTTTATTGCCAATATAAAAGTTCTGTGTAACTATGCATACTGTTTCACTTAAAATTTGGCTTTCTGCTACAGATAAAGAAGACCAACACAGCTTTCTTCACTCCACTGCAAAGGCAATACATTCAGAGCACATGATGTTTCCACTTTAGGACTACTGGGCAGGATGATAAGATAGAAATCACATATATCTACTCAATTCCCCTGCTCTAAAACCAAAATTGTGTAATACGAAACAGATTTGTCAAGAAGACATCCGTCACATGACAGCCTTTCCAAACACCACTGCAGAACATCACCACCTTCACCCTTAGAGAGCCACTGGGTTTTTTTGCTCTGTTACCTGATCCCTCCTTGCTGCACGTTGAACTGTTTTTCCTTCTGTCCATGGGGATAGTCTCTTTGTTCTTTGCAGCAGCAGTGATGGTGTTTGGACAGTTATCATGGTCATTCTTTTGGCTTATGCTGCCTTCAAACTTTCCTGGCGGTCAGGTTTCCTAGCTATTTATTCAATCTTGATATTCTCTGTACTGTCTTCAGCTGGCCCCCACCTCCATGATGTGCAGCACCCAAAGCAGGACACAGCAGCAGAGCGAAAGCACACCTGTGGTGTATGTAACAGGAACACCATGTCCCAGTTACAGATCCAAGTGTGGCACCTGCACTTTCCCCAGCAGCATTGCATTGCTGGGCTATGGCCAGCCTATGCTCCTCTGTACTCTTAAAGCCCTTCCTGAAGAGCTGTGGTTTAAGTGATTGCCCTTCAGAATACATTTGTTCATAGTGTGAAGCCATTTGGGAAAAAAACCCAACCAACCAACCAACCAACCAAAAAAAAAAAAAAAAAAAAAAAAAAAAAAAAAAAAAAAAAAAAGAATAAAAATCATGAAGTAATTTTAAAAAAAGGAAGAAATGTGAATGTTTAAATAATTTCAGTATAGAGCATTACTGCTGGGCTCTTTGTGACATTAATAAGACAAAGCACACTGCTGAATCTTTTCAGAAAAGGAAGAGATCTGGGGAGGAAGGGGAAGGCTGTGCACTGAATGTCTCTCCACATCCTGCTTTTCAGCTGGATACACTTCTGTGTGCATAGGGAATTGTCCTGGGAGAATTCAGCATACTGCAAAGACAGCAGGGCAGAGCAGCTCTGGAGGAGATGGGACTATCCATCCTCCCTCAGACCTTTAGAGGCAGGATCTTCACACTGTTTCTCCCACTTGAGGCTTGATCGGGTGCCTGGCAGGAGAGACAGAAACAATGAATATGGAACGAGCAATAGTGAGAGGCAGGACACAGGTCTGAACTGCTCTGCTCTCATGGAAAATTTTGTGGGTATTAATGGCCATTAATCAGGATCAGGGTTTTTTTTTAAAAAAAAAAAAGAAAGTCTCTAATCAGTAGAAGGTTGATCATCACCGTTGCTCCTCACTTTCAGTTGCCCCAAGGTATGTAACACTACTTGCTGAAATCCTACTACTGTCATTGGTGGAGCTGTCTGAAAAGCCCTCTGCTAAGAAGAGAATGACATTGGTATCTCACTAAAATAAACACAAACCAGCAAACCATGTGTCTAGTCAATAAAGAGTAGGAAAAAAATAATGTCAAATCTTTTTAAGAATGGCTGTGAGTCTTGCAGTTATTTTAGCAATTATCTGCTTCATAGCTGACCTTGTTTCCCACCAGTGTTGTATCCCTCGTCTGTATCTTGATATCGAGTCTCTACCTGGAGCTGGATCCACAGTGACATTGCCAGATAAGTCTAAAAATTTACAAAAAGTTTGCTTTACAATTAGGAGGAGGGAGCTGGCTTCTGGATCTAGAAATGTGACTTTTTATGTGTCTAAAAACACTTGCACGGAGGTTTAGTCTTTGCCAAATTAAAAAAGAAAGCTGCATTGAGGCTTTGAAAAGTAGGTGGCTGCACCCCTCTGTCCCAGCACTGTGTAACTTTGGCTCTGTGTGCAGGCTCTGACTGCTGTGGCAAGAGGTGAGCACACGAGGGCCAGCATGGGTTTGGCAAAGAGGCTTTGCTTGCAGCCCCAGCTCCACCTTGAGTATTAAAAAACTTGCTGGAATAGGGATATAATGAAGCATGGCATTTCCTAAGTTCTTTCCAATATTTATAGTGTTTAAAATTTATGCTGTTTAACCGCATTGGGGGCAGGATGGGGGTGTGAAGGCAGGGGCATTGTACATACTGGAATATGAAGACTTCACCCTTTCTGTAGAGTTGTGATGTTCTCTTTCACAAATGGTATATAAAGAAATGCTGCAGATAAGACCTATCTGAAACATCTACTTTTCCAGGCTTTGTCCTTGGAATAGCCCTAGAAGGCTGTACTGCTGCAACGGGACATTAGCTTAGCAGCAGGTTTAAATAACAGGTGTAATAAACCTCACCCACAGCCAGCTACTGAGAGTTTCCACCAAATTTCTCCAGGTGTTGAGCAGATGTAGATCCCACACAGGCAAATCTCAGTCAGGGGTTGTTCACTTTTTCCTTGAAACTGTTATTCCAGTGGGCCTTGCAATGGAAGTCATTTATAGCCCAGATAGTATAATTTTATTAATAACATCAAATCGTTGCAATTTTTGCAGTCGTTTAAATCAGTGAAATTAAATCAGTTTCCTCTGAAGAGTAGGATGTATCTAGGAGATTATGCCCTGTGCTTGCTGCTGGGGTCCAGAGCCTGTGACCTCCCCCTCAGTCAGCATCTGTGGCAGGAGGAGCTGTCAGGGCAGCACAGAGCGGTTTCGTAAGGACATCACGAGATTGTTCCTTCAGCTGGCAGCTTATGTTTACATTGACTCAGAGCTTATGAAAGCATTTCCCAAGGCTAGCTCCAGATTTGATGTGTTGTCTTAGAGCTATGAACACTGGTTGGCTTTCAGTGATTTTGTCTTTCATTCTCTGTTTGCAGCTGTTACCTTAATAACATTTTGAAGTGGCTTCTCTTAAACAGGAACCCAAGTTTGTCATTGTATAGCAATGATAGGGCATTATTTTACTTAATTTAATTTTGGGTGTTTGGTGTTAAAGTAGAAACTGAGGTGAAACTCCAAAATGGGCACAATTTAAAAAATTAAAAAGTGGAATTAGCAACAGAGAGAACACAAGGCAGGCAGGCAATAATGAGATGAAGTTGCAAACAGTGCATTAAAAACAGTTGTACACAAACTAGACTTGCTCCAAAGGGCAGGACTCCATGTGTGGGCATAGTGGGACTGTGAAGATGCTCTGGTCAACTAAGGCACTGAAGAAGAGATTGGAGCAAGGGGAGCTAAGGTCAGACTTACAGGAAGCCCCTGCACTGGTGCAGCTCCTGCCTGGTGCCCTGGCTGGCACTGTCCTGCTGAGTCAAGGATCTTCCTTTCCTGGAGAGACTTTGGGATGGGATGAGATGGGATGGGAGGGTGGGATGTGTGTAGTGGGAGAGGGATGTCTGAGCCTGCACATCAGTGATGGTGATACTGAGAGCAGGGAGTCTGTGCTCACACCAGCTGTATTTCCTCCAAGGTCTCTACAGCAGAGCAGGACACAGATTCTCCAGTTGCCTTCATCCCTCGGCTGTGTGCATGCCTGTTGTAAAGTGATTTGAAGACTAAGAAAAGCAGCCTGAAGCAACACCCAGAAGTGAATAGGGAATCAATGGAGTTTGCTTAGTGTAAGTCTGAGATGCGTTTCCCAGCCATCCCTGTGGGGAGAAGCAGCAACAGGACCATGGAGAAGGGATAGCCATGATTTTACCCTACACTTGTCTAGTTCAGAAGTGGTCTGTATGCAAATTTCCTAATAAAAAAAAGAAAATCAAGAACAGGTGCTTCATTAGCCTGATGATAAGTAAGGAGAGCATTGGCTGGGGGCAAAGCTGATATAGAATAATGAGATACAATTAGTGGCAGCTGGTTTTGTTTGGGGGTTTTTAAGCTTGTGAACAGTTTTCACACAGATGCCTGATTTTATTTAGTCCCAACTGGCAAGAAAAAATCAGTTTCAAGAAGTGAAGGATGCAAGCGCATCAGTTGAATAAACAGCATTATTGGATCACAGATCACTATTTTAACAGGTTAATTTACAAGCAAGAAAGTATCACATCTGAAGTGAACACTGATGAAAGTACTTTCCTTTTGAGTATTGGCTTCCTTTTTATTCCTTTCTGAAAGAAATAAACCCACTTACAGATCATAAATGCCTTGTGTATAGTGCTCTATAACAAGTAAATACACATGGTCAAATTTCCCTTCAAGGCTGAGCATTGTAAATGAGAGGAGAATGTGATGCAGAGTTTGATTACTAGAGCTTACTCTTTTAACTCACTGTTTTTAAAAATGGTGTCATACATCCTCCGTGTAGACATAGAGCAAAATGTATAAAACCTAAAATGCCGGTGACCACATCCTTGGAAGCCTCTGTTCATCTGTTCATGTCCACCCCTTAAGAAGAGCAGGTCTGAGCTTTGTTTGTTATCACAGTAAGGAGCAAGAGTTTGGTAGCACAGTAAGTCCTGTTGTTGTGGGGAGGTTGTGGGATAGACAACCAGCAGCTGGCTTTTCTTTTGCAGTGTAACTCACCACAACTCAGGAATGCATCGATGTCCTGTACAGACAACCATGGCAGAAAAACCCATATGCCGCACATAAAGTCTCCATTGCCTTTACGCATAAATTTTTTACCCAGTTTCTGTGTTGGTGCTTTTTTTTTTTACCTCTTTTTCAATCCCTTTAAGGTAATTTAGCATTCCTTTTTTATGTGTGTATTTTGGGAGGGGAAGCTCCTGCTAGTATTCAAGGCTGTGTTGGATCCCCACCACTGAGTGGGTTGGTTCACTCCTATGCAAGAGCCAAAAATATGTAGCTGATGACTCATTCAAGAAAAGGCAAAAGAATGTAAAATGTGAAAACTAGGGGTCCCTTTCCCAGTAGGAAAAAATAGAAATCACGCTTTTTCCACTCAGTAAGGCACTGCGCTTTTTTGCTGTTGATTGCAGGCTTCACCTTTGCCTTCTCTTGTCCTCTTCTCCTCCCTGCTTTGAAATGTCCACAGAGAGATACAGCCAGAAAGGGTCCTTTGCCGTGTGCTGTCTCCTGGCTGCTTTCATCTTTGATTAAGCAAAGCTGCAACCAGCATTTAATCCATAAAGTTGGAAATTACACTGGAGAGGAGGGGTGGAAGACTGCTGCAACTGCAGTCAAAGGGCAGCTGAGGAATTTGTCTGAAAACCAGTCCAATTTGGTTTCATCCAATGTTTTCAAACTCTTTGACATGGAAAAGAAGTAGACCCATAGCAACTACAGTGAGTATGGTGCATACATAATTACCAAGAGGCACAATCTTTGTAAAATATTTGTGTGCCTTTTCCAGTATATCTGATCTTTCTTCTTAGCAAGAACAGTTGAAGGATTAGTTATTATCTAGGTCTGGAAACATATCTGAAGCATGAGGAATGAACAATTCATCTGGAATACCCATATGATAAACAGCGTAAGGTGCCACTTCTTGGCTGGATTTTGAGTGTATGTGATTTGGTGAAGGCCTTTTGAGCATTTGATAAAGATGATGAGAAATGGAAGTATGACTGGAAAATACCTGCCCAAGGATCTGGGCTCTATGAAAATATTTTAGGGCTGAATAGACATTTGGATAGGATTCCAGTTCAAGCCCCCCAGGACCCATGAGAGCCTGAGATCCACAACGTATGTCAGAACATACCTTCCATCAAAGAAACCACATCCATGCCAGTGGCTTGGGAATGGCCTGCAGAGGACACAGCTGTCACCCCTGGGTCTCTGTTTTGTTCCCTGGGTAGAGGCCAAAAAACATTTCTCAGGCACGAAGACATTCTCCCAGATGGTGTCAAAAAGTAGACTCCAGTAATGAAAAGATTTAGATCCTGTTACCAGCCCCGAATGGACTTTGGTCCAGGTGACAAAACTTAATATCCTATTTATTTCCCTTTGGCACTTTCATCTCCCCCTGTAAGGACCCACGTAAGAACTGGTGGCTAAGCTCTTGCTAGACCCCTGGCAAATATTGCTTATATTAGACACACTGTTAATCACAGCTGTAATAATTTCTTAACTTTCCATTAAATATTTCCAGCAGCTCTTGTCCTTGCCAAAAATCTCTCCTTTTACTGTCAGAGATAAAATCTGCACCAGTTTCAAGGGCACAGACTTAAGATAATTCTAAAAACCAAGATTATAATATTTTCCACACTTCTACTTTGGCCTGGTTCCACAGCTCTCTGAGACAGAAAGTGTAACTATAGCAAATAGCAGAAACAGAACTAATTACTTATTTTAGAATTAATAAGTTGTGGCATAGACTATGAGTCATTTCCTTACTGAACTAATTTATTTTTTTACTCATCAAATTTGCTCATGGAGTAATTATCTTGAAGACAAGGAGGGTTTTTTTTCCCAGGACAAATTTAAAGAGACATTAATATCTTGGAAGATCACATCCCAGATGATTCACTGGTAATCCATTACAGGCACTTACAGAATGAAGTTTGTGTAACACAACCATAGCTAACAAACTGCATCATGACAGAGGAAAAGAAAAAGAGCAGAAAATATTTATTGGCATAGTAAGTGCATCATATAATATCTTAACACAGCAAAGGTTTGCATTTATTTTCTCAAATGAGTTGTCATCTCGTGCAGTTAAAACATTATAAAATTTTCTGTCAGTCTTTAAAAAGTTAAGAACATTTAACTTCAAACATCAAAGCTACCTCTGGAGGTTTTTAACCTAAATGCTCTGACACTCAGAGCAAAAAGGCTGGTGCAACAGGAACCCAAATATACTTCCAAATCCTTTGAGATTAGAGTGACATTTTAAGCTTTCAATTTAATAATATTCTTTTTCCCCAGTCATTCTGTAATCCAGGAATTTGTAGATGGAAGTATCTGCAATATTCTGTGCTTTAAAATTAGAAGCAGTGTATTAAATTTCTATGAAGATACCAAACACAAACATAATGTATTTGAAAGAAAATTTATTTGCTAGAATTTTTAGGTACATGCAAAAAATGGAGCCAACATTTAAATGCCTCAAGTCAGAGATTTTTTGATTTTTCCAATGGGGGAACAGCCTTTATAGGAGTCCCAGCAAAAGGTCAGGTTTGAGAAACTCCCTTTACTCACTACACTCTTCGTGATCCAGTGTACGGGGAAGTTCACACTGACAAGCCTTTTGGTCAGAAAACTGATCTGCTGCTTTTCAAAGATCCTAAATGAACAGAAGTGTGATCCCTGTGAATTCAGGCAGGGATTGTAGATCAGGGTCAACTCCCCCTGCCTGATAGTGGTCCCTGCCACACCCTGAGCCCTCTCACAGCCCTTTCCTTGTTGCTGTTGCCTGGGAAGAAGAGCCTCATCTTTAACAGCAAAAGATTTTTCATGAAACTCGTGGATTTCACATCTTAATTTATACTGTTAGGTCTTTACCAGCTGCCTACTCTTTCTTGCAATAGGTCCCTCTGATACCTTGCAGCCATTTCTTCTGTTACTTTTCACACTTTCTTTATCCCTTGCATACCACCTCCATCTTCCCAGTCTTCCATACCATCTACTTCTCTTTTTCTCTCTGTATTATTTGCCGTTTGCTGCCAGGTCATCCCTTATCAGCAGAATAGAAAAAACTCCCCAGCTGCTTCTCTCCTCCATATGTAGATGAATTATTTTGTTTACCTTAAGCCATATTTGTATTGATTCATATAGAGACATAAATCTGCAAAATTTAGATGGTAAATTATAAACTGAGTCCAGGAGTTTCTTTAAGCAATTTGAAAAGCACTGGGTGCTCTTTATCTCAGATAACAGAAGTAATTTTGCTGTGTAACATTGTACTTTTCTTGTGTTGAGGTAACACAAACTCAGGCTTAATTTTTCATGTTGCAGATAAGCCCCTTGACTTCCATTGTATGTCTCAGAGCCCCAGATAAAACACATGCATGAATACCTTGCAGAAGCTGGTCTGGTTAACGGCTTGTATATGAGGTCTATCTTTGGCCCAGAAAAAAAATTTACTTGTTAACTCTATAAATTCCAGTAGCCCCTTCGCAGAAAAGAGATTTTTCTGAGTTTGTTTTTTCCTGAAACCAGGAATACAGCCAAAGAAAAAGATCTACTATACCAACTCTTATGGAAAAGCATTACTACTGATGAAAACAAATTATGCCTGAAAGAGGATTTCCTTTAGAGAAACATCACAAGGGCTTGAAACCCAGCCTTGATGCTGGTATCCTAGACAACAGCAAGATCTAATCTACTAAGAACAACTTCTCCTCATATTTTCTCATTGATAACTAGGTATCAGCCGCAGGTATTTTAAGGAAATCTGAGATGATCATGGCTCAGAAATCCTTGACACCTTTGCAGTGGTTGGTACCAAGAGCTCTATGCAGGACACTGAACTCCTGGGATTGTGTGTACCACAAAATGAGGCACTGAGCATTTAATATTTATCCTCTGAGTATAAATGTTTGTTACCAGCCTGGTATGAGAAGTTCAGGTCACAGCTGAGATGTTTGCAGCAGATGATTATTGTAACAAGACCATTTGAAAGCTGACATCAACATTTTTCATTCTTACATTTTTCCAATTCCCAAACTGATAAAGAAATGCATTATATTTCTGCTCCTAAGGAACACACCTAAATAAAACTCAACCAAACAAGGAATTTACTAGCCCACCTTATCTTGATCAGTTTTGGACCCAAATCAACAATGAGGATAATTGTAAAAAAATCCATGGACTTGGGTTGTCTTGTATTAGATTAATGATGTGATACCTTATTTGTCACAGTAACTATGGAAAAAGGCACTTAAGAAAAACATTACAGAGTTGACTAAAGAATACTGTAGGCCTCTTGCATAGAATGAGAGTATTAAATACTGGACTGAGGTGATTTAAAATTACTGTCAGCAAAGCCATATGTCTTAATAGATATGTTAACAACAATAAAAAATAATTGACCCCAAAATCTCAGAGATTCTTTTCTAAACTGTAAAAATTATTATTAGTTTTCTGCAAACAATCCTACAAAATAAAATTAAAAAAGAAAAAAAAAAGAAAAATTAAGTGTTCCCTATTCCCTGGAAAGGCTGACATCAAAAGAACTAGTTTCTTTTAAAGTGAGATCTCTTCCAATTAATGAAATATTGTTGGAGTTATGATACGGAAACAAGTCTTGAATTTTTATGCTTTGGCAATAATATGACAAAGAAAGTTGCCTGCACATTCAATGTATAAGGTTGTATACTTATAATAATCTAAAAAATGAGTTATTGAAAATCATCCAATTTCATCAAAAGATACTACAAGCAAGTTTTAAAGATGCCAGCAAACAAATCATATTTTTAAATATTTTTATAGTTTTTCCTTCTGCAAAGGAAGAAAATTTATTTTGGTCATAAACTTATGGTCAAAAAAATTAAATATTATGGTGTTGAATATTCTAGAAGTATTGCAACCCAAAGGGTATCATTGGAAAGGCACAGTATTGCTTTATGTTATTAGATTAATGTAGCACCATAACAATCTGTGCACTTCAACATCTTCACATAAAATAAAAGATATAGATTTGTGTAGCAATCATCAACATTTTTAAGTAGGTGATTTGTGTTGAAAGGTGTGTAAAAGTCAAGCTCAGTTTGTGTTTTCTTTAAATACATGGTTCTGCAAACATATTGAACTAAATTATTTGCTAACTATTGCTGCTATCTAACAAGATGCCTGTACTAATGTACAGGATAGTTCTACCATTCAGAAGGTGCTATAATTTAGTTGGGAAAGTTGAGGTGGAGTCGGAACACCACATGATTAAAACCACCCACTTTGCAAAACCATATGAAGCCAAACTAAAATACTGATTTCCAACTCCCAGTCTAATACATACTATCCTATCTATGAAGCTGAACTCAGAAAAAAGTAATTCATAAAAACTGAAGAAATGTTTAGCACCCAAAAAATCTGTGATATCTAAACTATATAAATGATTGTCAAATAGCCACTTCAAGAGTCAGTGACTTCTCCCAGTGGTAAAACTAAACATTTGACTGGAAACTAAACTTACAGCTCTCAAAACACTAACTGGAATGCAAATGCATGTGTTTAAAACTTCTGTAACTTCTCAAAGAAAATTTAAAGGCATTCAATTTTGTCCTGATGTTTCTTCTTCTTCCAAACATGGAAACTTCTATGTTTGTTAATTTATTTTTGCTGTGTTTACTGAGCAATTAAGTGAAACTTGTCTTTAAGGTCTAACCCTCAGCTACATGACTTTGGAATTTCCATGGGCGTGTACCTGCAGCAACCAGAAGAGGAAGTTTTCCAAACTAACATGAACTATACCTCTGCTTCTCAACATGGAGCTGTGGTCTTTAGAGAATGCCAGAAACATGTCTAGTAGTTCTCTGGATCATTCTGCACATACAGTAATACATCCTATGCACAACTTGCATTTGAAAAACTGGAACAGAACCCTGAGAAAAGTAAATCTACTGGAAAAAAAAAATAGATATTGTTTAATACCAGTTTGGGATGTTTCAACCCTTCCACTGGAAAAAAAAATGACGAATAGGTGCATTCATTTTTTTTCTCATGTGAATGATTTGAATTTATCACAATTGCAAACATAAATATAGTTTGGGATTTTAAGTGCATATCTAGAGTTGATTACAATTGGAAATATTTTTTTCTGACAATTCTACCCAACCACCAGCAATTTAGCATTCCTCAAGTTACCATAGCATTACTTGTGAGCTTTGAGTTCAAAAACATTCTGACATGGAGTGATGTTCTTCCAGTAACTGCTGCAGCCAACTTTCACTCTATGGCAGTACGGGTGCTAAGCGAGTAAGGTTCAGCTCTCTTCAGCCTTGTGTGCAATTCTCATCATTCCCATGTATCCAGAAGCAAATCTGGGCATATTTGAGAGGAGTAATTCTTACTGCTACATTGTAATCCTGCTGTTCACCATTGATATCCACCCACTGATGGCCTGAGTAAACAGCAATGATCTTGCGCTTCCACTTCTTTTTGTTCGGCTCCTTAAGACGGAGATAGATGCCAGATCCAGTGGAGCCAGGCTCAGCATCACAGTACTGATAAAAGAGATCATTGGACTCATCAGATATGCTGCAAAATCTATAGACCAGCAGCCCGGACCGATCATTGTCAAAACCTGAGAAGTGGATCATGCTCCCAGGCATCATTTTGATTGTAGGGCTGATTCCCAGCTCCATGTATTTCCTTTTGTGGGGACGCTTGAGCTCAAGAACAGCATAATCATAATCCAGGGCAATATCCCCAGAAACACCCTTAAACCAGCCTTTTGGGATGTGGGTACTTTTCACCCTGGTCCACTGGAAGGAGGGTGTGCCATCTGAGGTCCCTTGCTTCCTCCCAGGCCTCCTCTGCCTTCTCCCGTCACCTTTGGATTGTCGCCTTTGTTCTGTGGCAACTTCGGGATCCTCTTTGGCTGCAGAAACTTCTCTCCTGCTTCTTTTAGAACCTTTGCGTTTCCTGCCATTGCCTCTGGATTTCGTCTTCATCAGGCCCACCCTCAGTCTTTTGCTGCCCTTAACATAATCCTTGCCATTGTGCAGACAGTGGGCTGCTGTTAGCACGTGCTTGGGGGAAATGAGAATGCCGCTGCAGCCAGTGGAGACCTTCACAGCTGTGTTGAACGGAAAGTTGGTCATAAACCGCTTGTCATAGATGCTGAACCTACTGTCCGTTCCATAGATCTGCCTCTTCCTTCTCGAAGCCCTTCGTGTGGTTGTGTTTCCAGCTGGGTCAAGCACTGCTCCAAGGACATTCACTTCAGTCAGGGTCCGTGTGCCATTTTCAAAAACAGTCTCATAGGATAAGAGGTCCTTCAAGTCAGACAAGCTTGGCACTGGAAGCTTTCTTTGACACTCAATTCCACATACACTATTCAGCTCTAATTTGGTTTTTGCTTCAAATTTAGGGCTGTCAAGGGAGAAAGTTCTTTCTCTCACAATCTGGGGAATCTTCTTTAAGTGCCAAGTAAAATCTTGTTCAGTTTCTGTTCCATTGCTGAGACCCAATATAGGTATGAAAAATATGAACAGCAGTAACATGTGCTCCATTGTATTTTATTTTTTCTAAAACAAGAAAGAAAGATTTGAAAATACACTTTGGAAATATACACAGTTATCTTAGTATCTTCAAGGTATAATCATGCAATATTAGAACTGATATCAGTGGAACAGAATTCAACACTCTGCTAAAAACAGAAATGCCTCAGATATTTCCCTGTAGTGCCTCCAACTCTTCCAATGATCTCTAGCAAGATGGATGCATACAATTCAGTCAGCATCCATGCTGTGTTACCTGCTGGAAGGTGAAACCAGCTAAATTTTACCTGATTTTCCCTCAGTGGGGCAGCAGTCTGAGTCATTCCGCTTGGTAGAGCATCTTGGTTTTATTTATCCCATAGGAATGCAATTACATGTTTTTTATAATTTTTATATCTACATATAAAATTACGTATTCTGCCTCACTTCTCTGTAGCTACTGGTTGAAGGTAGAACACAGTTGAAAATCATCGACGTATTCAAAAGTCTCTCCACAGAGGTGGACAGACGCAACTGTCTCACACTTGTGAGACTTAGGAACCCTTAGGACTCTGGAGTAATTATGTTCTTTCATGCTACGGCCAAAAAGTAGGAGCTTTAACTGACCTAAAAGTCACACATGGTTCTGCATTACCCACCCAGCTAAGAGCTATGAATCTACCTATTACGAAAAATGGCACTTTGCTAATTGCTATCCCAAAGAACCAACGCAGGAAAATCTCCTTTTCTCTTCCAAAGTTCATGTTGTCTGGATGGCACAGAGAGAGCAGTCTGGCACCTAAAAATGCGTCATGGCCTATTTTAAATGCTTTCAGCTTCAGTTGCTCAGAAAGGCATGGCTCTCCTGCTGATTTTGTGTTGTAGCTCCTCCCCTGTGTGCCACCGCCACCAAAACCTCATTCATTACCTATCTGTGGGTGTCTGAATCTCACTTAGGATGTCAGAGAACTTCAAAATCCATGGTTGGAGGGGACAGACAGACAAGTGAAAAGAGCAGAATGTTGCAGGTCTAGAGGAGTCTCCTGTTTATATACACATGCAGGAACAGTCAGCCAAGTAGGAGGGACAAGTCTGCTTATTCATCATATGCCTTTTTCCTCTAGAATCACACAAAGGCTGCAGGAACTGTTCTGTCCCATGTAGAATGCCCCACATAGATGGGGTGATGCACCACACAAATAGCTAATACTCTAAATGGGAAAGACAAAAAGCAGTATTATTCCCATCTGTAGTTGGGAAACGTGCAGGAAGAAGGTAACGTTGTTAGAAGTCTGTGGCAGAGCCAGAAACTGAAGCCAGAACTCTTGATTCTGAGCTCAAAACATTACTAAAAAGACCATTTTTCTCCTTTGGCCGCAGTGGTGTCAGTGGCATTATCCAACTACTGGCGGCTGCTATTGGGAAACCTGTGCTCACTTACAACATCCTTCATTCCAATTACATGGAAACCTCAGCTGTGAAGAAAGAAAGGGCCTCTGATTAAGCTTTAAAAGCCAAGCAATTCAAGGATATGTATGTGGTTAATCTCTGGTTTACATTGCACTGGCAGTATAAGCCCGGGCAAATATAACCACTTTTCTTTAGTTTAAACTAATACAACTTCTCCTACCCAACAAAACAGCCTGGTCACAGCGTAGCTGAAGAGCTAGCATACAAAATAGGGGTATGTGTGGAACATGGAAAAAGAATTGGCAACAATACTTTTAAAGCTGGATATGGACCAATGAATCTTATGATTTTGAGGCATCTTCATCCCATACACAGATTTTTTCTATAAGAAGTAATAATTATAATTTTTTAGCAAAGTAAGCATTACAGTTCAACCACAGCTTGTTACTCCTGATGCCAAATTGAGAGGGCGTTTTTGTTTTAGGATAATTTTGACAGTTTTTACCTTTCCCAGCACAGAATGCCAACTCTGAGCCAGAGTTCACTTACTAGGATATACATAAACTACATTTTACAATACAGTATAAAGAAATCCTCTCTGGCTTTAAAGTAGCTAACTCAGGTTTTGGAAAAGATGTGTGGACGTTCCTAAGACATCTGGAGATTACAGTGACTCACAGATCTAAGCTCTGGGGTATATGTGTTCATATGAAAAGATATCTGAAGGTTTTGAAAGCAGAGCAGAATCATCCCAGGCACCAGAGTTTGTAGAGAGAAGCCATTGTTCCTACCAGTCTAAGTTATTGGTGTAGCAGAAATGCACACATTTGAACATCAACTTGTATATACAAAGTTACCTTCAAAGTGTTGGTTTGTTTATTGCTCAATTAGCACTAAATCTGAAGAGGAATGACTCTTTTTACATATATCTGCATACATGGAGAGGATTTTGCATAGCCACATCTCTTCAAGCGGACATGTGAACAAAATAATTTGGCCCATCTGCCTCATGCTATAGGAAAAACAACTAATTGTCAGACCAAGAATACCTGTGTAGAGGTGACGTATTATTAAGGACTATTCCAATACAAGACATTTATGCACCAGCACAGGCTGGAAATAGCTCCATGGAGGAGAACCTCGGGGTCCTGGTGGACAACAAATTGTCCATGAGCCAGCAGTGTGTCCTTGTAGCCAAGAAGGACAATGGTATCCAGGGTGGTATTAGGAAGAGCATTGCCAGCAGGTCAAGGGAGGTGATCCTGCTGCTCTGCTCAGCCCTGGGGCCGCATCTCGAATGCTGTGTCTAGTTTTGGGCTCCTCAGTACAAAAGAGACATGAAGCTCCTGCAGCAGGCCTAGCAGAGGGCTGCTAAGATGATTAGGGGACTGGAGCATCTCTCTTACAAGGAAAGTCTGAGAGAGTTGGGCCCCTTCAGCCTTGAGAAGAAAAGACTGAGAGGGCACCTCATCAATGCCTATCACTGTCTGAAGGGAGGGTACCAAGAGAAAGGAGCCAGGCTCTTCTCGGTGGTGCTGAACAATAAGACAAGAGGCAATGGGCAGAAACTGATGCACAGGAAGCTCCACCTGAATACAAGGAACAACTTCTTTACTGTGCAGGTGACCATGCACTGGAACAGACTGGCCAGGGAAGCTGTGGAATCTCCTTTGCTGGAGATACTGAAGAACCATCTGTGTCATGTGCTCTGCGATGACCCTGCTTGAGCAGGGAGGTTGGACCAGATAATGCCTTGGGGTCCCTTCCAACCTTACCAATTCTGTGATTCTGTGAAACCTATGGGTAAATTATAAGGTGTCAAAATAAGAAAAAACTACAATGAGAGCCTAAGAACTGCTTTCCTGGCCTGACCAAAGGTCTCTGGTCTAAAATCCTGTGTCTGACACTGACTAAACGTGGATGCCTAGGGTAGAGGATAAGAGTAGAGTAACCAGGTATGTCCCTTCTCCCTCATAGTTTCTTAACTTACAACCAGTTGTACCTGATGGACTTTAAAACAGATGAAACCTCATCTGATTTATCTTCCGTAGATTGCCAGTCTTCCCTTGAAGACATATAACATTTTGTATCCATAATGTTTTGCATGAAGGAGTTCACAGAATCACAGAATCATCTAGGTTGGAAAAGACCTCTGAGGTCATCAAATCCAACCTTTGACCTAACACCACCTTGTCTACTAGACAATGGCACTACATGCCACATCCAGTCTCTTCTTAAATACCTCCAGGGATGTTGACTCCATCATGTCCCTGGGCAGCCCATTCCAATGCCCAGTCACTCTCTCTGTAAAGTACTTCTTCCTAAGTTCCACAGCTTAACTACATGTTGTATGAAGAAGTATCTCCTTTCTTCTTTTCTTTATTTTCAGCCTGTTTCAAACTAGCATGACTTGAGGACAAATAATATTAATGTGGAAAAGCTGGTTTTAATTTGCCCTAATATAGCTATTGAACAAGACAGTTTCTTATGTCAGGCTCAAGAATGATTTTTCTATTTTTTCCTAGAATACTCCTCCCTTTCCCAGCCCTTCCTCAGAGTCTGGATATTTTATATTCCTCCATAGCTGAACTTTGTGAGCCCATAGGAAAGTTCAGTCACTAACTGTTAGTTCATACAGAAAGTCTTAGAGCTACCTGGGTCTTAGAGCTACCTACCACTGTGATGGCTGAAGTCTTCCCAGCTGGATTCATAACTAACTTTATAGAGAAGTCCATTTTTTTTTCTCTCTGCTTTATAGAATGACTTTCTGTAAGTAAATGGGTGGAGTACTATGGCCCCCTTCTGCCACTCTTTAAAAAGAAAAAAAAAAACCAAACAGTCAAAGCAGAGAACCCTCAACAGATGCCTTGGAGCCTCCCATTTGAAACACTGTACTCAAGTGCTCACTACTTACAAAGGCCTTCTTGGAAGCCAAGATTTTCTCCATTTATAATGAACCACTTGTCACTGGGAATGAACAAACTACACTGCAGTATAACTGGAAGAACTCCAAGCTGAGCAACTTGATAAAAATGATAATTCTCATTACAGACCAGAGCAGCAGTCCCACTAGGCAGCATTGTCATTTTCAGCCATGCATTTAAGCTCTGTTTAGCAATCGCCTCACTACCGTTTAAGTGAAGCCAACTCCAAGCATGGGCAACGTCAGCAGTTGCCATGGCCCTGCAGAGGTTGCCAGCAAGAGGGAAACACAGGGGCTCCTCTGGCCAGATGACTGGGATGTCAACAGCTGTAAAGGGACTTTTGCAGAGTGGGGGAAGGGGAGACAGAATATAGCCTCCAAGGGAAGGAGGAAATGTCTTGAGAAGACAACAAGCTGAATTCAAGAAAAAACCCTCAACATGTTATCCTTTCTGCCCTGCTGTTGTCCACTCTTCTTCCAAACCCCAAACTGCTCTGCTCTCTCTTTTCCTTCATTCCTTTCCCAAACAAATTTTGGGTTGGTTTACGGTAATTAGAATTCTTGAGTCAGCTCTTTAAGGTAGGATGAACTGCTTCAGAGAAGACAAGGTGGAAACTACAAAGTGAGAGATGCCCAGCTACATGAAATTGTTAAAATTATTCCTCCAGTTTCCAAACCCTACATATAACAGTGAGGACTCTGGTGGCATTCCATCTGCCAGGCGTATCTACACAATTAGAACTATTTTCAATTCTTCTCACTTCTTGCCTCCAACATCCAATCTTTCTGCATTCACAGGACAAAAACTACCTAGCTTTTCAGGATATCCTTCAAATATTTTGTCATTATAACCTACTTAACTGCAGCTGAATGCATCTCAAACGCTCCAGGGAAGGCTTGTAGCCAAGCAGAACTAGAATATGTTTCTCTTCAGGCTACCCTGCAGTGGATTTACATGTCAGTGTAGCTCAGACAGAAGAAAAGCTACCTGGCAGTCTTTTACCTTGGTCTGTCCAGTGCAGCCTCTGCTCCGGGGTTTCCTTCTTCTTGTAGGAAAATCAACACATTTCAAACGAAGCTGACATAATTTCAAACACAATTTTCAGACCATAAAATAACAGAGGCTGCTACACTAAGCATCTCCTTTAACTGCTTTTGGCCTTATTCTTGAAATGATCGAAAGTTGGAATTCACACCTCTGCTCTGACAGAGCAAAACAGAGAACAAATGTTTGAAATCTCTCATTCCCTGGGAGTAAGGATTGCCCTAGACTTCCCCGCCGCTGTCCCCCCTTCCCTCCTCCCGGGGCGCTCACTCCATACAGCGGGGCGTGGATGTCGTCCTCCGCTCTGACTTGCGGGGAAAAAAACCCACCGCCACTCCTGGCAAAATTCAAGCAGCGTTAGGAAGAACTAATTTTACACGGTATGCGCGACAGCTCCACGCGGAGGGAAAGTAAAGAAGGGGGATAAGTGGCGATGGGACCGGAGGGCTCCCGCTCGGCCGGCCGTGCCCGCCGCGGCCGCGGGGCGGCGCTCCGGGACAGCGGCAGCGGCTCCATAGCACGGCTCCTCCCGGCACGGCTCCTCCCGGGCTCCGCTCCCCGCCGTCCGCAGCCGGGGGAGGCGGCGGGGCAGGGAGGTGGGTCCCGGCCCCTGAGCGGCTCCGGGGTGGAGCCCTGTGAGCCGGACAGCGCCCCCGGGGCGGCAGCGAGCGGGCACCCGCCGGGAAGCGGCGGGAGGAACGGCGGGGACGGGAGAGCAGTGCCAGGATGGCCGCTTGCCCACTGCCCTCTCCAATGCGTGTGAAAGCCCAGGGCTTTCCTGAAATAAAGGCGAGGATCTGGGGAGGAAGGCTTTGACTCTTCCGCTCCTCAGCCATCTCCTGGTCCTGCTTTCCGTGCCTGACCCAAAGGAGTTCCCGTTCTACAGAGCCTGCAAGTTAAATACCTTGGCACGGCTCTTCTACTTTTGCCATTCCAAGATAAATCTGCTTCCAGCGGTGACGAATCTGGATGAAATTACTGTCAATTCCAGAGGAGCGACGGGGATGGCAGCCCGAATACTGAGAGGATGAATCAGAATTAAAGGAGAGTTTGTTTTGAAGGGTGAAGAGGTTCCTCGCCTGGTCCCCGCAGAAGCCAGAGCACAGAGATAATCCCCCGAAAACCCAATAAATGTGCCCCTTGCCTCAGTCCCGTTAAGCCATCCCGTGTAACCGGCTTCAAATACTAAAAAGCAAGGACCACAGAAACGCGTGACATTTTAGTCCTATCAAAAATATATCTATAAGGCTAAAGAGGCTGGAGCTTTACACAAACCCTCTCAGCTGCCAAGCCCGAGGTACTGACATCGCTCAGCCTCATCAGTTTTTTAAAACGACCCGCGTAGGAAGAACGACACCTCAAACAGAAAGGATCACCCCAGAGTCGCTGGTTACCTCGGACTGCCCGGTCCCCGGCCGCGGGCAGCCCCTCTCAGCCCCCATCCCCAGCTCCCCTCCTGCCCACCCAGCTCTCGGGGGGCTGCCTCTCCCCCCTCGCCCGACGCCCGGGAGGGTCTTGGACATACCTGGCGCCCCGCAGGACGGTGGCAGGGGAAGGCAGGCGGCGGTCGCAGCCCCGGGGCGCAGGCGCCCCGCTCCCCGCTCCGCGCCGCTGGTCCAGCGCCCGCGGCTACTGAGGACGGGGCGGGGGGAGCGGCCAGGTCTTCCCGGGCGGGGGAGGGGATGGAAAAA
>VWZG01004334.1:0-34401 GCA_013396735.1 Grallaria varia | reverse complement strand
GAGGGACCCCGTCCCAAGGGAAAAGGAGGGGGCTCGCACCGAGCGCACCGCGACACCTGTGCGGGTGGCGGGAGCGGGCGCTGGCAGCGGGGCCGGCCGCTCCGCCCGGCGCCCATGAAAGGCTCCTGGGCAAGGCGAGATGCGACGCCAGCTCCACAGGAGGCTTCTCGGGCCAGGAGGGGTCTTGCGGCTGCGGGGAGTGGCGTTCCCACGAACCCTGGCCTGCCCCCTCCTTCCTGCCCTCGCTCCCTGCCCTCGTCCCGTCTCCCAGCCCCGCTGCTGTGGGGCGCCCCGCTGCTCAGGGCCCCTCCTGGCCCCCTCCCCTGGGCCGTCCCTGCCCTTCAGGGCCTCAGAGACCAGGTGAGAAGCGCCTTTCTCCTTTCCTCGTCACACTTTGCTCCTCTGTGTCTGCTTTCGTCCTTTCCCTCGGTGCCCCCTTGGTCTCCCCTCTCAAGGCTGAAGGGTTTGGGTGGTGGTCTCTCCTCCGTGGATCACCCCCTTGCACCACAACAGGGCCCTCCCCAAAGCTTTCCACTGCCACACAGACACACAAGGTGAAAAGCTGGCTCACGGGGCACTTCTGCAAGTGTTGGAGCAGTTTCACTAAGCTCGTCTGCTGAAAATTCAGCTCACACTAGATAAAGGCCCACTGATTTGCCAAAACCAGGCGTTCCTGGAGATCAGAGCGAGACCTCCAGAGTGCTGTTTCATTGGCTTAATCATAGGCATATCCTTCCTTTAAAAGGCTTAACTTCTGAAATTTAATTGAACCAATTATGTAAACTGGTTGGAAATAAGGCTTTGGCCAGCAACTGCACCCTGCAGTTTCATTTTGAAGTCTGAAGCTGAGTCCTTCAAAATGTAAACTTTATTTGCAGTTCTGGTTTTGTTGTTTGTTTGTACAACTTAAAAACAAAGTGAAATAAAAATAATAATAATAAACGTGCCTGAGAAAATTAACTGAAGAATTCCCAGTGTAATTAACAAGACAAGACAGAAATGAGGGTAAGGTAGTTAAGTTTTACAAGCCATTTCTTGAACATAAAAGCTTCCACGGTCAGACGAAGGACTTCGCTGGACCAATATCATGTTGCATTAGTAAAGGCAATAGTCCCCTCCAGCACTTTCACTGACACCAGTATTTCAAACTCAGAGATTTTTGTATGGCAGATGTAGTTTCTATGACTTTAGTCCAGATTTCTCTGTCAGGCACTTTCCTGTCTTCCCTTTAACCTACAAAGATGTGTAGCATCTATAACTTGCTCTAATAATAAGTTCCCCAGGTCAAACACATGTTGTGGACAAATCTGCCTCTTTTTGTGTATTTTCAACCTGGCTATGGCTAGGTTCATTTGATGATCACAAGTTCTTTGTCTTATGTTCTGCAACTCCACTCCCACTGGAAGGATTCTGTTTAAGTTAGCTGAGCTTCATGTGAAAAAATTCCTGTTTTCCATCTTACTGCTGAAGTTCAGGGACCAGAAAAGCATCTGAAGGAAGATGCAGCCAAACACTTCTTGGCAGTGGCAAGTAGAATACCAGGAACAACAACTACTTGCATTGGGTAGCTGTGTTGAGCAAGAACAACTGCAGCTTGGGCAGTTCAAACATGGAGGAAAGGATCATGCAACACTGGAACAAGTTGCACAGACAGGTTGTGGAATCACCATTTTTGGTGGTTTCCAACACTCAGATAAACATCCAGTTAAACGAAGCCAATTGCCATCTGATCTGGCAATAGGCCTGCTTCAAGGGAAAGGGTGACCTGCAGAGGTCCCTCTCAACCAATATTTCTATGATTCCTTACCTATACAAAAGATGCAACCAAAATACAGATTTTTGTGGCAGCAAAAAGATACTATTGGTTTTGTTCTCTACTGATTTCTTAACACTTACTTGTATTTTATTTTTCATCTGTTGATCACCAGGCTGATGTTCCCATGGAGCCACTTTCGTAACTTCAGGACTCTTTCCTTAGAAGTAATGACCAGATCAGAACCTGCCTTCTCATACCTGAAGTAAGGACCCTTTTCCTCCCTGTGCAGCACTTTTTGCATTTATCTACACTGAGCTCCATTTGCCATTTTATTGCTCGGTCACTCCCATCAACTTGTATGCAGACAATCAAGGTTGTCTCATCTTCATTAACCCAAATAATTTGATAGCCTCATCAGGCTTTGTGACCTGACTACTCATTCCTTTTCCAGATCATTTATGAATACAATGAATAGTGCAGTACAAAGCAAGTTGCAACTGGTAACCTATCATCCCTAGAAAAACTGATCCCCTAGAGCAATACTTACTTTCCCGTTTTTCAGAAAATACAAATGGCACAGGTTCATGTCTGTTTATTGAACAATGGGTGATGGGATCATTGTGCTTTCAATCCATCAGTCCTCTGACTCCCGATAGCAGGATCTAAATTTTTAATTTAAATTATTTTAAACCATTTTTTCTTGAATCCCGTGTCTTGGTTTAACTCCAGCCAGCAATGAAGCACCTCACAGCTACTCGCTCACTACTCCCCGCTCTGATGGGATTGGGAGGAAAATCAGAAAAAGGTAAAACCTATGAGTTGAAACAGTTTAATAATTGAAATAAAGTAAAACACTGTAATAACAGTAACAACAACAATAATAATAATCCTAATAAGAAAAAGGGAGATAACAAACATAAAAAAAAAAAAAAGAAGGAATAAACCTACAGAAATACAAGTGATGCACAACACAGTTGCTCACCCCGTACTGACCGAAGCTCAGCCCATCCTTGAGCAGTGTTCTGTGCCTCCTGGCCAACTGTCCCAGTTTATATACTGGGCATGATGCTCTATGTTATGGAATATCCCTTTGGCCAGTCCAGGCCAGCTGTCCTGGCCTTGCTCCCTCATGGCTTCTTGTGTATTTTCTCATTGGCAGAGCATGGGAAACCGAAAAGTCCTTGACTTAGAATAAGCACTACTGAGCAATGACTGAAACATCAGGGTTTTATCAACATGCTTCTCCTACTAAATTCAAAACACAACACTGTATCAGCTACCAGGAAGAAAATTAACTCCATCTTAGCCAAAATCAGGATGCATATTTCATTACTAGTATTTTATTTCTTGTAATAATAAGATTACACAGCTTGGAGAGTTCTTCATAAATAAGTAGAGTTTTAAAAAAATAATTATAACATTAAAATTTTCCTCAAAATATAGTTTGCAGAAGACAAGAGGCACATGTATTTTGGAATACTGATTCTTTAGAAATGCTTTTCATAATATACATGGTAGGGCTGTAAAAATATAATTGTTGGAAAATTTCCAGCATGCTAATTCTATCCTTCAGAAGTAATTTTATCTCATTAGAAGATTAGTGAGCTCTTTTTGTATTTCTACATGTTCCAAAAATAAGGTTGACATCATATACCAACTGAGAGATGTTCACTTGGAAGTGAGCTTTGAAAGACTGATACCTAAAATTGAAAAAAATTTAAAAAAAAAAGAAAAAAACCCCTGCATTAACAGGGTTTAATTAAATTCTTGAGAATTCTATCAAAATTCTTCCTGCATATCTGCAAAGAGAATAAAGAAAAAAAGAAAGTTTTTATCATGAAATTTGTACCCAGGGTTTGATTTAATTTACAAAACTGTTGTATTCTTACCTTCGGGTAAATGATCTACAAAATGAGCTACAAAGTGTTTCCAAATAATATTCTTCTAGTTTGTTTTTTTCAGGTAGAAATCTAAGATAGGAGCTTCAGATTTCCCTGTGGGGAACATATGCTCAATGTGGATGTATTGGCTGGGCAGCCACTCCTGGAATGTTATTTGGCCTTACAGTGCTGGAGGAACACACTCTGCTCTCACATGGGTCTTGTACACGTGCGAAAAATGTTTGATCACAGCAACAAGGTGCCTTGTCTGCAATCTCCAAATTGCATTCCATGTAGTGCATTACGCCTCAGCGGGCAGAGGTACCTACCCACAAATCATTCTTTCATATATGACTTAAGGGAAAACAGGCAGATGCCACTCAGAAAAACTAAACCAAGGTTCTTAGGTGTCAAAACCAATCCAAACGCCTATAACCAAATTAAGAGTTCAATGCATAGTCTTTAGCCATACTGCACAAGAAGTCAGCTTTAATCTCGTCCTTTCTTCTCTTCAGTCCTTTTTCTGCTTATGTATACATACACACATGTGCTTTATTCCAAAACTACTGATTACTTTGATGGTGCAGGTAACTCCCTTTCCTTCACATTGTAATTCTCAAGCTGGAGCTTGAGTACCTCTGGGTACTCTTCCAGCTCAGCTGATACATGTTTCACTTCTTTCCTACTTTTCTTGTCCCAGGCCTATTTCTCGTGAGTTTTTGTGAGTTTTAACACTTTTCCAGTTCCCAAACTCTAAACTTGGGACAACTCATTGGGTCATGATGAATGGACATGAGATTAATTCCTACTGCTTACAGAACAAAGGGATGTGAAATACAATGGATCTTTCTTACAGAATCACGAATGGTCTCCATGGTAGTGTCTCTTCTGTGGCAGCTTGTTGCCACAGAAGCCCTTTTGTTTTGTGGACCAGTGGGCTTGGTTATTGTGCTGTTCAGAGGTGCCTGTGACAGTGCTGACCAGTTAGACTAAAAGACAGAATGAAACAGACCTCTGTTTGAGACCCTGGCTTTGAGAACTTGAAAAAGACGCAAGAACTGTAATGCATCACATCATTTTTTAAGAGTGCACACAGCGAGGACAAAGAGGGTGACAACAGCATTTCTAGCTCTCCTGAATTGCTAGAATTCAGGAGAATTCTGCATAGACCAAAGGACTATCACAGTACAGCCTGGAGAGGAATTAATTTTGAATTGGGTATGGGTGTAGAAGATGCTATGGTGCCAGAAATGTGGATATTAGCAATGAGGGCAATGTCGCCAACACAAAAACGTACAGATGACAAAAAGGAGGGATGTGAAACTTGAGGTGTCTAATTGTGACCTGATTTTCACAATATGAATTTAGGAACTAGATATATGGGTCAATAGCAGACATGCAAAAACCCCATTTTGTAGTGGCACAAACAAATGAAGTCCCATTTCTGAGTGAAAACTATGTCAAGCTTGGGGTCAAACCAAAAAATGCATGGAGCTCTGAGCAACCTGACCTAGTGAAAGGTGTTCCCATTGCAGAGCACATCAGCAGCTTTACTGGAAAAATCAGTGAACTATAGATGGCAATGCAGCATACTATGATATGAATAAGTGACATTCTGATGTGAGGAGAAAAGAAATGCATGACCAGAGATTCTGAGAAGCTTTGGAAGAAAACCCAAATTTGCCTGGCTAAAGCTGAATATTCATTCCCTGCCCAAGCTTCTAAATTCCTATAATGGAAACAGCATACCATGAAAGAAAGTTAATAGAGTGATATTGACATGTTAGATAAAATAGATTTTAGCTACCTTCAGCATGATTGACCCAAGAGATGGGAAAGAGATTCCAGAGAAGGATGGAATTTTTAAGGTTTCACTTTAGACTTCAAACTTGATATTCCACTGGAATTAACACAGGCATTTTATACCTCTCAGAGCCATAAGTGCTATTAGGAAAGCAACGTTATATTTATTGCCAAAACCCATGGTTAATACAACGTCGGGTTTGCCAAGTATGGCTTGTCGCCATCCAGAGTGCATTAAGTGTACATTATCTTTGTGCTTCTAAAGCTGGCAGGGTAAACTAGGACCAAACAATAGCCAGCACATGCTTCTAAAGCAATCTTCCATCTTTTGTTTTACACCCCACATGGCTCTCTCCTGTGCCTTCTGTTCATGCATTGTCACTGACCTCCTCTGCGTTAGGCAGGACTCAGTCACGTTGGTAACTGAGGGGAAGTACAGCTGCAGCTGAAGTAATGGGGGGTCTTTTTTGTGGGCGATACAGGAGATTGAAGTCAATACTCATAACCATCCTTCTTAGATTTCAAAGCCTCTGCATATTTCTAATAGTTTTAAAGCTGTCTGTAGGTTTTCAGCTTGCTGCTGGAATCATTTCCACATGCTAACAACCCAGTGAATAGCTCAACAAGGAGAGGGAAGGCAGAAACACTTGCCTGCATCAGACACCTCTTTGCACTTTCTCAATATGGACTACTGCAGTAGTATTTGCACACAATCATATATCCTGACTATTATTCTGATTATGCTAGTGCCCTAAGGATTTCTGTAGGTCTAGCATCATTCTCAAGAGGTTACAGGCAGAAGTATCCTCAAAGGCAACCCATAGATAAACAGGGTTATCTGTTGAGGGATGATTTCTCTTTTTTTCTAAGCCTGATCTAAATTTGAGCTTTATCTTAGTGAAGACATGTCCTAAGACTGTCTAGTAACTAATTCTTTTTCACTGTCACTCATGACACTCCCAGGTTCAGGCAAGCTGCATCCTCATGCAGTCAAAAAGAGACTCCCTGGGGTTTCTCTCAGAGGAGCACTACTGTGACAAAGGAAAGACAGAAGAAGGAAGATACAGCATGCATTTTGCCCCATGGTAGCAAATCAACAAAATTGGTTAATTTCCCTGACCCAAAAATCAACACCAAAATAAAACAAAAAACCAAACCAAACCAAAAAAAACCCAAAAAACCAACACAAAATAGAAATTACGTTATTGTTGTCTTTTTCAGATGTTACTTGTGAAAACTGTAAATTTGGGGGTAAGTCTGGAGGGTAATTGGAAAAACAAGAGCTGAGTTAACCATGATATGAGCTGAAGGTTTTTGGGGAAAAGTTCTGCTTCTGTTCATTCCTCCCTCACAACTCTTTAGCGGGTTGTCTCAGCTATAACACAATAACACATCATACAAGTGGTGCAGACTAGACACCAGTAGCACCTGGAAGTAGTTTATATCAGACCAATACTTTCAGAGGTATCATCAAATCAACAGTAGCATATTGGTTTATTTATTATCCCAACATATCTAATTTTGAATGACTTTTTGAATTAAACATACCACAGAGTGCATCTTCGGTGGCATCTGCTACAATTCTATGGATTATTTGTTACCAATGTAATATTCATCCCCATTAATTTATTTGTTCTGCTTGCTGGTACAATTCGTGGGGTACAGGAGATAAACCCGAAGCTCAAAGCAAGGTAGTGGAAGGGTTTTTTTTCACTCCTCAGGCCTCAAGAGAGAAAAAAATCGTGGGGATTCAATAACTTTATAGATTCTCCTCCCCAATCCATTACAATTTTTGCTTCTGATTAAGTCTCTAGACCACAGTCTCCTTGCAGAATGTAACAACATTAAAGCAAAACAGATGTGAGAAGATTGACTTTAGAATGAATTTCATGCAAGTTAAAATAAATGGAAAGTTATAGCCCCAACTTGTAATGGAAAACTTACACTCATCAGAATTATCACCCATCCACATACTTCTGCTCAGCCAAGATTTTTAAACTCAAAGCTGCACATGACTCAGTTACCAAATCCTCATTAGCTGTGTGTTTTGTCAAAACTCCCTAAGAAGGGGTTTGCCTGCTTTTGTATTTATACAAACCTCACCTTGCTTTCAGCAGAGGCAAACATTTATACACATTCAGAAATTGTGGGACTGCTCAGTGTATAATCCTTCTCTATCACAGCAAGCATAAGCTAATTGTCTTCATCTGTGGCTTATGCTTCCCCGTTTTATTTTCATTAAGGTGCTGCTTGTTATTATGGTGCAAACTCCTCTTGCTGCCTGTAACATCATCCAGTGTTTTCCAGTCGTGTGTTTGAGCAAACACCATCACTCTTCACCTGCTTCTGATGTTGGTTCTCTCCATTTCACTTCAAAAGGAGCTTCTCTTTTACTTCATATTGCCCCCTCAAATGTTTCCTTAAAGCTCTCCTTTTGTGTGACACCCGGAGAATACTGATCATGCTTAGTCTACAGATGGGCAGAAACCGAGCACGCAGAACGTTCTTACTTTAGTATCTTTTTGTAGTCTCCCTTCTGTCTGTATCCCATTTACAATATATATCAGCACGTGACTGTAGAGTCCTGGTTTAGGACAGAGATTATATAAGCAATAATATCACTAATAATAAATTCATTTTTGCAGCATGGGATGAAATACATGTGCACAGACATTACTTCAGTTGTCAAAATACTGGTTTTGGAACAAATCTAGAGATGCAGTTTCTCTGCTTGTCATTGCCTATTCTGTTTTAATCACAACTACTGATAGCAGACTGTTGCAGCAACAGCTTTGCATTTCCACTTGAAAATTTTGGGTTTAGCAATTCATGAACTGTGTCTAAAAATATATCCTCATTTGAAACCTGGCATTCCAGCTACAGTCGAGAAGCAGTTCCTGTTTAAACATATTTAGTTAGTTCATCAGTTTCATCTAAGAGCACAAAGATACCTTTGTTGTCCAGAAAGCATTATTCCATTCTCCCATGTTCAGAAGTGACTGCGATGACATTGTTCTGCATTTCTATTATCTCTAATATGAGCTTTAAAAAGAGATAATTCATCTACCATATATCAGCTTTGTACTTCCTTCCCCTTTGACAGTCAGTGCTGAGCAGCAGTAGGAAGCCACCGGCTGGTCACATAGGTTAGAAGAAGAACTACCGAATGCCAAAATCCTATGAAAATGCCTGGTCCTTTGATTTACTTTGGCAAATAGATGCTGAAGACTATATGCCTAATTTACACACTTACTACAGAACAAAATGGTTTTGGCCTTCCAAGCTAAACAAGCATCCAGCCAGGAGAAAGGCTTCCCAGTTGCACAATAAAAGGGAGCCCTCTAGGACAATGCAAAACTCTTCCAGAAAATGCAGAGCCCACGTCACTGAGATCCTCTCCCAGCTCATTTATAATTCCTTGTTCAGGTTTATTACCTTTTTTCTCAAACCTGGGGAGGTTTTGCAATGTGTAGTCATTTATTCAGTCCATGGTAGGCTGCGTGAACCTCAGAGTGGCTGAGCAAAGTTATAGAGCTGTTAATGTCTCCATCAACTCTTCTGCATTTTTCCTGCATCTGCCAAATCACAGGGGAGGAATTAAAAAGGAAAGTCCCAGGCTGGCCTTCTTGGGGTTTTGCACATGACTAGAGATTGCTAGATGACAAAATTTTCAACTGATGGATACTTTTACTAGTGCATTTGCATTGCTATCTGGAACCTGCTAAAGGTCTGAATGGGGATGTGGCAGCTATCAATATTTAGAAAGTGGGCATCTGCCCTCTGTAAACTTCGTAAATGTAATTCCTAATGAGGTTCATTCAGAAATTTATTCAAACATTCCAAACTCTGTGATTACACAGGCCTAGAACAGCATAACCACTGTCCTCATGTTGGTTTAACTATACATAGATACAGAGCATTGCACACAGTACGTACATGTACATTTCCTTCTGCCAAATAATGCAGGCATATGCTATCTATAAGAATTTCAAGTGCATAATTTAATAGTTATTTGATTGATCTGAGTATCCCACAGCACAAAAAATGTACTATTTGCTTACTAACATGGGTGATGTAAAACTGAAGAAAGAAAATGTTGAGGGTCAAATTCCCAGACAAAATTAACTACAAATTGTTTTCATATTATGTGTATGATTAGAGCCCATCAGAACTATAATTATGCATTCAAACCATTTGAGTGCAGGTCATACCAGCTTCCGCATAGGAAAATTCCCATAGGGAGGTAGACTGCTCATCCAGACTATTAACTGGGCTCAGGAAGCCAGGATTTTTAAAAAACAGTTGTTAGTGATTTAATAATACATGAATGCGACTCTGAGGTTAAGAAATAAAGCACAGGAAGTAAAAACCAGGGAATAAGATAAGACTAATGAGCAAATTCAATGTCCTTGAATTTTTCTTTACATTATCACAGTCATGCTTTGTTGACTTCAGCAAATTGCATTACTGCTTAGCAGCATTATTATCTTAACTCTAAAATATTCAATTAAGATTTTGTTGAATGGAATTAATTAGAAAAATACGATGGTATTCCCATAGTGTGATCCTGACTTCATTCTTCTTTATTCTTTCATTTGCCAGGAAGAATTGGAAACACTCTATTCAGTTCCACTGACTCAGCTCTTTCTTGTAAAACATACAGAATAGTCTCATTTACTAATTCTAGAATGAGTCTTTTTTAGAGATTACTTCAGGAAAATTTGTCTTTTTACGAAGGGTTATGGAGCAGATCATCCTGAGTGCAATCACACAGCACCTTCAGGATGGACAAGGGATCACACCCAGCCAGCATGGGTTTAGAAGGGGCAGGTCCTATCTGACCAACCTGATCTCCTTTTATGATCAGGTTACCTGCCTGGTGGATGAGGGTAAGGCTGTGGATCTAGACTTCAGCAAAGCCTTTGACACTGTCTCCCATGTGATACTCCTGGAAAAGCTGGTAGCCCATGGCTTGGACAGGTGCACTCTCTGCTGGATTAAGAGCTGGCTGCAGGGCCGGGCCCAGAGAGTGCTGGTGAACGGGGCTGCATCCAGCTGGAGGCCGGTCACCAGTGGTGTCCCCCAGGGGTCAGTGTTGGGTCCAGTCCTGTTTAACATCTTTTTATTGATGATTTGGATGAGGGGATTGAGGCCATCATTAGAAAATTTGTCGATGACACCAAGTTGGGAGGGAGTGTCGACCTGCTGGAGGGCAGGAGGGCTCTGCAGAGGAACTTGGATAGACTGGAGAGATGGGCTCATTCCAGCGGGATGAAGTTCAATAAGGCCAAGTGCCGGGTCCTGCACTTTGGCCACAACAACCCCATGCAGTGCTACAGGCTGGGAAGGGTGGAAGGCAGGAGGGCTCTGCAGAGGGCCTTGGATAGGCTGGAGAGATGGGGTGATTCCAGTGGGATGAGGTTCAACAAGGCCAAATGCTGGGTCCTGCACTTTGGCCACAACAACCCCATGGAGCACCACAGGCTGGGGGCAGAGTGGCTGGAGAGCAGCCAGGCAGAAAAGGACCTGGGAGTTTGGCTTGACAGGAAGCTCAACATGAGCCAGCAGTGTGCTCAGGTGGCCAAGAAGGCCAATGGCATCCTGGCCTGTATTAGGCATAGTGTGGCCAGCAGGACCAGGGAAGTGATCCTTCCCCTGTACTCAGTGCTAGTAAGGCCACACCTCAAGTCCTGTGTCCAGTTCTGGGCCCATCAGTTCAGGAAAGTTACCGCGGTGCTGGAGCGGGTCTAGACAAGAGCAATGAGGCTGGTGAAGGGACTTGAGCACAAGTCCTGTGGGGAGAGGCTGAGGGAGCTGGGGTTGTTTAGTCTGGAGAAGAGGAGGCTCAGGGTTGACCTCATCACTCTTTACAACTCCCTGAAAGAAGGTTGCAGCCAGGTGGGGGTTGGTCTCTTCTCCCAGGCAGTCAGCAATAGGACAAGGGGGCATGGGCTTAAGCTCTGCCAGGGGAAACAGGTTGGAGATTAGAAAGAAATTCTTTACACAGAGAGCAATCAGGCATTGGAATGGCCTGCCCAGAGAGGTGGCGGATTCACCCTCCCTGGAGGTTTTTAAGCTGAGACTGGACATGCACTGAGTGCCATGATCTAGTAATCACAGTGGTGTTGGATCAAGGGCTGGACTTGATGATCTTGGAGGTTTTTTCCAACCTAGTTGATTCTATGAAATGTTCATATTTTGCTTTAATAAAATATTTTTTTTGACCTCTAAGATTCAATTTTAAAAATATGTCAGTTTATTAATTACTGCTGTGAATTACCAGAAGTGTGAAATACTATTGGATAAAGGTTTTAATTTTTAGGGTGCGCCAAGCTTATGTACTTCAGCTAATTTACCTAGTTTTTATTTTTCAAGTCCATTCTGCTATAAAAAGAACAAACTAGTCCTGCCAATATTTGCAGAAGGCAAATTTCATTGCTTTGTAATAAGCAAACATTACAAAAGTGACATTGACATTATTGCTAAGACTTAAAGTACTAAAAATGTCAATAGCCAATGTAGAAATTAGGATGATTTTTAAAATCAAGGTTTAAACTGATATTGAATCAAAATTTCAGTGGGTTAAAAATACCACATGATTAAGTCATCATCTGACCAGATTGCCCAATGTAGAAAGGTGCCAATCAAATCACAGAAGTTAAAGGAACAAAGATTTTTTTATTAACCCTGTATTAGATGATCAAAGAAAATTAAATTGGTTTAATTAAAACCTTCTTATTCCTCTTTCATTCCCAGCACATAGCACTGAAATTGAAATAGTTGGTAGAGGATCTTTCTCCCCATGTTGATTTTAGTCTGTAGTTACAGTTATTAACTAAAGCCATAAAAGCAATTTAGGTAGTCTTAAATAGCTTCTTAAATTTCATATGCTGCATTATTACACAATTTCAAAATTAAGTTTTGTGCTTTGTAATTGTGCAGTTGATGTGATACATCTCGCAGACGGAGAACCCACAACGGAGCCCACTGGGTTTTCAGCATCAGTCACCACAGGCCCCCCCTTGGTGTTCCTCAGGTGTTTTACTTGATGAATCTTGTACTGTTACTTAATGAAATGTCTGCAGGTTTCAGGTACTCCTGGCTGATAAAGAGAGTGAATAGGTCCTTATTTACAAGCAGAGTAATTTCATAAAGGCCAGTTAGAGACTCGCATTTGTCCTGAAGATAGAAAAGTAGAGAAAGTCCTCTTGAGGATGACTTCTGTGGGATAGTCACTACTGCATTCATTTCGTAGAAAATGTGAAAAACAGCATCTAGGGCTGCCTTTACAGAAAAAAGGCTGCTTATTTTAAATAAATAGATGATAGCCAATGATCTACTCTGAGTATTTTTGCCTGGTTTGGGTATTCAAAAGCTCATAGAAACAACTGCAAGCTTCATTGTTAAGACTTTCATTCACCCCAAAGCATCTTATGTTCCCTGAACATACTGGTAATCAGCTGAACAAACCCACAGTCAATAGCCCTATCATTAGCACCAGGCATAATAGCCAAGGGAGAATATATGGAGCTTTGCTAATTTTTACACTGTATGGTTTATTCCCATTCAATAAGAAAGAACTAATAGCAAAGATCTGCTTTTACATTTTTTTAAGCCAAGCTCCATACAATCTAAAACCATTAAAATATATGCCAAGGAAAAATTGTCATTTGAGCTATTTTTCTCACAGCCTGTTGTTACCATAGCTGTTAGTCTTCCTGTGCATTCTTTAAAAATTAAATCGCACATGGATTGACATCATAGTAGTTTTAGCAACAGAGTAAGAGCCCATAGAATTTGTCTAGCTAGTGTGTCATAAACTGCAGTTTCCATAAAAATGTTAAAATAACTGAGTGAATACTACCATAATGGGCTTCTTAAAAAAAGAATATAATAAAATAAATTTTGAAGTGACCTTCACTTAAAAATGAAATCTCTCACTCCATTTTGTTGACTGTTTTCATACCACTTTAATACATTCAATGTATCAATATCAGTGTACCAGAATAAGTACTACTGGAATGAGAGGCCTGACTGTTTTTATTGTTCATTCCAGTCATTGTTTTATGTCAACTATTTCAGTCCAAGCTAAACCTTCAGACCAAGCTTAAAGCTGATATGTATCCATTCGTTTATTGATTTCAGCTAAGACAGGACCACAGTAAAAGTAATAGCAAATTATTTTCTTCAGTATATTCTAGGTCCAGTATCTTCAATTTGGATTGCTTTTTCCAAGAGACACAGACAGAATTGTCTGCTACTTCAAGAGTGTCAGTACCTCTGACTCAAACTTGCTGTATCTTTCATTACATTAATTGTCTTTCTCTGGATTTTCTCCAGAAACTGTATTTAGCAATGGAAGGAAAACAAGCAACTCAGTCTACAAGCTCACAATATTCTGTAGCTTTGTCTACTCCATCTGTTTTAAGGTGAGATGTTTTTTGTCTCTAGGAGTTATCAAAGGAAAGTTTATGACTAGATTAAAGACAAGGAGATCTAGTAAGGCATGTGGGACAAAGAAGAAGCATTTACTAAGGCTTTGGGACAAAGGAGAAGCATTTACTAAGGCTTTCAAGGGTCAGTGCAGTGCAATTAGACGTTTTGGCTCTGAATCTGTAGAAAACTATACAGGGAGCCTAGAAAGATTAGCTTGAATAGCTAAAGTTACCTTTTTGGAATACCTCACAGTTGCCAAATTCTTAAGTGACTAAATTTAGATGAGGTAAATCCCATTCTCAGTGTGGTGCTCTTAATCATGAGCTATTTTATAGCAACTGTCTCCTACTGATGAAAATTAGAGAAGAATACAGTTGTGTTTTTTTTCTGGATTAGGGTTATGAATAAGTATTATTTAAGATAATTTGGAAATGTGTTTTCTTAAAAAAAATATCAACATTTTATAATTAGAAGATTCATTAAAGAATATATAATTTTGATAGGTTTAAAGAAAAGAAATAAACACAAGCAGCAAGGTAATAGTAATTTTTTAGATTATTGATCCTTTGAGATACTTGTGTTCTTGTGGGGAAATGATTGAATCCCTGTCATGGGAAATGACCTGTGAATTAAAGTCCAAAAATTTTTAGAATAGGGTCTGAAAGCTTAGGTTTTGTGCTCCTAATGCTTCCTTTGTAATTTTTAGGATACTTTAATTATTAAACATTTCTGGAAATTGGAATCCAGATCTTTATGTGAAGCGGAATCTGTCTCTCCAAGACTTCCAGAGTTTTGTCTTTTGTGAGAAGTCTGGATCCCCATTGTTCTATCTCTTTCTAAATATGTATCAGAGATTGTGTCTTGAAACAAAATCTCTCACATTAAATATACTTTTTATGATTCATATATTTTTATGATTCTGTTTTCTCATGCCACTGCTTTACACTTCTCTGTAAGATGAGCAGATTAAGAGGAGAAAAAATGGAGTAATTGAGGGGTGGTTTTTTACACAAATTCCTTTCTCCACTATATCAATTTCAGAGAAGGGATATATCAGTGTTCTGTACTGTCATACTCCTTTGCAAGAACATTGACTTTTAAGCTTTTTAATTTGCTAGCTTAGCAGAAATGGGAGTATTTCTCTTTCTTTTTCTTTCTCTTTCCTCCCTTCCTTTTCTGTTTTTCTCTTACCTTACCTTTTTTTTTTTCTTTCCTTCACCCTTTTTATCCAAGGTTTCTCATGACAGTTTTGTATTTCTTTTGCTTCCTTGTTTTTCACTGTTCTGGAATTCCAGTACAAGATAATCCTGTGCACAAAAGGAAAACAGAAGTAAGACTGTACACGATCTTGCAGCTTTTGCAGATGCTACATTGCAAACTGTGAAAGGTCTGTGTAAATTTCAGAACTGTCATAACATTCAGCTGCTAACAGAAAGAAAATTAAGCTGTAATCTTTAGTTTATAGGCCTTTCCTGTCACTATGATTTTGGAGAATGCAAAAAATCCACATAAATGTCATTCATGTTTGACCTGTTCTTACATGAGTGAATGGCATAATAAAGAAATCTGCAAGATATCCTACTTCAGATTCTACCCATGGGAAAAGACTCTTCTTTTTGCAGTTTCACCAGTACTAAGTATTGCCTCATAACTGTCAGATCTTTATGCTATAACGCATATATCATAGCTGAAAACAAGACACAAAATAAGTAAGTACAGGGAATTTCATGAGTTGATTTAATCACAAGTGTTTTCCAAACTAACTGTTCTTTTAGCTGTCTGTGTGGGTAGCTATTTCCTGTCAAACTCAGACTTGTAATTTCAGGTTTCAAATGAAAAGAGCATGGGTTTTGATCTGAATTTGGAAACCTTTATATTTTTGTATCTGCCTATCAAACTCCTCACACAATAATAAGTGGTTTGAAAGTATATAAAATACTTCAATAATTAAGGGCATAAGCAGAATACTATAATGTATTTGAACATTTTTTATTTTAAAGAACTAGCCACAATTCTGTTCATGGCTATAGCAATTCTGGCAGAGATACCAATCATATGAAAAAACCCAATAATTAACTAGACAAACAATATCAGCAAATTAAGACCCTTTATAGTTTTGCCAAGGAAGTTGTGGCTAGTGAAATTAGATACAGGATCAATCACTGAACATAGTGGGCTTGGCAGAAGGAAGTCAGAGAAAACTCCTGAGTCTGGCAATATGTGCCTGAGAACATGGACAGAATTAGTAAATGGGAACCCATGCCTACTTGAGATGAAGAGGTAGGAAACTCCCCTTGGCTCCTGTCCCCAGAAGAAAGAGGACTTTAGTACTAGAAATCTTTGCCATAGTGTTTAGGGTTGGAGGCTGTAGGGATTGATGGATAAGGGAAGAAGATGTGTGAGGAATTAGCTTTTCTGTACAAGGTCAACATTTTCTATGCTAGAAGGGAAAAGGGCTGAGAATGCTGGTGCAGAGTATAAGCAAGGAGTCAGGGAACCTGAATGCTGGACTAGAAAGAGAGCACTTCAGCATCCTTGTGCCTGCTTAGGAGAGTTCCCAATGCTAACCACTGCACTTTGTCATTCATTAAAGGAAACAGCCAAATTCCCATTTACTAAGATCAAGTTTTAATATATTACCTTTGCCTTTAGCTTTTTGTTTATCTGCTCTGAATACGGCATTCCACATTCAAGTTTAGGCATCTGGGAAAATGGTTTGTTTTCTCAGGGAGTTTTTCTGAAGTTAGATAAACTTTTCTGCCAATTTAGCTCATGGAGATGATGTATGAAGGCTGATGTATTAGGTCTCGCTGACTGCAGAAGACATCCAATTACCTAGGGAAGAAGTGGGAAACATTACCACTAGTACCTAAGCATCACCCTTTGAGGTCTTCTGTTTCTAAAAGTTTTCAGAGCCCAGTGTGGAAGAGGAAGAATGGGGGTCATTTTCCTCCCATGAGCATGAGTTTCTTGAAGATTTCCTCTCTCAGTACACCCTTTTCTTTCAATCCAAGAAAGGCCTTCAAGAGTGAAGTAGATACCACAGACAATGTTTGCAGGTGTATTAAGTTAGTCACTGAGGTAAATTAAAAATGATGGCCATTATGAAGAGCTGCAAAAATACACAGTGAGATATACAGCAAGTGTGATGTGATTGATACTGTTTGTCCAGGCAAATAAATAGATAAAATCTGGTAGAGATTACCATAAAGTGATACATATGGGATGAAAAAATTTCTGCTTAACATATACAGTGGTGCACCCAGAGTAGATGACTACCATTACAGTCTGAAATCATGCCATATAAGATACTTCTGTGAAAATACCACCTCAGTGTTGAATGGCTGTCAAAGCAGACAAAGTTAGGCATTATTAGGAAAGAATAGAGAAACAGAAAAGGAAAACAGTACAATGACGCCACAAAATTTTAAGAAGTCCCCACATCTTGAACACATAATTACAGAAATTATATAATAAATCAAGGGAATGGCAACAAAGAACGTGCAAAGTATCAAACAGGTTCAATATGAGAAAATGGAAAACTTATTGTGGAAAGCTTGGACAAACTCATGGAACCAAAATCTTTTCCAAGCTTTTAATGTAAATGCACCTCCCCTAGCTTTGTTAGGGCCTAAGCCAGAATTTACTGAGGAGAGTACTCTGGGAATTGTCACTAAAATGCTTATTAATAGTCACTGTTTTGGTTTTTAACCTGGTTTGACTTTTGCTGGCAGCAGAAAAGACAGAGAACATAGTGTATTTTATAGTGGAAGATGGTATTGACATATTTTAGACATATAGTAATACCTTTTCTTGAAAGTTTAGAAGTGTAACTAAAATCCTTAGGACTGTCAAAATATATCAAACACAATGTATGTGTGAAGTGATAGATATGGAGCATATGAACACATAGCTAGACTTTTTGGAACAGTTTGTTTCTTTACATTTGCTGTGCTGCATATTATGCTGTTGATCCTGTTGACAAAGCAATATCACAAATTAAAACAGAAAGTAAGTGGCTTAAATCCATCATCACTAGGTGTTCCCTTCACTACTGTAAAATAGCAAAGGTCAACATAAACAGATTAAGAACGTGTAGTGTTTTAAAAAGTTAGATATTAACATTACTGTAGTATTACTGATATTAGACTGGAAAATACTAAAAGTCAGGCATTAGCAGATACTGTAATACAAATGAATTACAATGATCCCCTTGTACAACCCCCAGGCTGGATAGCACCAAACCATGCCCTAACTGCAAAGTATAGCTTATATCTTCCCTACCTGTGGATTCCACAGCCCACTGACTGTCACCCACTGGGTCAGTCACAGGAGGGACCCAGCACAACTGTGAGGTGAGTGGAAGTCAATCCTGGCATTTCTAGTGAGCTACACCTTAGCTATAGCTTCTGGCATTGTTTATACAGTTCTCAACTAATTACTTGTTTCATTGCTTCTACAAAATATATTACAAACCAGGTGCTGCTTTGTTCTGAAATGTTTGTGTAAGTAGCTTTACACTCATTTGTCAAATAAATTAACCTGGCACATTCCTTAATACCTTTATTTTTTCTAACTAATTGTAAATCATTCATCCTCAGTCAAATGTAATCCTTAATGCTTGGCTGGACTTTAATCAAATAAAAAGACTAGTGATACAGAAGCTACAATAGGATTTTAAATCACTATAGATTATCTGGATAACATTACAAATGCTGTCTTGTCACACTCCCAAAGATTGCACTTCCAAAATGTCTTCTTATTGACCAAAGTGGGTTGAGTCTGGCTGAACACCAGGTGCCCACACAAGTCTTTCTATCACTCTCCTCTTCACCTGAGCAGGGGAGAGAAAATAAAACTAAAGGCTCCTAGGGCAAGATAAGGACAAGGGAGATCACTCAGCAATTACTGGTGATAGGCAAAACAGGCTCAGCCTAGGGAAATTAATTTAATTTATTGCCAATCAAATCAGACTAGTATAATGAGAAATAAGAACAAATCTAAAGCCCACCTTCCCTCCAGATCTCCATCTTCCCAGGCTCATCTTCACTCCCACATTCTACACCTCCTCACCTCCAGCAGTGCAGAGGGATGGGGAATGGAGGTTGTGGTCAGTTCATCGCATGCTTCTGCCAGTTCCTCCTCAGGGGAGGATGACTCACACTCTTTCCTTGCTCCAGCACGGAGTCCCTTCCACAGGAGACAGTCCTTCATGAACTTCTACAACATGGGTCCTCCCCACAGGCAGCAGTTCTTCACAAACTGCTCTGGCATGGTCCCTTCCAGGGGCTTAAGCTCTTCAGGAATAGATTGCCCTGCTGTGAGCCCTCTACAGGGACAGCAAACCTGCTCCAGCATGGGTTCTTCTCTCCGTGAGGCCACAGATCCTTCCAGGAGCCTGTTCCAGCACAGGCTTCCCAGGGGGTCACAGCCTCCTTCAGGCATTCCCATGCTGCAGTGTGGGTTCCTCCATGGGATACCTGCTCCATGGTGGATATTTGCTCCACCATGGACCTCCATGGACTGCAGGGGGACAACCTGCCTCACCATGGCCTTCACAATGGGCTGCAGGGGAATCCCTGCTCCAGCACCTGGGAAATGTAAGCAGTCACAGAGAAACTGAAACTCAAGAGTGAAATTAGAGGACAAGTGCCCTCACTTCGGGATAGTAACTAAATAGTATTTGCAAACACCCGCAAATCCATTCCTAAGAAACAAACCAACATACATAACATAGCATGTCATGCCTTAATAACTTCAGTCCTTTTTGAGTGTTTTTGCTTTTCATTCTAGCCTCTCTAGCTTTTGTCATGTAACTGCCTTACAGACTTAAGAAACATTTTCACAACATTCTCTACAACGAAGTACTTGCAGACAAAACGGAACAGTCAGTAACTGCAAGATAGCTCATGTCCACAGACAGGTTCTCTGAAAAAGCATTGACCTTCTGCCAGAGTCTGAACTACAAAGCTCTTCTACCTATGTGGAAAGGGTATTTTTAGTATTTGTTTTCCATTTACATGGAGAACAAATTCACAGGTTTCCACTGGTACCTCCAGGACAAATATATCCTGTGGTACCACTGCCAACTGAAGATATTGCTGGCATTCCACCTCCCAGCCTTTTTGCATCATTTCTCTATGCTGGTATATAGATCTACATGGGTCATACAGAGTGCTGGTAATTACTTGAATTAGCAAAAATACAGTGGAAAATAGTTAATTAAATTGAGCTGCTAGTCTGCTTTACTGTGTTTCCTCCCCAAGCAGCTATGGCTACAAAAGCAAGTGACCTGGGGTGGCACCACTGCACATCAAACCATCGCTTTAGGGACTACAGTAGGTGGACTATATGCCTTTCTGATCATTCTTATTTAAGTATATATTTATTAAATAAATGTGTACTCACAGAAATAGATCATTGCTGTTACCAAGAGGATGTAAAGTTCACTCTCTCTCTTGGGAATCAAGAAAGGTTTGTCTTGTCACAGCAGTTTACAAGATGGTGTGGCTGTGGAGAATAAATTTGTTCTCCTGAGAGCAACAGCAATGCTGGTGATGAAAGCCAAGGTTTTATGGTCATCCTTAAGAAAACACTTTGAAATCTTAACTCCAGAGAACAGCACAGCTAATGGGCTCTTCTTCCTCTTTGCAGCTTGCCTGAAATGGCTCAGGCTTTAGACCTTTCCTTCAGTTGGCTGAAGTGAGACAAGCCTATGTAAGGGGGGCCCTAATAACATCAGTGTTTAAAAAACAGAAAGCCACATTTAAAAATTATTCTCATTTTCCACACTAAAATGCAGTATAAATATGAGAGCCATTTAAATTATGCAAAATTTCTCTTTTCTTGAAAAATATACCCCCAGTATGTTTGAAATAGTTTGCTGTTCTCTCACCTCACAAATTAAGTTCCTGACTCAAAGTTGTACTATCCTCCAAGAAAAGGTTTGGGTTTTATTGGTTCACTAGTAATCACATACGTTAATCAGTCATTTCACTGTTTTTCTGGACAGTCCACATATGTCTATTTGCTTAATTATAAAATAATGTAGGATTTATTAGACAGGTTTTTAATATACTGGCCAAACTCCAAATTGATTATTGCTTGATGAAATAACAGTAAAGTTAAAATGTGGGAGGGTTTTTTGGTTTTGTGTTTGGGGTTTTTTTGCTATTAATTTACTTTTGTTATTAATTTAACTTTTACACAGAAATATACAGCTTACCATAATCTTAACATCACTATACAGTGAAGCAGATGGATACTGTAAATTGAGCTGACTTTAAGGTACTCCAGTCTAGCATGATAGTCTCTTTCCTACTAGATAACCAAACCAGAAAGACTAGATTATTTCCTTTATTTAGGACTCATCTTCTGACAGGAGCAAAGAATGAACTATCCTTCTTGGACCAAAGCTGTATATCCTGAAAAGTATTAGACACTGATCTTAGTCCAGTAGCTAATTATCTAAGGACTTCAATGAATGAGGATCAGAGCACTCAGTACCTTGCAGGAGGGAGTTTGTATGCAGCAGCCTCTGCAGGAGATGGGATCACTGCTCTTTAGAAATGAGCAGGCTGTTACATGGTTCAGTTAAGAGTGAAAAAAACCTCTGAATATAAACACAGATTTAAAGTCTTCACTTCATGCAGAGTCTTTTTAATACATCATGGATTAAAC
Source organism: Grallaria varia (assembly GCA_013396735.1). Classification (NCBI taxonomy): domain Eukaryota; kingdom Metazoa; phylum Chordata; class Aves; order Passeriformes; family Formicariidae; genus Grallaria; species Grallaria varia. Next base: position 12,846 of record VWZG01004334.1, on the reverse strand, counting down.
CTATAGTGTCCAGGAATCTGTATTGCCATTTGAAATAAAATTTGAGATAGCAAACATATTCTTAGAAAATACAGGGAAAGCTCATCATGCTACAGATTGGTATGAATGCTATCTGTAGGAGTAAGGGAGAAGATTCAGAAGCTAAAACTGTAAGACATGCTGTACCTTCACCTCAAATGAAATAGCAGACTTATTAAGGAGCTTGGGGTGAGAAGGGAAAGGAGACTGAGAGCCACTGCAAGAGCTGTAGAGTGTCCAGTTTTACTAAGACAAATGCTCACAACTTTAGGACATAAGTAATACATACCATGCCAAAGCCAGTATGAAGACATTAACGTCTGTCATNAGTAAGTGCCCCAAGTCCCCAAACCCCAAGCTTATATATGCTTGGGTTCAGGTGGGAACACCCAGTACCTCCCCTAGGGTGAGGGGTTTCACAATAGGCAATTTACTCAGTGAGTCACAGGATATCCTGGTCTACTTGATGGCCCATTAGCAGACATGACCCCTCAGGTTGGGTGTGAAGGTGTTAATGACTCCTGGAGGGGAGTTATCACACCTGAATCATTGGTGTGAAGACAGGGAACCTTCTTATCTCTGTTTTCTCATGCACCCAGTTCATAGCCTGAGGTGTCAGGTGTGTCCTGGGCAGCTGCTGCAAACAGTGCGTCATTAACAGCTCATGATAAATGGCAGAGAGGGTATGGAATACTCAGTTCTGGTTCTACCCACACAGTGATAAACTGGTCCCAGCCACTATAACTAGGACAGTCATCAGAAAACATAAGAAAGAAGAAATATGAGATTTAAAGTTGTAGTATGTAATCCATAAACGATAAAAGATACTTAATTCATAATGTTTTTTGCATTTATAAAACATGACATAGCTTCTTAAAAATACATTGCAGTAGATTCCATGAAAAAATGTGGTCACTGTGGCTGAGGTAGCATTTCCATTTTATTTCTTTTGTATGTCAATATTAAATTCTAGTTTGAACTGTCTCAGGATTGCTTGACTCACAAACCCCTTTAGAAATCCTTGATGGAACAAAAAAAAATGTGATTCCCAGTTATTAAAGGAAGTGGGTCACTGGTTTCTGCATTCAGATACATTCAAATAATGTGTATTTTTAAACTTTAAACATGTTGCATTGCACACAGCCTTCAATAACGAATGTGCACTTTGGTGCATATGAAAATAGTGGTCGAGACATCAAGATGTTTGATATACTGCACATGTACCATTAATTAATTTTCCCTTACAATTTATATGCATAGCTGTTGGGTTATCCAAATATAAACTTGCATATAGCTTCAGAGCTTGGAGGGTTCAAATCCCTTTTAAATGCAAGCAACCTTTCTTCTCCATGAATTCCCATTAGGCCTCTATAGCGCACTTGCCAGAAGGCTGAAACTCAACAGGTGTGGCCTTTCTGTAAATATTTCCCATGGGAAGTTTAATGTGAACCTCTCACACATATAAAAATATAATAGAGAAATGTTGCTGGATAAGGAGCTCAGATTTAAAACTCAGAGGGGAAGGCACTGTGTTTTCTCGTATACACTAGCTATGTGCATAGGAAAGCTGTTAAATCATTTAAAGGTACAGTTCTAGAAAAGCCATTAGCTTCTTCTGGAAACCAAAATTAGGGTAGTCAACAATCACTAGAATGTTTCACAAAATGAAATCAGAGAAGTGCAGCTACGTGTTTCCAGCTAGGTGACATGAAGCTTACTCACTTGGTCTTTACAAAATAGTTTGGAGATTAAAGACTGTGTTGTTTAAACATACACTCTCAGTGCATCTTTGCACTGTTTTGCTCGTTACGACATAGTAATTACAGTGGTGCTCTTCTGAGAGGGAGATTACATTTCTCACAGCTTCTGTTCCTGATCCAACCATAATGTGACCTTATAGCTAAAACTGAACATACCAACATCTGGCCTGAGAGCAACCATGTTATACTATTTGAATTGAGCTATTATTTAAAGAGAAGTTAAAATTGACACCTTGTAATATAGGCAAGTTACCCTCCTCCTTTCAGCTGAACAATTTGTTCAAAGACCTGAGCATGGACTCACTGCACATCCCACATAGCTGATTCTTAGAACAAACAATTCATTTGGGGTCTGAAATGCACACTGGCTCAGTTGGAATAAATATATTTTTAGCAGGAAAGAAATTAAATTAGGTCAGTTTTGAGGCACACATAATCAGAGAAGTAAAAAGAAGTATGTATTATAATTTCATTACAACTGAAAACCCACAGTCAGTTACAAGAATTACAGAGAAAGATGCTGCCTACTCAATTGTCTATTTTATGGATGCATTATATGGACCATTACCTCCTGCTTTCTGTAAAACTCCTTTCCAGTCCACCTAAATTTCACTAGTTAATGTTTTATCTACATCACACAGTGAAAAAAATTATTTGGGGACTCTTGCACTGGAAAAAATCTATTTTTTTTAAATTAAGAATTATTCTAGTAACAACAGGTTAAAAAAAGCCCACCAGCTGTAGATGATTTTTTTAGGAGGAAAGATCTGTCACCTTATGATGGCGAAGAACTATTTCATGTGATAAAGAATACTAACATTTCTCTTTAACATAAATTAATAATACCACCTATATCCCTTTTGGGTTTCTTCATGTCCAAATCCACTTGCAGCCTGGATTACTAAGGCTAAATAGACACTAAACCCTATGCCAATAGTACCTCAGCTGCACTATGATTTCTGGGAACATAGCCCACATTTATTGTGCCACACTAACTGGACTTGCTTTGGGACAGGTCTGCACTGCTAGAAGTCTGTTGCCCTTCCTCATCCGTCATGAAAATGTATTTGAAGGTCTTTGTCAAAACCCTTCATGTTTGGTTTTCTATTTGCTTCTTTCAATTTCTGCTAGGGCATCAACTAGCAAACTGTTGCGATCTATTCCTGCTTATAAATTTACGGCAGAATAACGCCTAGTGAAATTGCAGCATACAGGGCTTGAATATGATAATTACTTCATAGACAGCCTCAATAAATTCATAACTGGCCCTCTGTAGACCAGTGCTTCTAACAGAGAATTAGCATAGTACAGTAGGACCACTGTTATGCTTTTTAAAGCCGAGTTGTTTCATATGGATGAGCAGCTGAGTAGTGCAGAGGTAAATTGCCACTGTGCTCCACAGTACACAGTGTATACATCTCTTACAGTCCTGGTTAGTGTTGGCCAACCAACCATTAAACCAGTTGTGGCAGTGGAGGTTCTGTGGTTTGGACAAAGATTATGGGCATCAGAAGTAGAACAAGCTCTGGCTTTCAGAGAATGGGGAGCTCACACTTTGTAGGGAACAAGAATAATATTTGTACCTGTAGTTCAGTTATCACAAATAATGTCACCTGCAGCATTTGTTCACTGTCGGAGCTAGTTTATGAGAACTATTCAAATAACTACAGAAAATACACAATACCAGGACTTCGAGAAAGTCGTGTCTTTTCTGACTCATGAGACTTGTTTTCTTTGCCAAACAGAGCTTGGCAAAACACAGCCTGACTGTATGCTTACAGCTGCAGGAGCGAGGCAGAGTGAGATGCAGTTGCAAAAGTCCTTGCAATAGCAAGTGAGTGGGTAACAAAATGGCAGATTACATTTAATCCAAATATTACACATACACAATGGATTATTCTAATTTACTTAAGACCACTTAGGAAAGAGGCCACTGAGACATTGTAGCTGTTCTCCTTTCCCTAGCAGTGGCTTCCTTTTGAGGCATGTCACAGCATGGGCTATATAGAGGTGGGGTTTGCTGAAAATCAAGAACATTCTGTTTCTAATGAGATGTAGAGGTTTGGGGTAATGTCATACAGGAAATCCATGGTATGAGCATTCGTTAAAGAGTTATGAGGACTCTACAAGCAGTAATGGTAGGATAAAATAACAAGTAGTGGTATGTATATAGTTTTATTTAGTTCTTTTACATAAACACTCAGACACATTTTGAGTAATATTATTCTTCAAGAAATCTCTTCTTAAGGTATGAATTAATAAAACAGCTCACAACCTTAGGCAAGAAGACAACTGATTATTTACCAGGTAAGAAATCTACTGCTGTGCAGTAAAGTTTTTATCGGTCCACTCCATATACTGTAACCTAGAATTTTCCATTTACTCATATTTCTCCCTAGACCTTGTTTATAGCCCAAATTTATTTAATTTTTGGGTAATGTTTCCTGAAATAAATAAGCTATGCCCTTCAACTGTCCATTGCAGTCAATTATGTTAACTAGGACAGCTATTCTTTGGACATTTTATAAGACACAGAAACTCTCAGCTGAACTAGGCCACTGACTAATTGCTATGCACAGGCAACAACGCCACATTATTTCTGAAACCCTGTCATCATTGTCCTGTAACTGCAAATCCACAGTAATGGTGAATTATCTTGTGCATGACCACTTTAACTGAGAAAATTTGCTGTTTAAACAAAGTCTCTGTAATTTCCTTTCTTTGGCACAACAGAAAATAACATTAGACATTTTTACAAATTAAGCTCAGAAGAAATAATCTTAACTTTGTAAGTGTTTGGAAAACATTGTCAAAAGTCAAAATGACCAGGTTAGTTGATCTTCAAAATACTGCCTTAGAAATACAGCATCCTTTTGGGGTTTTGGTATGGGAAGTTATTGTTACCTGTGTAGGAGTCTTTGTTAGAAGCTCGTTAGCTTCATATTAAGAATTTATAGTATACAGAACCACTGCATTAAAGCTGTAGTATCCAGACCTTTGGGGGCCTCCACAGAGCTTTTGGATGACAAGGTGAACAGATCTATCAGTGAATAAATTCATGCAACATTGACCACTACTACCAGTAATCACAAGGTGAGAAACACCTTAACAGTGGTTGGAGAGAAATGCTCTAGTGAATTGTGAACTCACAAGCCCTTGCTCAAGTATTCTCTTTTAGTTGCTAAGCTTGGTAAAATGATGAACAGTGGAGCTTGCCAATGACACCAAGTTGTGTGGTGCAGTCCACATGCTGGAGGGAAGGGATGCCATCCAGAGGGGCCTGGAAAAGCCTGAGGGATGACTGTGTGAACCTCATGAAATTCAGCAAGGTCAAGTGTAAGATCCTGCACCTGGGTTGAGGCAATTCCAAACACAAATACAGGCTGGGCAGAGAATAGATTAGGGGGTGTTTGTTGAAAAGAAGCTCAGCATGACCTGGTGATGTGCACTAGCAGCCTGGACAGCCAACCACATCCTAGGCTGAATCACAAGCAGCGTGGCCAGCAGGTCAAGGCAGGTGATTCTCCACCTGGAGTACTGTGCTCAGCTCTGGGGCCCCAACATGAGAAGGACATGGACCTGTTGGAGTACATCCTAGAGGGGGCCCACAAAGGTAATCAGAGGGCCAGAGCACCTTTGCTATGAAGACAGGCTGAGAGAGTTGGGCTTGTTCAGCCTGGAGAAAAGGCAGCTCTGGGCAAATCTTATCAGAGGCTTCCAGTACCCAAAGGGGGCCTAAAAGCAAGATGGACATTCTTTTTTCCCTTGCATTTTGTACTCATGCTGAGGTTGTCGAGGCCTTTATAGGTATTTACAAACCAAGCATCGTAGCCATTGATTCCTTGTACCTAGCCTGTACAGAATCCTGTTAAAGCAGAGTGATAGCAATTCTTTACCTCAAAAAGTACTGCCTCATCCTTCTTCCCTGCTGATTCAGCTGATTTTATTTTTTTATTGGTCTTGTCTAAATGATTTGTACATAAAAAAACTAAACACAGCTGGAATCTCATGCACTAAGCCTCACATGCTTTGGCAAATGAACTGCATGTAAAGGACCCCACACAGCTCCCTTGCATAAGTAAGGGCTTCTGATGAAGTAGGAATTGCCTTTGAGCTTCTGCCAACATTTTTGTCAGAAGGTTTGTTTTTAACCTTCCTAATGATTTGGAAAACAAAACAGAATTTGTAGAGCAACCTCCAAAATATTTATGGTAATTAGCACATGGAAAAGAAAAAGCCCTTCACATGCTCCAGTGTACAGGAGAGGAAGCAGTTAAAAGAGGAAAATTTCTGAGTATGCTTTGTCTGTTGCTAAACTGTTAAAATTACTGTGCCAGACATAGCCATGGAAGCAAACAATGGAAGTGCACTCACTACTACTATTCCAAAACTATCCTAAAGGTGCTGAAGTTGTTTGAAATTGTGTCTGTAATTGGGAGAGCTGAAAAAATTCACCCTCTTTTTATAAACAATGGAAGGAGTTTTGCAGATTTTCCACTCTTATTGCTGGAACATAGATCTGATAGAATAATTCAAGTAAAAATGCTGTTTGGGGCCTTTTTCTAAATCCTATTATTCCTAGCAAGACAGTGAACTCCCAGTATTAAGACACAAATCATACTATAAAGTCATTGTAATTTATTTTTGGCATTGAACAATCTTCAGCTCTGAATTCATTGTTCGTACAATTTAAATGAAGCCAAGAAAAAATTGTTCTGAGACAGTTAACCAAACAGTCTAATTTTTTTTTTTTTTTAATTCTAGTAATCTGAAACATTCTTCCACACAGTATCTCTAAAATATTTGAGATGGAAATAAGTAGCACATTTAAATTTCTAAAACTATGTGCAGTGTTAAATATAGGCATTTGCATGAGTGACGAAAAGATAGCACTATCAAGATTTCCTGTCTTTCAGATAAGTGGGTTTGGGAATCTAGAAATGTTTTACATTCCTCATCACCAGCCAATTCATGAAATTAATTTTAAAATCAAGGAAGATTTGCTTGAAACATTTTGTATAGTTTGAAGAGAAGAAATGTGATTTGTCATGCCTTATGTAAGTCATTTAAGTCACTCCAGAGTGTCTGTATATTCAAAATAGAGGCATTTTAGATCACTTTTGAAATTTATTACTGCTCACATTGGTTCTGTTCTTGTGGGATTAAGAGACAACAAATGAATAGTTAGGCCTCTACAGTTTAATTTTTTGTGGTTTTTTTTTTTTTTTTTTTTTTTTTTTTTTTTTTTTTTTGTAGAATTTGAAAAATTCTTAGAAAACTGCACTGTTTGGACAAACACTGAAAAAAAGGCAGGATACTTATTTTGAGCATTATTTAATCTCCTTGAATCATAAATACAGCCAGAATATCTTCTAACCACATTCTGCACTGTGGTGTACATAAATTATTTGCCTTGCGCTATATTTGCTATAATGAGGACATGGTCAGCCAGAATATCTTCTAAGCACATTCTGCAGTGTGGTGTACATAAATTATTTGCCTTGTGCTATATTTACTATAATGAGGACATGGTCTATGAGTGAAAATCTTAACACTGGGATGTGGTAAAAATAAATTCTCATTCTACTCTAGGCATACTGTGAAGCACAAATGACTGTCTATGTAGGCATGCAACTACTTTCATGCGTCTCTTCCTAATTTATATCTGACTTGAGAACTGATGGAAGTTCCTAATGATTGTATGGACATTCTCTCACAGTGCTTCAACACATCCAACAACATGTATTGGCCAGGTACAGATTTTTTCCTGTGACACTTGGGCTATGTAATGTAGACTAATAGAAATTGCAACAGGCATGCTTACTGTTTTATTGATTTCTATTATGTATGTGTTATACTGAAATAATTTTAGTATTTCTGTGAATCCACCACTGGATTTCAAAATTGTGGCGTCTTAGGATAGTTACCACTAGTTGTTGAATTTCAACAATTTAATTAGTTTTAAGGCATGCAGCACAAAACCCTTAGCAGAAAGGGATAAAGTGTGAGGGGTATGAAGACAATTTTGAGTAAAAACCTCACTGGCCAAACAGATATATGCTAAAGTAGAAAGTGAGACAGAAATCGAAGAGCAAGATAAAAGAAAGTTGGTGAATTCATGGGGAGGAACAACCTTTCAGGGCTGCAATGAAATTCCTGTAGAAATGCCAGCATGTTCAGAGAATGTGCCACTCAGCAGTGTACTACCCAGACTCATGTAACAGTCCAGGTTGGAAGGATGTCTGAAGTTCATCTGGCACAACCTCCTATTCATAACAAGTTGAACTTCAAAGCTTGACTGCTCAGGGCCTTGTCAAACTTTGAAAAGCTCCAGGCATGAAACTCCTTGCCTGCTCTTGGCTGCCTGCTCCAGTGCTCATCCCCCTTCTGCTGGAAAATGCCGTGCTTAAGCCCAGCTGGACGTTCTCTGGGTGCACCTTGCTACTGCTGTCTCTTGGCACTGCACTCCTCATCTGTGACAAGAGCCTGGCTCTGCCTTCTCCATACCTGTCTCCCATGCCACAATGTGGCAGGGGGCCAGGAGCTCCCAGTGGGGGCCAGCGTGGCCGGCAAAGTCTCACCAGCCACAGCTCTTCCCATCACCCACAGAGGAGGGCAGGCTGGGGGCAGCCCCCTGTCCATGTCTTTGGTACTGCTGAGGCTGATCTGAGGCTGAGCTGAGGAGGTGAAGTGGGGTCAGACCTGGTGAGGGTAAACAGGGTCAGAGACAGCCCTGTGATCACTGAGTGACTCCATGGTGACAGGGTCACTAAGCCAGGCTGGGAAGTCAGCCCACAGGTGGCCAGGGTCCAGGACAGCAGCACCCATGGCGAAGCACAAGCAGGGCTGTGGCACCACTGGGCCAGTGACCAGTGGCCCTGAGGGTTGATAAGGGGTGCTGAACCACGCCAGGGTGGGTGGGAGCCCTGAGAGTATGGGCAGGGACAGGCAGGGCTGGCAGTGACCTCAGATTAGGTCACTTTGGGTATTCCAAAGCTGACTTCAGGAGTGCATTGTCTAGTTTAAAGTAAATCACTTTTTAAAACCCACCTCGTTACAAACAACGCTTCTAGATAATAAAAAAATCAGATTTAAACAATAACCTCATACTGCTTATACTGTTTAATTTTTGCTTCCCCTTCAGCCTAACAGCAAACGTATGTCCCAATGACCAGAAAATTAACTTAATTTTCAAATACCCAACCACAAGTCAGGATTGCTAACACTACTGTAAAATGTTTACATCTAAAATTTAAAAATGTTTCAATTCTGGTTTTAAATCATTAAACAATTCACTTAAAGCTAACCTTATGTCCCTGTGAAATTTGACTTGATATTGCCAACCCAATAAACAAATTTATAACTCAATAAACCAATGTATAGAAACAAATGTTTCTATAAATACGTTAGCAACAAAAGGAGGGCTAAGGAGCATCTTCATTCTTTATCCAGTCGCTGTCCCTGGAGGTATTTAAAAGCCATGTAGGTATGTCACTTAGGGATCTAGTTTAATGTTGGGCTTAGTAGTGCTGGGTTAACAGTTGGACTCATTGATCTTAAAAGTCTTTTCCATCCTGAGCGATTCTACGAACTTATTCAGCCTCCATTCTGCAGAAAAGGACACGGGGTTATACCAGATCACAAACCCAGCAGAAGTTAACAGTGTTGCACTATTGCAAAAAAAGTGAACACTGTGCTGAGAAGTATGAAGGGAATTGCCAGTGGTAAAACATGTGAAGTAAACCCCTCCATTGATTCAAGGCCTATGAGGTCTTGGCTGGAGTACCCTGATCCACAGTGAACACTCAACAGCTACCATCAGTTGGTAATAGACCAACTATAGTTCTTAATGAGGCGAATCAGACAAGATATCCAAGTATGACCCTAAAAAAAAGTAGTTAAATGGATGTTTACATCAGGACATAGGAGTTCCCTTTTTCTTCTTCCAAACCGGTAGCCCTAGAAGCAGGATATGGAGCTGCCAAACTCAAAAATGGTTCAAAGGAGTCCAAATCCTCTAGTCAGTCATAGCCTAACACAAGGATATTTCCCAAGTTCCATTCTTACATATTTAAACAGAGTAAATAATCTTAATTAACTACTTCAGCAACAAAGAAATATTTTTTCCCGTACTTACCTCTCCTTACTACTGGCTTGCCAAAGCAGGTTTTCAAGTCTAATTTATTGAAGCTTTTAAACACTACATTGAGATAGAAAGGTACAGTAAATGAGTAATTGTCCTGGTTTTGGCTGAGATGGAGTTAAATTTCTTCCTAATGGCTGATACAGTGCTGTGTTTTGGATTTAGTAGGAGAATCATGTTTCAGTTGTTGCTCTGCCATACTTGCCCTAGGGCAAGGACTTTTCTTTTTCTCATACTCAGCCGATAAGGAGACATATGAGAAGCTGTGAGGGAGCATGGCTAGGACAGCTGACCTGAACGGGCCAAAGGGATATTCCATACCACAGAAATCATGCCCGGTACATAAACTGGGAGGAGCTGGCTGGGAGGGGCTGATTGCTGCTCAGAGAAAGGCTGGGCTTCCATCAGCAAGTGATGAGCAATTGTCTTGTGCACCACTTGGGTTTCTTGGGCTTTATTCCTCTCTTTTTGTTACCTTCCTTTTAATTACTATTACTATATTTTATTTTTTTTGATCATCAGTCTGTTCTTATCTCAACCCATGGGTTTCACCTTTTTCTAATTCTCCTCCCCACCCCACCAGTGCAGGGGAGGGCAGGGAGCGCGTGAGCAGCTGCACAGTACTTAGATGCTGGCTGGGGTTAAATCACAATAGGACTATTTCAAGTAGAGCTTTTCATATATCCCTAGTACATCTGAGGAGATCGGAGAGAGGCAAGAAGTATAGGGGGTGGGAGAAACCCGTAAGTACTTAGGAAAAATCATGAGTAGGACTTCTTAAAGCATACCATATATAAACCCTTTGAGAAAAACAATTAGATGCCTGCCAGAAGGGCAAAGCCACTGTATTTTCTGTCAGAAGCGTGATGATGTACAATGCTCACTAATAATCCGAATGTGGGCTAACATTTACAAAAATACCTGTATCACACATACAACCATTACAAATAACTTGGCCACTCAAAAAGGCTTTATTTATAGGCCTGTAATACAGCTTTATTATGCAATGCAGTCCTCTTTTGGAATAATGACCTCTGACTCCAGATATAATTGCTAAACATTACTCCTTTTGACTATTTGAACTACTTTTGCAGTTCAAATATTGAGAGGTCCTGGAAGAGCCATTTCAAAATTTCTCTTGCTCAAAGAGTCTCTGAAAATGCAATAAAAATGCACAACAAAATTTACAGGAGGGTATAAAGACTAGGAAGAAAGACAATCACTAGCAGCAGACGCTGACAAATAAATCCTTACTAATCCCATTACATGGTAAAATGTTTCAGGCCTTAAGTGGAAGACTTCTACAGGTGACAGGAGGCAACACTTTTTCCTGTTTTTTTGGTCTTCCTTTTGAGCTGAAAAGGTCTGTTGCCATTCTTACAACTCATATATCTCAACAGACAGTCATGATTTCGTTTTTATTAGTGTTTGAGTACAACAAACAAATAAATTGTATTTTTAGGAAGATAGGGACGAGTAAATTTGTACTTAAAACACAATAGTAAACGGTTTCTGAAGTCTGATTACATAAAAAGTACGTATATATCCCAGTGAACTTCACTGTAATTAGCTGTTTCATTAGATACCTTTTATAAGTGGGGCGAGGCGAGTCAGGGCAAGTGCTTAGCCGGGGTCAGACCTCTGAGCAGGTATTCACAGAGATTGGAGTGACTTTTGGCATAAATCAAAGACTTTTTTTATAGACAATGTTGCAACATAAAGATAAACAAAATATTGCATTAGGTTAGCATTCTATCAGAATGGTTTCAGTGTACTCACAAGGAAAGGAAAAAGGATGTTTCTTTGTTGCTTTTCAATTTTGTAACTAAGAAAGACCTGAAATGCTATCCCTTTATTCCTGATACTTACTGAACGAATGTAGTATTCAGGACTTGGGTGGGTAAGCAGGTATTTGGCTATCCAGACAAATCCAAGGAAGTCTGGATAGTTAGTCAGAAAGACTCCAGGTTTAAAGTTTTGAAGAAACTTTCTAGTTTTAGTTTACTGTTTTTCATAATACTGAGATGATAGAGCAAGGGAGAAGTTTATTTACTGAATTTTCTGCTGACCTAGAAATCAAGTTTCCAGAAACTGAGACTTGGAACTCTTCCAACTTTCCTTTGTTATTTAACAGCAAATAAACTTTTCAGAACAACTTAACAGGAAATTCAGGAAAGGTCAGATTCTGTGGGAACCTTTCTTTTATAAAATAAAAAGTAGTAATATGGATATAAGGCCTAGGGATTAAATGTGAAGAGCCAATTTTGAAAGAGCTGCAAAATTTTGATCTGTTTGTTGCTGCTTGACAACAGAAACCAAACCCTTCTATGTTAATCTTCTAGTTGCAAATTTCAAGCTGCATAATTTCTTCAGCAGGACTATGGCATTTGTATGTTACGTTTGCTTACATGTATGAATTTAAAGGAATAAAGTCACAGTCGGACAGCACACAGTGTGTCGTATGCAAAGAATTTCAGAATATAGTGCACACGAATGTTAGGGCTAGCGGTACAAACCAGCTGAACACCTGCTCTGCCCCAGCGCTCTCCATCCCGACCAGCCCACCACAGCCGAAGCCAACCCACAGCTAACTGCATCACACGTGCTCCTGACTGTACGACGCTATGCAGCCCGTCCCCTGCGGGAAAGATTGGATTTCATGGCCATTTAAATAGCAGAAGGAAAGTGAAACTTGACTGCAGCAGCAGCGCAGAGGCCCGGCTCCCGCGGGTGTCTCGGCGCGGTGCCCGCCCCCCACCCCGCTGGGCACCGCCGGCTGTTGCGGTGCCGCTGCGACCGGGGAAAGCCGCGTTCCCCCGCAGCAAGCGCCCGCAGGCCGGCCTGACCCTGCGGGCAGCCCCCAGGGGCTCTCTGCGGCGCCGAGCTCTGCAGCGCAGCCCCCGCACCCCCGGGCCGGGCCGGGCC
>VWZG01004333.1:68462-93665 GCA_013396735.1 Grallaria varia | reverse complement strand
TATATATATATTATTTTTCCTTTCTGGCAAGTTGCTAGTTGAAAATGCATGTGCTGAGCAGCAGCTTCTGGGGAGCTGTTAAGAGGATGCAGGTTGCTGTTCTTTGGAGAATTAAATATTCCTTGTTTTCATGTATTGTTCATTTGTCACATATCTGTGACATAAACCAGATGCACTTATTCAGAGTGTGGGAGGGAAGTTGCGATGCTCCTGTTTCATAGATGTGGAAACTCCTGGGAACCATTCTGGAATGTATAGAACTATATATGTGCACCATGGTAAATAAAGACCCATCTTTTCCTGAAAAAGCTTTCATTTACAGTGGGAATAAGGGTTGTCTGACTTTGTGTACAGTACTCCTTTTTCCTCTGGAGTTCTGTGGAATATCCTTATTTGGCCACTTTTAGGAGGAGTGAGGAAAACTCTCTGTAAGGAGGGTTTCACATGGAACGTTAATCAACTGCTTGCTGTGGTTACTGGAGAATGGTTTCTGCTTTCAGGCTGAAAATGCAGAGGGACAAAAATGCCTTTTCTGGAGCTGCCCTTGGGGTGTAATGACTGTCCCTGATCCACTGATGCAGTTCCTGTTAGTGCTGCAGGCTTAAGGAAACTTCCCTGTCCTTTCTTATTCCAGAGCCCGTTCACACTGTGATGTTTACAGCTCCTTTTGTCCCTTAAGAATTAAGTCAGGAGTTCAAAGGTTTCCAAAGCTGACTCTGCCATTTCTTGCAGCTCTGGGTTCAGTGAAGGACACGGGTACTTGCAGAGTCTGAGAGCAAAAGCAGCTTATGCTCAATACAGCTTATCCATCCTTCTGAGATCAGACCAACATTTACATGTCTGGGACTCGTGTTGCTTGTGGTGGCGGTGACCCGAAACCAGCTCCATGAGCAGGACCACTGAGAAGAGCCCTAAATGAGCCACTGAGCTGGTCTGTGCTGGGCACTGCTGTGGTTTGGGGCAGCCCTATCCACAGCCACTTGGTCCCTGTGTCATTGATGGAGCTGACACCACAGCCCTCTGGTTTCTGTGAGGCTTTTTAGTCAGATGAGGACATAAATGCCTTTAAGCTGTTAAATGTTAGGACTTTGCAGGCAATTAGAAGTTCGGTGTCCACTCTGAGACAGGCAGATGTTGCTGTCCCCATCTGGGACCTGCCCGAGTGACTTGGCAGCAGAGTTGGGTTGGGAATCTGCGAGCTCTGACTGCCTTCATGGGGTTCAGTGTTGGTGGACTGTTGTCTCTTGGATGGGGACGTGTCCCCTGTGCCCAGCCACATTTATCTCCACTCCCCCCCCCCATCCTGCTCTGGGTTGTTTTGGTGCTCTGCTCCTTCCTTGGGCGGGTGAAGAGAAGTACCAGAACAAACTTTATTTGATGTTCTCCCACCTGGCTGGTGTTGGGGAGAGATGAAAGATCTCGGGTGGGTTTTACAGCCCTGTTTTTCTGTCTTGCCACAGTGTGGTGCCACGTCACTGTGTGTTCCCTAACTGGGCCATGCACACCAGGAGGAATCCTACGCTGAATTCAGCTTTTCCGTATTTGTATTCCAAAGTAAATGGCTGGCTGGCTGTCAGTGAGTTTAATGCACTCCTGGTTGGTGAAAGTGAGTCGTGTCAGGATTTAATTTTCCCCATTTTCCCTTTTTTGCCCCCTGCAGGTGGTGAAGGTAAAACTGGCCGTGTGGTCGATATCCGTGGCTGGGATGTGGAGACCGGACGGAGCGTGGCCAGTGTGACGTGGTCTGATGGAACCACAAACGTCTACAGGGTGGGACACAAGGGGAAAGTGGACCTGAAATGCACTGTGGAGGCTTCTGGGGGCTTTTACTACAAGGAGCATCTTCCAAAATTAGGTGTGTAGAGACAAGCCCTTGAGAAGTTCAGATCCATGCTGCCGTTTTGTGACAACTAAAGCCATTTTGTTTGGAAGACAAAAAACCAGCAGGTGGTTTTATGAAGTTCCTGCGTAATGTGTGCCACTTAGGAGAAGTGGTTTGTGTGTGTGAAGATCCTTCTTGATTTTGGAGTGGCTGAGATTGTTGGTAGAACCACCAGATGCCCACAACTGTGTCCCAAAGAGGGATCTTCTCCCAAGGCAACTCACTGCTGGAAATGCAGGAAACTCCCACTCTGTAACAGGGAATTCAACCCAGTGTCAGTTTTGTTAACCCAGAGTTTTGACTCCTTCAGGCAGGCAGTGCTTCAGCTGGTGGTCAGTGTTCTTTTAGAGAGCAGATATTGTTCTGGTGTACCCAAAAGTTTGTTGAAGGGGAACGTGACCAAAGGGAGACTCTTGAGAATGGAGCTGCCAAATACTGGCCCAGCAGAGAGATTGGGAAAAGTAACAGGAAAAGGTGATGTCTTTATTGGCAGCTTGTTGCAATGCACCTTTCCTCTCAGCTCTAATGAAACCGAGGAAACTACTTGTGTTTTTGGACTTGCAGCTTTGTTTTAGTTGTGTTTATTCTGCTGAGGTGCAGGGTCCATCTTTTGCCCCCCTGCAGGAATACAGAGGGGTCTGTTGTTGTCTTTGCAGCAGCAGAATCTGCCCTTTTTTCATTCTTTTCTCTCCCTGAGCAGCTTGGCAAGAGCCTGAGGGTGGGGAAGGGATGGATGGGGGAGCTTATTCCAGTGGTCCAGCAGGGAAGGGTGGGAGGGGATGGCACTCCTCAAAGCAAGTTATTTGGCTGCCTGTGGAAGAGAATTTATTCTGGGCACTGTGTGGGTGTGTCTGCTGAGCAGCAGTTGTGGGTGACTGAGCTGCTAAGAACAGCTCCTGGTGCCTGCCATGGCATGAGAGGCATCCCTCAAAGGCATTCCCCACTCCAGGAAGGGACAAAACGTGTCTTGGTGGAGCTGCCTCACGTTTAGCTGACATAATGAGAGCTACATCCTCTCTGTGGTGCTGCCCTGTGGAGCGTGTGGGGCATACCCCAAATAGAAAAGGGGGTTGTGCACCATTCTGCCCCAATGAATGGTAATTTGCAGCCCAGAGTGTATTATTGCACCCTGCATGACTCTGGGGGCTGTGTTACCCTCCCCAGGCAAACCAGCGGAGCTGCAGAGGAAGGAGAGCACGGACAGACACCCCTTCCAGCACGGGGACAAGGTGAAATGCCTGCTGGACATCGACATCCTGCGGGAGATGCAGGAGGGCCACGGAGGCTGGAACCCCAAAATGGCTGAGGTAGGAGGCTGGCAGGGGACAGGGTCAGTCCAGCTCAGCCTGCCAGGCTCAGGGAGTCACCACAACACCCTTGGGTGACTCGCTACCTTCTGCATTGATGCTGAGTTGACTCAATCACAAATACAGATTTTTTTTCGTGATAGGACGCTGGATTTATTTTTAGGCTCAGATTTGTATGAGAATTGCCTTGTGGAGCCCTGCACAAGAGTTGCTTATAAGTCTTGGAAGCAAAAAAAAAAAAAAAAAAAAGACTAGTTTGTTTGTTTTTAAACCTTTTCTTTGGAGTTCTGGATCCATTCCTTGTTTGGCGTCTTTTGTACTGTGCATTACTGCTAATGAAAGTTATGTGTTTTGTCAACAGTGGGCTCTATCCCTGGCCAGGGCTAAAATTTCTCAGCCCATATGATATTCTTGGAGCTTAGCCTGGTGTCTTGTCTTTGGATTGAAGAGCTCTCAGTCTGCTGTCACCTGTTGTCTAAAACAACCCCGAGAGCAGAGGAAGTAAAGATAGAAGTGACACCTCTTATACTGTAGAATAGCATGAAGCAGTGCTATAAAACCAAAAAAGGTACTTTATATATGTATCCTGGCCCAACCTGCCCTGACTTTTTTTGAAATCAGACTTTAAAATGTCAAGACAAGCTCTGTCATTTCAGTTGCAATGTGGAAATGTGTTAACTGAGCATCAGCCTCCTTTTTTTCAGCCTGCCAGGCAGGGACTTGGCATCTTCTGCCATGAACTTTAAGAAGGCTGCCAACAGAGCCAGGAATTTTTTTGTTCCAGCTAAAGCTTCACCCCCAAAGCTGTAGTTTTGGAATGTTGCTGTGTGGCTCCCAGGACCTGTTGGTTGTTAAACCTCTTGTGCTCCTGAATTCCTGTTGTTGCTGAGTGCAGGTGTAGAGAGGGGTATTAAACAGAGATTAATTTTTTAATTTTTTTAAGAGAGATAAAACAGTAACTTCCTGTCATCTCAGAAATTGGGACTTTTTGCCTCTTTCTAACCTATGAGCTGCTCAGGACCTGCCAGAGCCAACAGTCCCAGGATCCTGCACTGCCCAGTTGTACTTTGTTTTGTCTCCTCTGCCCTGCCCCTTTTCCCCTCTCAGAGTGTGCTTTGCTGGTGTAATAATGCAGAACCACGTTGCAATCTCTGCCCACCTTTGTCATTTGGAAGGAGGACAATTTGTGCTGCATTTTCGAGGATTTTTGCACTCTGTATTCCTATCACCCTCCTCCCCCAATATGCTGCTACTTTAAAGGAGTTTTTTAAGGATCCTTTCCCTCCTTCTGTACAAAAGCAATGGCTGCATCTCGTGGGAAGCAGCTTTGGGAGCGCTGTTGGTGTGTGCAGTGGCAATGCTGGCTCATTCAGCCTTGAGTGTCTGCTTTTCCCCACTGTTAAGCAATGTGATTTATTTAGGGGCTTTCCCCTGCTTTTTTTTCCCCCCTATCAAAAGTTCATTGGCCAGACAGGGACCGTGCACAGGATCACAGACAGAGGGGACGTGAGGGTGCAGTTCAACAGCGAGACCCGCTGGACTTTCCATCCTGGAGCCCTGACCAAGGTACGTGCTGGCCTTGGCCACAACTACAATGTTTTCTTCCCTCTTCTTGTGTCTTCATGTTACTCTCCCTTTTGCATCTTTTGTCTTTCTTCTCTTTGATTTTTCGGGATGACCTGAGTCTTTAATCCGGCTCTTCTAATTTTGTGTCTGTGTCTCTAAAGCTCATAGCTCTGGCCTTCCCCAGAGCTTTGAGATGTCGATGATTAGAAACAGAGATAATTAAGGACAGAAGAAGCTGCTGGAAGACCACAACATTCTGAAAGACCTGAAGGAGGTCACGATGCTAAAAATTCCAAAACCAAGGGAAAATGCAGTGTCAGGACTTGTTTTGCACAGAACTGCTCTGCTTTGAAAAGTGTGTTTTGACAGTGCTCCCTTCTTAGCTCAGTGAGCAATCTGGCAAATTACCAGTACAGATAAACTCTGCTTGCCCTTTTCTGTTTTCAATAAAAAAACAGATTAAACTTCCTTATTAAAGTGAATTAAAATCTCCAGTGCCAGGTCAGGTGTGGTGAGGAGATGGACCAAGGAAAGTCCCACACTTTATACTGGCATTAATTAGAAATGATTTGAAGAAGAACAAAACTTTAGAAAACTGCCTATTCCAAATGGTCCCCTTAAATGTGCCCTTGGCTTAAAACAGAGTTACCCCAGCCCTTGGACTGTGTTTGTTTTGCAGTTCAGTGATTAGAGCTTTTTGGGTAGTTTTACTTATGTTTGTCATGCCTTGGGTTTGGAGTTGGTGGGTGTTTTTTGTGTCAGTGGGCATCGTGTTTGGTTGGGATTCTGGGGTTGGGGCTGGAGGGGCTGATCCACTGGGGGGTTTTTTGTGGCTTTGTGCCCCAAGAGCTCATGACTTTCCTTTTCTTGTAGCTCAACACCTTTTGGGTGGGCGATGTGGTCCGGGTGATAGACGACATGGAGACGGTGAAGCGGTTCCAGCCTGGCCACGGGGAGTGGACAGATGAGATGGCACCTGTGAGCGCTCGGGGACAGTCCCAAAACCTCTGGGGTTTTCCCAAGCCCATAGGGATGGTGGTGGGCTTGCACTGCCCCCCAAGGGCTCCTGCTGGTCAGGGGGTGCTCAACCTCACTGGAGCCCTGCAGAGTCCCCGTTCCCTGGTGCTGTTGGCTCTTGGGGACACAACTGGGTGGCAGCACCCAGAGGAACTGGGGAGTCTGGCAAAGGACTTGGCTGCCACCAACTCAGATAAGAGGCTTCACTCATCAAAGTAAACAAGTCCTTAATTCTCTGGAATGAGGCAGGGCAGTGTCCAAGTGGAAAAATGGATGCAAGTTTCCTCCAGGGGCCATAAAACACCCAGAGGAAACCTTTCCTAGTCCCTCTTTGATCAGTTCTCTGTGTTCTTCAAACCACATTTATTTCACCACCTTCCTCCCCAGACATTTATAAAGTGTCTGGGAAACCCTTCTGTGTAAAACCAGTAAAAGGGAAACTGGTGAGAACCCTCTGGTGGCCTCAGAGTGGGAGCTGTCTGCGAGTGTCCAGTGCTCCTCTTCCAGGGAAAACCCTCCTGGAGACATTGCTTTGGGGCTGAGATGCTCCGACCCACCTTCTAAAAACCAGCTCTCTTTGCCTTGCAGACCCTGGGGCACATCGGGAAGGTGATCAAGGTCTACGGGGACGGAGATCTGCGCGTGTCGGTGGGAGGGCAGTCCTGGACCTTCAACCCCGCCTGCCTCACAGCCTACCAGAGGGATGAGGAGGCAAACCTCATGACAACGGAGAGTGCAAAGGAGCCAAAGAGTGAGAGACACGCCTGACCCTTCAGGCACTGGGAATTCTTGGCTCCAACCCTTTGGACAGTGTGAAACTCCAGCTGCTCTTCCCTGGGTGGAGCTCCGAGACCCTGCTGTGCCTTACTGGGCAGGCAAAGCTGGTCTTAACAGGAAAATACAGAATAAAACCCATTGTGCCTTACTGGGCAGGCAAAGCTGGTCTTAACAAGAAGATACAGAGTAAAACCCACTGTGCCTTACTGGGCAGGCAAAGTTGGTCTTAACAGGAAAATACAGAATAAAACCCACTGTGCCTTACTGGGCAGGCAAAGCTGGCCTCAAGAAAGCACAGAATAAAACCCACTGTGCCTTACTGGGCAGGCAAAGTTGGTCTTAACAAGAAAATATAGAATAAAACCCAGCTGTGCCTACTGGGGAAGCAAAGCTGGCCCTAACAGGAAAACACAGGATTTAGGATTTGGAAGTTCTGGCCGTAGCCCTGCCCTAGGCTCAGTATTTGCCTTGTTCTGTCTCAGTTTCCTGGCCTACCCTGTTTCCTCTATGAGGATACTAATTGTTGAAGGCTTGTGCAACATTCCCAGGACCCTGCATGGAAGTGTTGTGAAATCAACAATTATTTTGCCCAGTGCACCCTGAAGTTGAATTTGGGATCACGTGGTGTGGGAGAGGGGCTTTTTGTCTGCTTTGCACGTCTGCTCATAAATTGGTTTTTTGTGGCCTCACCAGTCTTCCTTCAGCTGTCGGGATCATGTGGGAGAGAGGACAGGCTTGCCAGGTTGTTGGGTTTTTGGTTTACTTTGTTTGTTTGAGCTTTGCTCGAGTCAGACTTCGGGGAGAACTTGCACACCAGCCCAGAACACCTCTGTGCTGTCGAAGGTTGGTGGCTCCAGGTCCTCCCTGTCGCTCTTCCAGGTACTCTGGTGACTGTCCTGGAGAAGCTGCTGTCCCAGAAGACAGAGGCAGAGCACGCCGGGTGCCTGGTCATCTGTGCAGCCCTCAACAACACAGCCAAGGTCCGGGAGCTCCTGCAGAAATACCCGGACAAGGCAAGTTCTCAACACATCCTGAAGGGCTGTTTTTTCATTACTTTGCTGGAAAATACTGTCCTGAAAATGTTGCAGTCCACAGGGGAGAAGGACGGGAGAAAAATAATGGGTTTTTTTAGACCCATTAATATCTCCTAAGAGGTGGAATGTTATTTTGCTACAATTTAGGGTTAATTTGTATGGTAAATGTGAATATTTTATGCCTCTGGTTTGTGGCATTAAATCTGAACTAGAGTTAAGTTGTCACAGCACGTTTCCAAAGCTGGCTTTTCCCAGATT
Source organism: Grallaria varia (assembly GCA_013396735.1). Classification (NCBI taxonomy): domain Eukaryota; kingdom Metazoa; phylum Chordata; class Aves; order Passeriformes; family Formicariidae; genus Grallaria; species Grallaria varia. The sequence continues at coordinate 85,824 of VWZG01004333.1, read as the reverse complement.
TCCTGTGTGGACACTGCACCTGTAGAAAGAGAGGGAGAGGGATTTATCCATATGAAAACAGGAGCAGATACCCAAGTATCCAGCCTGTTGGAAAAGGAAGCCATGGGCTGTGGCTGTCCTTAGATGACCTTGCAAAATCATATTGTTGGCATCAGGCAGAAGAAAAGCTGCCCAGATCTGAGCAGTGTCTTATCTCATGTCTGACTGGAGCAGGGAACTGGGCTGGACTTGTTGCTGAACAGTTTCTGTGCTTGCAGAGTGCCAAACTGAGGGTCACATCTCCTGAAATCTCTACTCTTTCAGGCTCCTTCAGGGAAGGCTTCAGGTTTTGATAAACAGGTTAAAAAAAGGCACCACCAGAGGACAAAGCATTTCAGCAGTGCCCTTGGAAAGAAAAAGGGGCTTTGTGTTGTGGCTGGAAGGAGCAGCTGGGGGTGTGAACCAGGAGGAATAGGATCAATTGTGAAGGAACCCCTGTGAAGCTGATGTAGTGGTTACTTGTCTGGTATTTATTATAGTTCTTTATTTAAAAAGCTAATGGGGTTCCCGGAGATGGGAGGAACAGACAAATACCAGCAATTGTCGAGTTGGTCCCAGATAGGAAGGTGCCAAGAGTGAGGAATCTGTTATGTGATTAGTTACTTCTATTAGATTTCTATTTCTGTTCTGATACTAATATTAACATTAACAAATGAGTTATTTCTGTTAGAGTTTTATACCCAGCAAGAGGAGGCTGGAGTTGAGACTCACTCAGTGCAAGTTGGAATTGCTTGCCAAGGTCATTCCAGCTCATCAGCATTTTCTGTCTCGTGCAAATGTCAGGAAAGCAAAGTGGCCTTCTTTTCTAAATGACTCTCCCATCATGTGGAATGTTCCAGGGGAAGTCCTGCCTGTCCTGCTCTGGCTGTTGCATCGAACCAGCTGCAGGGATGAAAAAACTGGTTCCCTACCCTGTTCTCCCTGCCAGTCTGCTGAGGTTCTCTAGCTCCTTCATCTGCCCTCCTTCTCCTCTGGCTTCCACAGCTGCCTCTCCTCTTTTTCCTGGCCTTTCATACAGTTCCTCCCTGTTCTTCAAGTGTCTTTAATTCTCGACAAGTCTCTTTGCAGCACTTGAGCTCTGCGATATCCCCTCCAGCCCCTGTGCCCAGTGAAGGACCTGCAGCAGCAGCACAGAGCAGTGGGGTTTGGCACCTTCAGGGCCTTATGCAAAGCTAATTTGATTTCCTCACTCATTTGCCTATTGGGAAAGGAGTTGTTGGCAGGGATGTCAAGAAGTGTTGTGCTTGCGGGCACTGAGGGATTTGGCAAGAGAGCTGCAATTAGAGCCCTGGCTCCTGGTGCTCTGTTCTCTCCCTTCTCCCCTCCTACCTAAAAGTGCTGTCCCCTTCCCCCTTGGAAACGCTCTGGGACAAGGTCAGCTGGGAGTTGATGCTCCAAAAACGGAGCCAGCAGGGCACAGACCCCTCCTGGCAGCTCCGAGCCCGCAGCTGTCCCATGTCCCACCCCATCCCTAATCCAGCTGTGCCACCTCTGCCCTTCCCCTTGCCAGGTGGATGCCAAGAACCAGGGCAGGACCGCCCTGCAGATCGCCTCCTACCAGGGCCACCTGGACGTGGTGAGGACTCTGCTGCAGGCGCACGCCAGCGTCAACCTGCGGGACGACGAGGGCGACACGGCGCTGCACTACGCTGCCTTCGGGTAGGGGGGCCCTCCTCCTGCTGCAGGGTTGGCATTCTGGCTATAAAGGGCATGCTCTGTGTGCAGGATGTGTGGCTTTTCTTGGAGTTTCGCCCTTAGATTAAAAATTGGCTTTGGAGCTCCAGCCTCCAGGAGCGTTTCTTGGCTTTGTCCTCCGTGCTGGGAATTTTGGGTGGAATCAGCATAAGGAGGTTTTTAGTGATCAGATTCTTTTCCAAGGAGGTGGCCTGCTTGATTTGAGATCAGTTTGGTTGGGTTTTGGGTTTTTCTTCCTGTGGTTTCTTGTGTTTTCCAGAGCAAGATGAAATTTTGAGTTGTTTTGCCTGTTACCGGGGAAGAATTCGTCAATAAGAGTGGGAGATTCCTGTTGATTTAGGGCAAAGAGGGAGCAGATTTCAGAGCACAGATTAGGAAGGTTTTGTTGTGTGTGGGGTTTTTTAATATCAGTAAGTGGTGGGATAAAGCCAAGAGGATGCAAAACCTGAGAAGCTCTGTTGACTTGCAAGGAGGAAGAATGTGTTGTCTGCACAGGAGCGACTCTAATCTGTTTTTACTCCTGGCTTTTGAATCAGAAACCAAGCTGAGGTTGCCCGTGTGCTCCTCGGCAAAGGAGCCAGTGCAGACCTGCTGAACAATGCCAAGTGCACGGCGCTGTACGTGGCGGTGAGCCAGGGCTTCACCGAGGTGGTGAGGGCCCTCTGCGAGCTCAACTGTGATGTCAACCTCCCTGTGAGTCTGGGGCCTGGGGCACAGAGGGTTGTTTGGGGTTTTGGGTTTTTTTTTTTCTGGTGGGGATTTTTTTTTTTTTTTTGGAGGTGCTTCTGTGTGTCTTACACTGTTTGTTTGTTTGTAGAATTTGAAAGTGGTTCTGTTAAAATGCAGCTTCAGTGCTCTGGAATTCCAGGTGTGGGGCTGCCCCTTCTTCCTCCTGGTCCTGCCCAGCTCAGTCCAGTAACGTTCTCTCTTCTGTGCTGGTTTCAGGCTCCCAGTGACAGCTGACCTGCTCTTAGTGGGAGTTGTTACAACCCTCCTGGTCCCAACAAGGAGGAGTGGGGAGATTTTGAAGGCAGACAGTGATGGTGACTTGGACCCAGCCCATTTTTAGGCTGTGCTGGTGTGGTGGTGGGACTGGGCTGTGCTGGCTCAGCATCTCAAAGCCAGTTGGGAATGTCAGGAGCTCATAGCGGTTTCCTGTGGGTTCCTGAGGGAGGTAACCTGTGTTCTGCCTTGGTGTCTGTGTGTAGGATTCCCAGGGAGACACCCCCCTGCATTATGCCATCACTCTGGATTACAAAGTGGTTATTGAGATTCTCACTGAAGTACCCAACATAGACTTCACTGTCCAAAATGGCCAAGGCTTCAACCTGCTCCACTATTCTGCTCTGAAAGGCAACAAGCTGTGAGTGACCTTTTTTTTTTTTTTTTCCATTTTTATGACCTTTGCAGGTGTTAACTCGTGCTTGTCTTAGCAGTGAGAAGGTGGCAGATGTAGTTCTGGATAGATGGGAAGGAAACAGATATGGCTGGGTACAACTGTTGCCCTCCTTCACAGGAAACTCCTGCCTGCTTTCCCCATCCCATCTTTCTCATACCTCCTTAGCTTGGGTGGGAAGTCTGTCTGCTTCTGGACATCTCCTTGAGTGTTTGGGTTCACACTTGGAAGGACAGGAGAAGGTCTGTAGTAAAGACTGTGTCTAACTCAGAGCCTCTGGAACTCTTCCAAGGATAAATCTGCTCATTATTTCCAAAGCAGTGTGACTTTGCCCTTTATTACTTTATTAAATGATAACTGAGAGCCTTTGTTGTCTTCTTGTAATTCAGTCTGTGAGTTAGAGGGACTGCTCCGCATCACCAGTGGCAGCCTGTGGTGCTGCCTCTTAAAATATGAACATTCATAACTCCCAGGCAGAAGAGGCAGGCCTGTCTCTTCTGCATTGCCTTTCTTCCTGAAAAAGTAACTCCCCCATCTCTGTTAACCTCCAACATTCCAGAGCCATAAAGAAGATCCTGGCAAGGGCTCGGCAGCTGGTTGACTCCAAGAAGGAAGATGGTTTCACTGCCCTGCACCTCGCTGCTCTCAACAATCACCTGGAGGTGGCAGAAATTCTCATCAAAGAGGTAAGAAAAGAGCAACCACCATGAAGAAAAGCTCCTGTCGGTCCCACTCCGAAACCCCCACCACGTTTCCCAGCATGGGTTGCTGGTGGGATGCACCACTGTCTCTTTGGAGAGCTGGCACTGTTTGCCAGACTAAAGAGGAAGGCTTGGCATTCCTGGGGGTATTTTTCTTTGGCACTAGCAGAGAGGTGTGGTATGACAGGAGAAGGGTTTCTTGGCTGGACCAGAGTGGGTTGGAACTGGAGCTCGCTGGAAGATGCTCCATGAAGACGGAGCCAAGGGGTGGGAGCTCAGCAGTTCCTCAGCCACACCCCAGCAGCCCCAGCTCGCTCTGATGCCAGTCCTTGCCCTCCAGGGTCGCTGTGACATGAACCTGAAGAACAACCGTAACCAGACGCCGCTGCACCTGGCCGTGATCCAGGGCCACGTGGGCATGGTGCAGCTGCTGGTGGGCCACGGCGCCCACGTCAACGCCGAGGACGAGGACGGTGACACGGCCATGCACATCGCCCTGGAGAGGCAGCAGCTCATGTCCCTCGCCATGGAGAAGAGGGACGGGGACACGGGGGTGTCCCTGCTCTCCAAGGTGAGCTGGGGGAGTGGAGGGGGAAAAATGCTCCACGTTGGATTGTCGGTGCCATCCGAGGGGGGCAAAGGAAGGCAGGGAAGCTGTAAAGCCAGATGGGGAGCACAGAAACAATTAGGAACAAACCTTCCTGCTTGTGGGGAGCACAGAAACAAATAGGAACAAACCTTCCTGCTTGTGGGGAGCACAGAAACAAATAGGAACAAACCTTCCTGCTTGTGGGAGAGCAAGAACAGGCCCTCTGAGGGGATGCTTGAATTTATGGCATGAAACTTGACATAGTCAGACAACAATTCATCCCATCTCCCCCCGATATTTTTTATTAGCATTGGGCACTTCTTTCCTGACGTGGGAAAGGTCATGAGTCCACTTGCAGAGCCAAGAGTCTTGGGTTTAATTCATGCCCCAGAACCACAGCAATTCATTTCTGCCTGATGGCATGGAAAATATGAGGAGAGCTGACCACAACCCCCCCAGTTATCTGCGGGTGTACAGCAGGGTGGGAGAGGTGAGCTGGATCAGGCTGGAGGATAAAGACAAAGCTGTTGCAAAGCCTGAAGTGCATTTCACTGTGCTCTTTTTTGTGGACATAAAGGCCTTGGTTCTAGAAATCAGCGCGGGTTATGTCAAGGGTGTAGGGATAACTTAATACCCTGGAAAATCCAGCAGAGATTTCTTTATTTAGTTTGAAATGATCAGAATAAGGAGAACTACCCATTCCTGCTTTCTAAGTGTTGGTGGGTGGGAAAGCCCAGGGCATTGGTCTTGCATCCTGCTCATTCCTAGTTTGCTGTGCTTCTGGTGGCAAGAGCTGATGGCTCACGTGCATGGCCAAAGGCAGCCAGTAGCTGGTCCTGGATGCAGGAAGTCTCAAAGAGGGATCTGTGCCTGTCATTCCCAATATTATTCACAATCCATCATATCTAGGAGCTGTAGACTCCTTCACATCTAACTTTACTTGTTCTCACCTACATGCTCTGGTCTTTTAAGTCAGTGGGATATGTGTGTTGACTCCAAGTTATTCTTGGATCATGTACCTAACAACTTGGCTTTTTAGAGCTCTGTGGACCAGCTGGTCCTCAGCTGGGGTGTCCTCTGGTGTCTCCAGCTTCCTCCTTGTCACTCCCTGAGGAAGTGAATGCCCATTCCTGTGATTTGTATTGATTAGCACCAGTTAGGACCAGTCTCACGCACTGGTGTCCCTGCAGTGTGAGATTTGAATCTATTCACATGCTGAAGGATCTTTTTCTGTGTTCAGAAATGAATGCTAAGTTGGGCTTCCAAATTTTAAGTACGATTTTGTTCAGAATTTTATACAGATTGAAACAGAAACTTTTCGGGTTGACAAGAGTGTGTTTCTCAACATCTTTTAGCTCCAGGCTTCTGGCTTTCTTGGAAACGTAGAGCTGAATGTTGGAACTGCAATTGCCTGTTACTTAGCACAAGAAGGAGCCGACATTAATTATGCAAATCACAGAGGAAAGTCTCCTTTAGACCTCATTGCAGATGGGAGGATCATCCAGATTGTCAAAGACTTCTCACAGAAATTCAGGTAAGCCCTGTCCTCACACCAGAGAATTCCCTTGCAGGCACTGTGGTGTCACTGCATCCAGCTCTTCCAGGAGGGATGGAGCATCTCTGAAGCCCTTGGGTTGCCAGTCTGAGCTCCTCCTGCTCCCTCTCGAGCTGGCTGCTGCCCCCTGGGCTGCTCTCAGGGGGCCAGGAGTCATTCTGGGTTCTGTTTTCCTTTCGTTTGATTCTGCACTTGCAGATATTTAAAGTCTAAACAGAGAGGAAGTGCAGCAAAAGAGTGGGCACCAGAACCCACAGGACGTATTCCAGAGCTGGATAAATGCTTGGTTTTCAGCTGATAAGAGAAATAGCTGAGAAAATGCCAAAGGGAGAGTATAGCCAGTCAAAGGTGGCTTTATCTTGGGCTCTGAGAGACGTTTGTTTGGATTTTGACTTTGCAAACATGAAAGCAGAGTTTGATCTGGGGCCACAGACTCGGTCCTGTTCCTGCTGGAGGAGGAACCACACAGGAGTGCTGTAACTGGCCTGGCCTCTGATCCACTGTGAGAAACAGGTGAAATGTGTCCCTTTAAACATCCTGCACAGGAATTTCCTCAGCGGAGTATGTGTTGGATTGAGGTTTTTTTTTGCTTAAAGAATGTAATTCCCTTCAAATTGACATCTCTCGGAGCAGTGTACTGGCTTCAGCAGATTATTGCACTGTCAATACCTTATGGTTGCCTCCAAAAGAGCAGTTTCAGCCAGTGTAAATGTGAGTCATCCCTGCTCTATGCCTTTCTTTTTAGGTAGAACTGGTCAGAATCCCAGCTCAGCTGGTCCCGAGGCAGGGCAGGTGAGGGATCCCAAGGTGGTGCCGCACGGGGTGTTTGCCAGGGAGGGGGGCAGTGATGCTGAAGGAGGATCTGGAGCGTGTGGCTCACGTTTGGTGGTGCTCCTGCTTTCAGGGAACAGCAGGTTTCTTCCGAGGTCTCCACCATCACCTGCAGCCTTCGCCGTGTGCACACCACGCCCAACACCATGACCAACCTCAGCGTGGCCAGCGTGGCAGTGCCCACAGAGTGCCTGGTCTGCTCAGAGCTGGCCTTGCTCATCCATTTCTTCCCATGCCAGCACAGTATAGTGTGTGAAGGTGGGTCCCTCCCGTTTCTTTCCATTCTTTCATGTTTTCCTTCCCCGTTCCACCACCCAGCCTCCCAAGCTGGGCTCCCATAAATCAGGCTCTGTTTAGACACAGAGCCATTGTGCTGTTTGTGGCCTGAAGCAACCCCAGTGATGATTTCAGCATCTCGGAGAAGACATCCAGAGTTATCTGTGAGCAGCACAGAGTGTTCTGCCCACCTGCTGCTTGGGACCCAAGGCAGCTTTGCTGCTGCTTGCAGATGCCTGGCTAAGTCAGAAGGAAAGCCACATGCCCCAGTTGGAGCTGTCAGTGCTTTATCCATCAAAAACCTCCTGAGAAGGATTTCCCTCTTCCCTGGCTCTCATTGCTGTTCGCATTTCAGTTGTTTTAATGGCTTGGAGATGTCAGCAGGTTTCCCTCACGAGGCTCTCACAGTCTGAGCACAGGCACTTTGGGGTTTTGGTGTGCCAGAGCTGCATCCTTTTGTCCCAGGGCTGTTTGGATCCCGCAGGGCAGCAGTTCAGTGGCCCAGAGCAACCAGGACTTAAAGGTGCTGTGTTTGCTGCTGGCCTAAGAAGGATTAAACCAAGGGACAAAGCCCCAAAAAGCAGGTCGTGACCTCGTTCCTTGCAGAAACAATCCCTTAATCATCCAGGGAGGCCTCAGGTTGTTCCAAGCTGATGTTCTTGAGTGTGTTGTTTTCCTCTTGATCCTGACATCCGTGGGTTTAACTGCAATCTCTCCTTGTGTCATTCATGGTAGAGTGCTCCAGGAGGATGAAGAAGTGCATCAAATGTCAAGTGACAATAACCAAAAAACTGAAACAAGGTATGTTTGCTGGTCCTGCTGATAAGGGCTGTGGGAAGGGTCCTGCACTGTTAGTTTGAGGAGCATGAAACGATTTTCAGCGAAATAAGAAAGAGAGTTGATTTGTTTTGGCTTTTTTTTGTATGTGTGTGTTCCTGGTGCCTTGTCCACCTTTAGGGAGAAAAAGGTGGATTCTCCCAGGTGTCCCAGGCCAAGCTCAAGCTGCACAGACATTTAAGGAAGCTTTGCCTGGGGCTGGCTTATTTTGTGTATGGAAAGCAAACATCAGGTTCTCCAGTCTGTTTTCACGTGTGGTGGTTTAACAGTGAAAATGTACGAGAAAGGAGAAAAATGACATCTTGTGCAAGCCTTGCTTGTGCCCTGGCTGAAACTGCAGGGCCTGTGCAGGGCTGGCATTACCCAACTCTCCAGGAAAAAGCCAGCAAAGCAGCACCACCAGTCCATGCAAAGCATCATCGTGGGCTTTTGGTTTGAGGCATCACGGGCTGAGGAGGCTGAGAGTGTGGTGGGAGCTCCTGGAGGAGGGCAGGGTGTGGTGGGAGGGGGCCCTGGCTGATGCTGACCCTGTGCTGTGCCCCCAGACAGCACCGAGGTGGAGTGCAGCCCCAGCTCCGAGGCCACGGACCAGAGGAAGCTCATGGAGGAGCTGCAGAGCCGCTACCGGCAGATGGAGGAGAGGATCACCTGCCCCATCTGCATCGACGACCAGATCAAGCTGGTGTTCCAGTGCGGGCACGGCTCCTGCCCCGACTGCAGCGCCGCCCTCACCGTGTGCCCCATCTGCCGCCAGGCCATCCGAGAGAGGATCCCCATCTTCGTGTAGGGCCCTGCCCGCTGCCCCTCCCGCCCCCTCCTCCTCTTCCTTGGGGCTTGGGCTTGGCTCCCCGTGATGCTGGAAGAGAGGGAAGCGCCCCACTGGTGTCACCAGTGCGGAGGAGGAGGAGGAGGAAGGGGGGTCCCTCTCTGGAGCTGCCCCAGGGCTGGCACCCCCTCGCCTGTGCTGCTCATCCGTCCCACACCCCGGGAGGAACAGCTCTGACCCATCTGCAGAGGGCAAAGGAAGAGACTTTGGGAGCAGAGAGGGACAGAATTCCCCATGGACGTGTGTGTTCCCACGGGCATCCAGCCCCAGGACCGCAGGAGCAAGGAGAGGTCCCTCACACCTTATCCCTGGCAGGCACGTCCCCCAAGGATGCTCTCCAGTGACCTGCCAGGCTTAGGGGTGATGTCCTGAGAGTGTCCCCTGGGGACCAGAACCTGTGGACTCCACCAGGACGGGGCAAACTGGATGTACTGGGGTCCTAAAGAACAGAGCGTGTGCCTTAGAGATAACGTAGTGAACACTGACTGGAGGATATATGTTGTTGCAACAAATATTTCTAACCTCTAAGTGACACTCTTCTTCCATATTTGATTTTTTTTTTTTTGTTTTGTTTTTGGCACAACTGTGTGTTCAGAGACTCCTGAGCTTTCTATCCATAATGCCAAAGGCAGGTGTTAAATACTCCAATCAAAGTGTAAAGAAAACAAATAGTAATAATTAAGAGATGAGAGGGGAGGGGTGAGAAAAAAAAAAAAAAAGGATTTCATTTTTGTTTGTTTCTTTGTTTTGCAGCAAAACTTAATAAAATAAAATATATATTTTCCTGAGCATTAAAATGAATGTACAAACAGTAGCTGAAACGTGGATCCAGCTGTATTGTGTTTTCCAACCGAGTGGAGAAATATTATCCCCCCGAGTCATCCTGTGAAGTACCTGCTGGTGGGAGCGTGGCTCGTGTGCCACACGTGTTTTTATGTGTGCACATGCGTGTGTGTGTGCACACATGTGTTCGTGGAGGGGGTGTATCTCTGGGGGCACAACTGTGCCCAAACTGACTGTTTGTTACGTATTTGGAGCAATAGTTAAACCAAACGAAAAATCCTGTGTCCCTCTGCTCAATTTGTTCCTTAGCAAAGAGGTGGCAAATCTTCTAAAGGAATTTTTGGCTCTGTGGAATGGAAGGTGGATACAGGAATATTTATTACTTTATAATCCAGTGGTGTGTTGAAGAACATGGAGCATCTGCTTGGTTTTTTTTCTTTAATAGTTTCTTTGGGTGCTGAATGAAGAGAGGCCTCCAAATGATTATTTTCACTAAAGGAAAAAAAATTGCAGGACAACTGGAGTCTTTAACTTCCAAGCTGTGCAGCTGTTGCAGAAAACTGAGATTGGTTACAAATTATTTCTTTTTCTTCCTGTCTAAAGAAGAGATTCTGTAGAGAAAGAAGAGCTCCCTTCAATTTTATGTTTTAACTTTTCAAAACTCAAGCTCCATTTCAAGATCTCCTGAGCTCCTTTTCATATCTGAAATCCATTGTGTGGCCAAGTTGAAGGTGGAGTTTTGCACAGCAAAAAAAAATCTGCTGAAGGACCAAAGAAATGATTTGTAACACAGTGGTTGGTTTGGGAGTATATTCTTTTATTTCTTGGTGGTTTTTTTATGTGTTCCCTTTTCCTTCATTTTCCTGCTGTGTTTACCTCTGAGAGGAGCAAGAGTGGAGCTGTTAAGTACCAGTTTAACCCTTTAATTTTCCCAGTAAGAAGAAGGAGCCAGCAGAGAAGAGCCAGGATGGAGCCCCAGGAGCAGGAGATGCACGGAAGGATCAGATGCCAAGTATGTTTTTTGGCAAACTTTGCCCCCCGTGCCCAGCTCAGCTCCAGGGGGGAGTGAGGCTTTGCAGGAGGGAGGGAAGTTCTGCTGTTTTATCTTCCTTGCTAAGCCTCAAATCAAATTTAGGTGGAGAATGGGATGGGAAAGTTGCTCCTGGGTGGTTTTCTTGCTGGTTGTAGGAACAGGGGGGAGGCTGTTCCTGCAGCTGGAGGGAGGGAAGGAGTTGCTTTAGAGGCAAATATTGCCATTAGTTAATTGGTGTGGGTAGTGTGCAACTTTCTGCTGGATGTTTTTCTCCCACAAACGGGCAGGTCAGCTCCTGGTTTTCCCTGCCATCTCCAGAGTCCATCTCTGTACCTCAGATGCTCCCAAGTTTTCCAGGTGGGCAACTTTAATTAAGAGCTGTCAGCTCATCTCAGACTCACCACAAGGGTTCATAAAGCTCGTCCTTTGGGCAAGACTTTGTGTTTTATAGACAGTGGGAGTGAGGTTGTTGAAAGGCACCATCAGGTAAAGAGCCCACCTCTCCTTTGGTTTGTTCCCACCAGTGTGTGTTGCTGCCAGGATTTCAGGAGGATCCATCCCCAAATGGTTATTAATGCGGGTTATTAATGCAGCCCCAACAACAAAAACCTCCCCCCATGCAGGGAAGCAATTCTGACTCCATTGTGGGTACATTTCATCGGTGATTTGGGAAAAACTCCTCCCTCCTTTCATTCCTGAAATTCTGAGCTTCTGCCTGGGGTCAGGGCTCTCTGCTAAGACAAGGTCAGGCCAGTGCAGGCACTTCTGTGAAGCTGCAGCTCAAACTGACAGTGTTAAGCAAAATATTCCATTTTCTTTGCCAGCTGGAGCAAGCCCTTGTTTTCAGCTCATTTGTTATTCATCAGACCATGGACTTTTCTAGGAACATCAGCAGATGCTGATCACGAGGGGCTGCACCATAGAAAGTGGGAGAGTGTTTGGGGACTACAGAACACCATTATTATTATTATTATCATTATTCTCCCCCTCCCTGGGGAGTGTTGCTCCCTCTTGCAGCACATCCAATCCTTTTTATAGCCCGTGACCCACGGAAAAAGCACCAGTTTGAGCTGCCATTCCCCCAGGAACCTTGGGGGAATGTCGGGTTGCTGGTATGTTTCTCCCCCCAAGTTTTGAGCTGCCAGGGCTAAATCTGGGAGTGCTTTTATAAAAGCAGGAGCCCCACGAGGCTTTCCTAATTCCTTTCACGTGGGCCACCGAGGGGCTGGGATGTGGTGATCAATCACATTCACCCGGGGGCTCTCCCCACTCCCTGGGGCTGGAGTTTGGACCAGTGCCCTGGGGATGAAATGTTGGTCCTGGTGCCTCGAGCCATCAGACTTTTTGGGTATCAGACCCTCCTCCTTTCCCACCTCCGGGTGCAACTCCCAGTTCCCAACAGGGGAAGCTGATGGGAGTGGTTTGGTTTAATTCTCCATGAAAGGCTCTTGTCCAGGAGGAAATCAGAGGTTTCATGAGAGGTGAGACTCCTTTGGGACGGTCAGGCAGCTGCAGCTCTTGCAGTGCTGGTGCTTCTCTCCATAGCATCTCTTTGCACAGGTTTTCTTATAGTAGGTTGTTGTAATGTTTGTTGTAATGGGTTGTTCTGGTGCTGTTTTGGGGACTGGCCTGCCCCAGGGCTGGCTTTCTTCTGAAATGGGGCAGAGATACTGGAAATAGTGCTGAAAATAACAATGCTGAATAAAGGAAGGGGGAGAAATACTAAGAATAATCCACAGAAGTGAAACAGTGTTTGTATTTGAGCTAAAGCTTGCCCTGGGGAATGGAGCCACATGTTGTGCATTATGCAGCAGCCCCCCTTTAAACTAAACATTTCAGCAATTAAGTGAAAAGGAGCAAAGCCAGACTGAGGTGATTTAACAGGGGGAAAGTGTGTTGTGTTTTGCAAATGATCCAGGGCTTTATGTTCTGTAGCCTCTGGTTGGCCGTTGTGGGTTTTATGCAACATTCCTTCCCTCCTGACAGCTGTTCCAAGGCTGCTGGTCCAGGGACAGGCAGACCTCGGGATGTGCATCCCTGGCTGTGCTGAGGCAATCCCAGCTCCCTCCGGAGGATATCCAGGTCCTGGGCACTGCTGCTGGGGTGAGGACAAAGCAGAGTCAGTTCTGTGCCTGCCCCCCTTGCCTTTCCCCGTTACAGCAGCTGGATCCCCTCCGTGTAATGTGTTCCACTGCTCTCAGACACTGTGCAGAAACCCAAGCCAGGAATGCTGTTCTCTCCAAATATAGGCAGGATGACAGTCCCTGCCTGGAATCCAAACCAAATATCCTCGCTCCAGAACCTGGGACCTCTCGAGGCTCAGCAGAGCTGCGAGGCTGTGGCAGCACTTCCCTGCTCCTGGAGAAGAGCAGCTCCCTGGGGATGGAGCTCAGCATGGGGGGTATTTTCTGCAGTGGGTTGATGTTCCTCATCCGAGGGTTCTGTGATTGTGCCCTGCTGGATCCAGAGGCACGAGGGCTCCACCAGGATCACTCTTTGTGAGGTTCCTGTGTCTCCCTCTGCTCCATGAGCTCCATCTGTGAGCCCTGAGTGCCTCGGCACAAAGAGCTCTCCTCATCTGCCTCTCATTGCCCTAAAAACCGAGGTTTGTCTTGGCCTTGCTGCTGAGCTGGTTTCTCAGCAAACACTTGGCTTGAGCATCAGGAGTTTCTGAAGCGTCCTGCAGCCCGTGGGTGCACAGGCACTGTGGATTCCAGTGTGGATGGGCAGTGCACACCCCCAGGGTAAGGGCAGAGAGCAGAATAAATGCTTGCAGGAAGCCCTGCAGTGGATCCATCCATCCATCCATCCATCCATCCATCCATCCATCCATCCATCCATCCATCCATCCATCCATCCATCCCTCCCTCCCTGCTGGGGCAGGATCCTGGCTGTTGGAATCACCTCTGCAGGTGAAGATTCCCGTCCGGTCACCCCACATGGCACAAGATAAATGGCTCAGGCACACCGTGGTCTCCTCCCATCCAGGATGCTGCAGTAGCTCCTGGAGAAGAAGGGCTTTCCTGGCTGTGCTAACCTTTAGTCACCACGTGGATGAGTGTTCAGAAACAAAGGGGTCCTAAGAAGGGGCTTTCACTAAAGCTCTCTGCGCCGACCTTGCGCGGGGCTGTGCTGAGAAGTGTTTTACAAAATCTTCCTTTACTGTGGGACAAAGGAAATTCTGGGTTCCCTGGGGCTGTGACTGTGTGAGTTCTCAAGCTGTGCTTTAAAGCTCAGGTTCCTGTGCTCCCCTTCAAAAAATGAGGTGCTAGCTGGGTGCTGGGAAGATTTCAGGGTCCTGTTCTGTAAGATTCCCCCGTGGAGCTCCAGCAGGTCTTTTCCCAGAGCGGTGCTGCAGGTCTGGAAGGTGCATCAAAGCTCTGCCCTGTGCTCAGGACTGATGTGAGAGGAGCTGCAGGGACACTGAGGGGCTCAGACGCTGTGCAAGGGGAGCAGGGACAGTGCAGGGGCTGCTTTTCAAACACTGCTGACTCCTCCTGGCCGGGTGAGAGCCAGAGGCACTTCCAGCTGTTCCGCAGTTCTGCGGCTGAAACTCAATGTTCTTCCAGCACTGGTTGATAGCAAATGTTTTTCTTTCAAGCCAGTGCTGCTTTAGTGGGGAAAAGCTCTTGGCTGAAGGTTCTGAGCCCCATTCCAAGGCAGGATTTTCCTTCAAGACTCCCTTCTCCATCAGTCCCTCTGTAGGTGTGTTCTCACCTATGGAAAGACATTTGTTCAGGGGACCCGGGCATTGATCAGCCAGGAGTGTCTTGTCCCCAGATTCCCACTCGGTGCTTTGATCTGCAGCTCAAACCACCAACGGGGCTGCATTTGCATCTCTCTTTGGAGCTGCAAATAAAGGGCTTTTTCAGAGAGCTCATGCACAGGCACGTTCCTCCTGCCAGCTGTGCTACTGGGGAAGGAGGGACTATCCCTCGAAAGCTGCAGGAGCAGCTGAGGTGAGCCAGTTCCACAGGGGGTAGAGCCCTCCACCTTGGCTTTCTCTGCTTTCCCTTCCTCCCAGTTCCAGCTTCCCTTTGTAATTCCACCCATAGCTTCCTCCCCTGTGACTCCTTATCCCCGTCCTTCTCGTGGTATCTGAACAACTTGCTGCCCTTTGTCCTCTCTCTCTGCAGAAAACATGGTTTTTCTCCAAGGGAGAGCTTGGTGAGAACTGAAAAGGAAAATGTGCATGGAATTGTACACACAGTGGAATTCCTTCTCCTCTGGCTGGGGGATTAGTGCAGAGCAGGGATGTTGGCCATGTCTGCCTTTATATATATATTTATTTTATATATTGGTCTTATTTATTCTGAGTTGTTTAAAAGCACCAGGCCAGCTTTGGCTTGAAAATACATGAAACTTCAAAAATGTTGCAAGCTTCTGAACTAGGGTGAAAAATTAGAATGAAACCATTTGTCATGAATACAATGGCAAGAATTTTCTGAAACTTTTCCAATGCCTCAGATACCCCCAAGGAATGTTTTATAGGGGCTGGCGACAGAGCTGCCCCCTCGTTGGCATCTGCTTGTGCAACTGGGAGCTCGTGGAATTCCTTCTCCTCTGGCTGGGCAGAACTGGAGCTGAGGTCACCCCACCCAGGACCATGGGGCGAGCCCACAGAAAACTGAAAACCTGAGAGTTTCTCAGTAAGCTTTTTCAAAAAAGTCCTCAATTGAGTCGAGTCCAGAGCCTGGAGATGCCTCAAAGAACCTCCCAGCTTGAACCAAAGTGGCC
Organism: Grallaria varia; assembly: GCA_013396735.1. Lineage (NCBI taxonomy): Eukaryota > Metazoa > Chordata > Aves > Passeriformes > Formicariidae > Grallaria > Grallaria varia. Next base: position 70,526 of record VWZG01004333.1, on the reverse strand, counting down.
CAGGTCTCCAGGTGAGTCTTTGTGACCCCGAATCCATGTGGCTCTGGAACCCCAGGACACAGGAAACTCACCAAGTTGGATGGGAGGGGAGGTTGGGGTTTGCTTTTTGTGAGTTTGTGAACTCTCTGAGCAGTTTCCCAAGCAGAGGAAGCGCCGCCTGCCCTCGCTGCATCTCCTCTTCCTTTCTCCTGCTGGAGGCAGCCCTTGACAAATGGCAGCTCCAGAGCCTTCAGCATCCCCAGTGAGACATTGTGAGCCTTCAGCATCCTAAATGAAACATTGGGAGCCTTCATCATCCCCACTGAAACATTGGGAACCTTCAGCATCCCCACTGAAACATTCTGAGCCTTCATCATCCCCAGTGAGACATTGTGAGCCTTCAGTATCCCAAATGAAGCATTCCAAGCCTTCAGCATCCCCAGTGAGACATTCCAGGGGTGTGATGCTGGCTGCTGGATCCCCTCGGCCGCCCCCTCCCCTGGGCCTTGCCTTACATAAAGCTGACAACTGCACATTTGTCCTCTGCTGAGCCCTCGGTCCAAGGAGGGAGTTCGTGTCCACCCCAGCTTGTTTCACTTTGCTGCTGTTCCTCCGCCAGCCCAACTTTCAGCTGCAGTAACATGATCCCGCTTGGCAGAGCCTGAGAGAATCTCTGGCACATTGGAAAGAGGCTTTAATGTAAAGTCTAGGGTGGTTTTTTTTTCTCTTCTTCTTTTTTTAAATTTTTTCTTTTTTTTTTTTTTTTTGAGAGCTTTTTGAAACTCTGGTGGTGGTTCTGCACAGCTCTGGCAGGAGCTGCAGGATCTGCTCGCTGAACGCTCCCAATGTGAGCGCAAGGATTACGGATGAGTCCTGTGCAGGGGAATGTCTTAGTGCCTGTTCCCATCTCCCCCTCCAAAAACCATTAAAGAAAGACATGGATCAAGCAGAAGAGCTTTGTGCAGACAGGAGGAAAAGCTTCCCCTCGCTGCACAAGAGAAAGAGCAGCGGCTGGAGAACCGTGGTGGGATTTTTGTGCCTGTTCCCTGCGGTGGCTTTGCTGGCGGTCGTGGAATATCCAGCTGGAGCTGCAGTTCAGGAAAGTCAGGTAGGAGGAAGGATCTCACCCTCAAATACCTGAAAGGGGCATGGGATGTCAAATATATGTGCATGTGTTAGGAGGTGGGTGCATTCAGGAAGAAATGTGACCAGATAACTCCTTGGTGTAAATAGAGAAACCCCTCTCAGGGCAGCAGGGTGTGTTTGGGGCTGGCTGAGCCCCCCTTGGCAGAGGGTCCCTAAAGGGGCATCCCGGGGCAATGGGGTTGTCACAGCTGGGTGTGCAGTGCGAGACAACCAGGCAGGGGATGCTCAGGAGGTTGGGGTTGTTTTCCCTGGAGCTCTGGCTGTTCCTGGGGACGCTGTGCTTTCCCAGCCTGGGATGATGTGGCATGTACTGGGATTTCTGCAGCAACTGAGCTTTCCTGAGAACTCGGGGCTTGTGTCGGAGCTGAACTGGGACCTACAGAACTGTTGGCTCATATTGACTCTCCTCGAAGGTCCATCCATTATCAGGATGTGCTGGGACAGTCTGAATCCAGGGGGAACTCTGCCAAAGCTCTGGGACTCTCAGGAGCTGGTCTTCAATTTTGCTTAGTTTTAGCTTTTAATTTTATATAGAGATACATATATATATATATAGAAACTTTAAGTGCATCGTCTCCTGTTTTTTGTGTTTATGAAGCTCTTGGCACTNATGTTGGCCATGTCTGCCTTTATATATATATTTATTTTTCATATATATATATATATATATATACATCTATTTATTATATATTATACCATTATATGTATTTTACATTTTTTGAGAGAGAGAATTCAACACCTGCCCTTGTAGCACCTCCCAGGCATTTGGAGCATTTGAGACCTTTAGCCACAGCTGAAGGAGTTTCTTCTGGGAGTGTCTGTCCCCCTCTTCAGTTCTGTGCATTCCCAAGGTTTTGGTTCTTTGGCATCCAGACAGGTCCTTTGATCCAAGTTGTCCTGTGAGTTTTTAATGAGGTCATTCCATTTCTGTGGGAGCCC
>VWZG01004333.1:44254-68444 GCA_013396735.1 Grallaria varia | reverse complement strand
GAGCTGCACTTTGGGTGTTCCCCCACCCTTCCCAGATTCATTTTGCAAAGCTTTTTTTTTTTTTAATTAAAAGCATCTTGTTGCCCCAATGGTGGGTCAGAACGGAGGCTGAAGCAGGACAGAGCCTGGGCAAAGGTGTGAACAGGAGGACTCGACCTCTGCCCCTCTCTTGATCCAGGAGGTCTCGTACCTGTCCCAGGGGTTGGTGCTGGGTCTGAGTCCCCCTCACTCTGGTTTGTATTTTGAGGACAAATTCACCAGTGACACATTAATTTAATTTTTTTCCCTTTGCCTGTTGAGCACTAATGGCTTAGGGGGTTTAAGCTCAATGGCTGTAGGAAAGACAATCATTTTCCTCCCTCGGGGCTGCAGGAGAAGGAAATGCAGTGATTCTGGCCCTGCTGAGGAGCAGGAGCCTCCAGCACCAGGACACGCTGAGGAGTGTTAACTCCTCACCTCAGCCCAGCTCTCCTGAGCCAGAGTCTGAGAGAATTCCCAGCAATCCTGGGCTCCTCCTCACCGATGCCAGAATGAATGTGTGACCAACCCAATGAGAAAACAACAGAGGCACAAAGGATTTGCATAATTCTCCTCTACTTGAAAGAGCTGCAAAGAAATCAAAGGGGAAAAAATATCTTATTATTGTGTAATTATAAGCTAATCTTCTCCAGGCTGCTCCTGCAGCTCCTCCACCTTGTCTGTGCCCTCCAAAGGATGCAAACTTTTCCTTCCACATCAAGGAGAAATGGCATTCTCAGAGTAGGGCCAGAGGTAAAAGTCAGTGGAGGCAAGGAGAGGGACAACAGCCATGGTGCCCATGTCACATGTGCCTGGTGAGGAGGGGGCAGTGACCCCAAAACTGTGACCCAGTGCCCTGGGAAGGCAGGTGTTGGTCCCCCCCCCATCCCACTGGGATGTCCCATGAGTTCCCCATGGGCACAGACTGTGCTGGACCCGGGTGGGGAGTCAGAGCTGGGCTGGAGGGAGGGCTGAAAACTGCCCTGTAGGAAAGAAAGAGGCTGAGATCAGACGTGGGTGGAGGGGACTGTGGCCATCAGACATGGGAAAGGAGATTGGGTTCCTGCTGGGATGGAGTCCCTCAGCCTGGAATAACTCAACCTGGAATCCCATCAACCTGGAATCCATATATGTGGAATCCCATCAGCCTGGAATCCCATCAGCCTGGAGTCCATCAACCTGGAATCCCTCAGCCTGGAATCCATACACGTGGAATCCCATCAGCCTGGGATCCCTCAGCCTGGCAAAGAGCTCGTTCTTGGGGCACCTCTGCAAGATGCCACTCCCGGCCTCTCGTTGTCCCCTTGCTGTGACACCAGGGACGTGCTGGTTTGGCCCTCAGAGCCCCAGTTCTTCCACGGGGAGGACAGAGACAGCTCCTGTTGCCCATGGAATGTGCCGTGGGGCTGAGCAGACCCCGGCTGGTGCAGCTTTTGTCCCGGTGTCACCGTGCGTGTCACCATCACCTTGCACGTCACTGTGCGTGTCACTGGGGAGGTGTCTCGGTGCCCCTGGAGCAAAGGTGACTCACAGATATTCAGTGTCCTGGCCCTGGAAAGGGGAAACAGAGCAGGAAGCCCCCCAGAAAACCCTGTTGGGTCCCATTCTTTTACCTCCACTCCTTGGGATGCAGAGGCTTTCCTAACTGGAGTCAGGCGTGTCCCTGAGTTTGGTGCTTTGACTGCTCGGTGGTTTCCATCCTCTCCAGGCTTTCCAGGGCTGCTGTTTGCTTTGAAGGCGTTTCAGACCCACAGCCCAGCTCTGCAAAGAGCTCCCAGCACACGGAGCTGCCTGGTTTAGTCATTGCTCCAGCTTTGCATTTCTTCCATGGCGAGGCTGGAGAGCCAAAGGAAAGTGAAAAGGAAACGAAGACTTTCCAGGCAGAGCTGTGGCCAGAAGCCTCCCGAGGCTCCACTTCTGCTCCATCTGTGCCACCCTCCAGGGGCAGAGTGCCCCAGGGTGGGCTGATGCTGCCAGGCAGAACCAGCTCGTCTCCTGGGCAGCCCCAGTTGTCTGCAAAGGTTCCTGCACTGGTGGTTTTCGTTGCCCTCTGCAGCCCTGGGGGCTCTCCCATCCCCTCCAACCTGCTGTTCTGTCTTTAAGGAAGATGCCCCATCCGCTGGCCTGCCTGGAGTGGGTTCCTCAGCTTTGGAAAGCCCGGCTTTCCCTCGGCCCCCGGCGCGGAGGAGACGCTACACCATCACCCCGGGCCACCTGAGGTGGGACCACTTCAACCTGACCTACAAGTAAGGCCCAGCCTCGGCCCCAGGAGGGGTCCTGGGCTTTTCCTGCCCTGGGTTCAGATGTTGACCATGTGTTTGTTGCTAAGCCCTGTGCAGGGAGAGCTGCTGCAGCCACTCGGGAATAGGAACATTCCTACAAATGCTGACCAGGCTTTCCCTTGGCAGGGACCTCCCTCAGCGCTGACTCTGTGGTGTGCTGATGGTTTTCAAAGCTCTGTTGGAACCTCAATCATCACTGCTTGAGGGTTCTGTGCTTTCAGGAGGGCAGAGCTCTTGGTGCCAGCGCCTTTAGGGATCCCTTTGCCCCTTGCCTTTGGGAAAGGCCATTATTAATACCCAGGAAAAAGCCCCTGGCAGTGCTGGGGTGAGGGAATGCTCTGCCCCTTCCCAGGGAGCACAGAATGTCTCTCCTTTCACTCCTTGCTCACCCCAAACAGGCTCAGCCTCGTGAGAGCCTTAATTGCCCAGGTTTCCCCTCACTAACAGCCCGGCTTGATACGAACCCTTCTGCTCCCTTTAGGATGTGCTGGGACGGAGGGAGAGCATAATCAGCATAGCTAAAAAAACAACCCGAGGGGATAGAGAATATGCCCAGCTTTTCCCAATTGCTCCACTTGAGGCAATTCCCTGAATCAGACCTTCCTGTGGGCCAAGGTAAGTTTCCAGGAGCCGTCTGAGCCTTTCCATGGTACCAACAGGGCCTGCACCAGGAGCTTTCCCACAGTTCTCCCATGGCTTTAGCAAAACCTCCCTTGAGTCTCCCTCCCAAATGATTTAGAGGTTTTTTCCCCCAAGGAAATCACTTGTTTCCTATCAAATCTCTGATGTTCTTTGGCACTCTCCTCCAAAAGTTCTGCCCGAGAGTATTTCACATCCCTTGCAGCCCAAGGGGTAGGAGCAGGAGTTCCCTGCTGCTGGAATGCAGTTGGTTTCCTCTTCCAGCAGCACCACACTGGGAGGTACCGGGATATAAAACAGTTTTCCAAGAGAACCTTGTCTAAAACACTGCCCTGGAGAGGAGGAACAAAAGCTGCTGCTCAGAACGCGTGATTGCAAAGAGCATCAGTAGTTTGTTCATCCCTGGGGGAGTTCTATTGAGTGGTGTCAACATCCAGTTCAGTAGTTTGTTCATCCCTGGGGGAGTTTTATTAAATATTGTTAACATCCAGTTCAAGCCGCTCCTGATTTGAACTTCTTGGAGTGAGGAATTCTTGCGCTCCTGGTGCCACCCTGGGAACCTCCGGCCGGTGGCTGAGAAGGGAAGATCTTACAGCTGGAGCAGCTGCAGGTCAGGGGGCAAATCCCCCCCGTTCCCCCTCCAAGTGAAAGGGCTCCGTGTCCCCGCAGGATCCTGTCCTTCCCCAGGAACCTGCTGAGCGCCAGGGCCACGCGCCGCGGGCTGGCGGCCGCGTTCCGCATGTGGAGCGAGGTGTCCCCCTTCAGCTTCAGGGAGGTCCCCCGGCACCTCCCCAGCGACCTCAAAATCGGTGAGTCCCTGCGGGCACCCCGAGGGGCTTTGGGGGGCTCAGCTCCACCCGTTCCAGGAGGAACCCGGGAGCTGGGAAGCAGGAGGGGAGTCTCCGGTGCTGCGTGGCATCGGCCGCTTGGGTAAGGGTTGGTTGGGGCATCCCTTGCCTTGAGTCGGGTAGAGAAAATACTTTTAGCTTTTATTACTTATTGTTGAGGGTTTCATTACTTATTATTTTGGCTTTTGCTACTTATTATTTTGTATTACTTTTATTAAAATTGCTTTTTGATGTTTAGGAGATACCCACACCACAATTAACACTTTCTGTGAATCCTGTGGTTGGGAAGATTTAGGGGGTTGCCAAGAATGAACCCTTAAATTCTGCCACTGGGATGGATGGGGAAATCTATAGATTCCTATTCCACAAATGGGGCAATCCATGGGTTCCTATTCCCACAAATGGGGAACTCCATAGAAGAACCCATAGATTCTTAGTCTGCAGTCTGGGAAACTGAATGCTGGAAGGTGAAGAGCCATAGGCAGGGTCACACAGAGCCAGGGAAGGTGATGGATTCTGGTTGTTCCTGGATTTAATCTCCCTTTTATTGCTCCCATTGGAGCTCTGTCTTTGCTCTGTCCTTTCCCTCCTGCCCCTCTCTTGCTCTGCTGTTGTTCCTGAGTTCCTGGGGCCTGGAAAAACATCGGTGCCGAGGCATTTTCTGCTCAGCCTCAACCCCAGATGTAAATCCTTCCTGGGATTTATGGTCTGCGGGAAATCCTGATTTCCTGTGCATGTGGCAGCAGGACTGAGACAACCAGCAGAGACTCCCCATCGTTTCGCAACCCGCTCCTCACTCTGGTGCTGCAGGACAGGACCCTGCTCAGAGCACAGGATGTTCTTCCAGGGGTCTGTCCCAGTGTAGGGATGTTCTTCCAGGGGTCTGTCCCACTGCAGGGATGTTCTTCCAGGGGTCTGTCCTGCTGCAGGACCCTGCTCAGAGCACAGGAGGTGCTTCCAGGGGTCTGTCCCACTGTAGGGATGTTCTTCCAGGGGTCTGTCCCACTGCAGGGATGTTCTTCCAGGGGTCTGTCCTGCTGCAGGACCCTGCTCAGAGCACAGGAGGTGCTTCCAGGGGTCTGTCCCACTGTAGGGATGTTCTTCCAGGGGTCTGTCCCACTGCAGGGATGTTCTTCCAGGGGTCTGTCCTGCTGCAGGACCCTGCTCAGAGCACAGGAGGTGCTTCCAGGGGTCTGTCCCACTGTAGGGATGTTCTTCCAGGGGTCTGTCCCACTGCAGGGATGTTCTTCCAGGGGTCTGTCCTGCTGCAGGACCCTGCTCAGAGCACAGGAGGTGCTTCCAGGGGTCTGTCCCACTGTAGGGATGTTCTTCCAGGGGTCTGTCCCACTGCAGGGATGTTCTTCCAGGGGTCTGTCCTGCTGCAGGACCCTGCTCAGAGCACAGGAGGTGCTTCCAGGGGTCTGTCCCACTGTAGGGATGTTCTTCCAGGGGTCTGTCCCACTGCAGGGATGTTCTTCCAGGGGTCTGTCCTGCTGCAGGACCCTGCTCAGAGCACTGGAGGTGCTTCCAGGGGTCTGTCCTGCTCCCTGTGAGCTCCAGGCACACTGTTCCAGGGGCTGCAGGATGCAGTGGTCCTGCTGTGGTGCTGACAGAGGTGAAGAGCAGCTCTGTCCTTAACTCTGGCTCTGCTTATTTACATTTGAAATAGAGCAATTCCATCCCGGGGTTATCAGTTCACTGTCCAGCTCCTCTTTTGGAAAAAAAAAAAAATAATTTCCATGTGATGTTGCAAGACAGGCTGAGCATTCCCTGCTGGGAAGTGAACTCCTCTGTGTCTGTTGGGAGCCGCTCTGGATCCAGGGGCAGCCATCAGTTGCTTTGCTTTTGTCTCTGCTTTTGTGACTTGGGAGGTTGGAAAACACGTGGGTCGCCACCAGAGACCTTTTTAGTAACTCAGGAGCTCCCTGACCCTGCCAGATCCACTTGACTTGCTGCTGCTTTTTTTTTTTTCCACAGGCTTCTACTCCATCAACCACACGGACTGCCTGGAGTCCCTCACCCACCACTGCTTTGATGGCACCACGGGGGAACTGGCCCACGCCTTCTTCCCACCCCACGGAGAGATCCACTTCGATGACCACGAGTACTGGATCCTGGGGAACACCAGGTTCAGCTGGAAGAAAGGTGGCAGTGAATGCCTGGGGTCTGGGGGTCAGCCTGGGATTTACCTGGTGTGGGAGGGAGACAACAGAACCAGCTGTGATTCTGTGTGGGTTTGGAAGCTGCTCTGGTGACTCAGCTGCCCCAAGGGACCTTGTGTGGTGGCTGAACAATTCCGTGGAATTCCTCAATAGTTCAGCCACATCCTTCAGTGGGATCCATCCCTGCTGGATACAGGGCTCAGGATGCTGCCAAGAGGCTGGAGTTTGACCTGCAGGCTGTGGGGGATGCAGAGGTCAGTGGAGACCCTTTCAGCCTGGAATATTCCCACTAGAAACCTCATTTCCAGTTCAGGGCTGTGGGAACAAAGCAAGTGGGAACCTGAAAAGAGCCTGTTTGGAACCTCTGTGTCCCACTGCTGGAAATTAGAAGCACATGGAAATAATTGGCTCTATTTGGACCAAAGCAGCTCCAGAGAAGATGAAATTGGGGCAACCTTTGACAAGACCGTTTTAGTGCTAAAATATTTCCTCTGGTTTTACACGAGGATTAACAAATGTACTTTTCCACACAGTTCCAGCTGGTTTTCCTTCTCTTCCAGGTGTTTGGCTGACAGACCTGGTCCACGTGGCAGCTCATGAAATAGGCCATGCCTTGGGCCTCATGCACTCCCTGAACCCCAATGCCCTCATGCACATCAACGCCACCTTGACTGGGAAAAAGACCATCTCCCAGGATGAAGTGTGGGGAATCCACAGGCTTTATGGTAAGGAACCAGTGCCCTGGGTCCTGTGGAGCTCTTGTGGGCTCACATCCCATCTCTGGTTATTGTGCTTTAGACTCTTCCCTGTCCCAGCTCCACCATTTGCATTGAACAGTCTGATTTAGGGGAAATGTCCATTTTTTTTTTCCTGAAAGGAACACTCTACCTCAGCCCCTCTAATGCCTATTTCTCCTCCTGTTTCAGGCTGTAAAGACAGATTATTTATGTGCCCATCTTGGGCAAAGAGAGGCTTCTGTGAGAAGCGCAGGAGGCTGATGAAGAAGCACTGCCCATCCACCTGTGACTTCTGCTATGGTACCCCAGGTTNGGGGGTTTGGGGGGGGGGGGGGGTTGCACAGAGGTAAAAGTTACTCAGGGACAGGCAGGATCTTAATTTCACACCAGAGACCAGTGGGTGCAAGTGATCCAGCTCCAAGCTGCACAACAGAGATGGTGTCTTGTATATTGAAAATCAAGGAATTAGGAATGTTTAAGATCCTGGAATTAGGACGCAGCTTTTGTGCTGAAACATTTGTGGAGGGGAACATTAAACTGTCCCGTTCCTCTCTGGTTTAACTGGACCCATGAGAGGGAATAAACCCAACAGGCAGGCAGAGGTGAGGGCTGCAGGGCAGGAGTGGGCCAGGAATGGGACAAGAGGCATGGAATGACTAAACTTGCTGAGGAGAGCTGCTAATCAACTTCTGCCACTTCTTCCTCTCCTCTCTGGGGGACAGAATTCCCATTCCCGACGGTGCCCCCAACTCTGCCCCCACCGAGGACCAAGACCAAGACAGTCTCTGAGGGCAGGAACGTCACCTTCCGCTGTGGGCAGAAGATCATCCATAAAAAAGGCAAAGTCTAGTAAGTTCTCCATCCCTTTTTCCAGTCCTTGGGAGACTCTGCAGCATGCACAGCAAAAGGGGTGACAGAAGAAGGGGAATAGGAGTGGAGTTTATAATTTGGAGGGTGTCAGTGGCTCCTGTAGGGTAGGAAGAGGTGGCTGACCCAGGGTGGGGAGGGAGAGTGCAGGTATTGATCAGAACAGTGCAGGGCTTTGATTTAGTCTGAAAGCAGAGTTCTCAGAAACCAGCAGGAGTTCAAAAACAGGATAAAACCCAGATCTCATCTAGAGCACAAAGCTAATTCCTACCATCCAGCCAAATTCCCTGGCCCATATTCTGCAAAAATCCCCTAGTTTAAATTTGAGTTCATAGTTATTTGGCTGTCACTAAAGTACAAGCATGTTATTTAAAATTGAGAGATTGGCCCAAATCCATGGGTTGGTTTAGACTGAGGACCCAAATTGCCATCAAGCTCCCGAATTACTCAGGATTGTGCCCTGTTGCACCTGATCTCCCTGGACTACAGAGGAAAACTCAACTGTGTTTTCTGAAAGTCCCATCTCTGCTCTACACTCAGTCAGTAAAATTTATCAGGAGAAAGAACCACTAACATATATTGAGTTGTTCCAGACATTCGTAGTTTAATTTCTACTGTTTTTCTTATGACAGCTGGTATAAAGATAAGGAACTTCTGGACTACTCATATCCAGGTTATTTATCCTTAAATGAGGATCACATGAGCATCATTGCAAATGCAATTAATGAAGGGACTTATACTTGTATAGTAAAGAAGAAAGAAAGAATCCTGACTACTTATTCCTGGAGAATCAGACTGAAGCACTGACAAGGCCCTGGAATAAGCCCCTTCAGTTCCTGCTAGTTCTGTTTCAAATGGTTTCTTAGGCATTTTATATTTAATCTCCAGTAGTGCAACTGAACTTCTCCAGCAGCTGCTTCATCACCTTGGGCAAAAGAGACTCTGAGACTGGTTACTGGAATGTAAACTCTTCCAGATTAGTTTTAATGACAAAGAACTTATCAAGTATGTGCTCTACAGAGAATTAAAAACCTTTTTTTTGTAAGAAAATATCACATGGTGCAGTTGAACTGTGTGGATCCCTGTGTACTGCTGGAAAACAGGAGCAGAACTGCATCAGAGCCCGGGATGGCTCAGCTGGGCTGCACTGGAGGCAGAGTGTGGAAGGAAAAGGACCAGCTTAATACTCTGTAAGTGTTTCTGCCCTTTATTTAGATCCTGGTGCACTGCAATAGGAGAAGTTATACACAAGCCCTAATAATACTTTTACTTGGCAGGAGGAGGATGTGGGTCACATCAACCTTGTCCCTATATTTCAGCATGTCCAAGTTCCCCCAGAACATCTTTTTTCCCCCAAACTCCTTTCCCATGGATTGTATCTGTTGCTCTTGTCCCAGGCTCAGAGCTTGGCCTTGAGGTGTCTGAGCAATGAGCTTCAAGTCCTTGGAGAGACGAGGTGATTTCCATCCCTGTCCTCCCCCAGGCACCCAGGATGAGGGAAATGTGCCACATCCAGCTGGAAAAGAACATTAGGAGTAGCTGGCAAAGCTGGGGCAGCAGCGCAGGGAAGCTGGGAAGGGAGTAATTCTATGCCATATACAAACTATGCAGTCAGTCATGGTTTAGTCCTTCTGCTTCTCTGGACTCCTGTTTTTCAACAGGTTATTGATGTCCCTCTCTGAGGAATATTCTGGAATCAGGAGTGTTTTAGTTTAACACTCCTGAGCTGTTTGTCCTTCAGCACCAGGCAGGCAGGGCTTAGGAGAACAAGGCTCTGCCTTCCTGCACAGGAAAGACAATCCAGCTGCTTCCAAAACCTCCCCCAACTTCAGCACATCCACATTCCAGCACCAGGGCCTTCACCCAGAAAAACTCTTCAAATGTACTCAAACTGATAGAATGTTTATGATTTAAGTTAATCCTGTTCCTGGCCTGGTGCCCAGTTCTGACTGCATGAAAATTTGGTGTTTTCCAAACCTCCCTGTTCCCAGAACAGAGCGAGACCAGTATAAATCAAGGACTCCAAAGGGTCTGCTATTCCACCACAATTCCTCCTCTGGTCTTTCCTAAGACAGAACTGGAATGTGGCATTGCACAATCACTAAAGCTGAGCTCTTCTTTTGATGGAAAAAGGGCATATTAAAAAAAAAAAAAAAAAAAATTCCATAGAAAATAAAGTTTCAAGTCTCTATATTAAATCTTTTTGATTTATAAAACAATAGAGGAACTTCTTTTGCACCACTGTAAATACATGGACAGAACAAAACACACACTTACCAGCTCAGTAGTGCACTCAAAAATCTGGTCAGCGAGTACCAAGCCCACCCCAGCCTTGTTCTCTCCCAGGTAACAGGAGAGAAACTTCAGAACTTTCCTCTTTCTGCATCAAATATATTCAGACAAAGAATTTCCTTAAAATAAAAAATAAGCTCTATTTACTGTCACCAACATCCACTTTTGCTGCATGTGAAGCAATGAAATCCTTCACACTGTTAAACAATTGCAAATGTGTTTTAATTCTACAAATTTACAAGGAGAAAAAACCAAACAAAACAAAACAAACCCAACAAAAAAAAAACACACCAGAAATAAAACCAGAAACTGTTTCAGGACTGTAGTTCAAGTTTTCCTTTGTCACAGTTTGTGATGACCCTGGGGTTTTCAGGTAACTCCAGTCCTCTAATGGAATGCAGCAGTTTTACTCCACATTGATTTATAAAACAGAGCCTTGGACTCTATGATAATGTTGGAGTTTTTCACAGGGAAAAAAACATCTCGTCCCCCTGCCAGGAAGAACAGAACTGGGGCACTCAAACTCACTCACATAATGGTGCTTCTTTTCTTTGTGGGTTTTTTTCCCCCCCCTCCTTCATGTCGAGTTTAAAACTTGAGGCTGAAGCCAGGTCCTGCAGCAGATGCTCCTTGGGTTGTGGTGGTCAGATGAAATCCTGTGTCTTTCAGGTCATCATCACCCTGTGAAAACCAAGCACAGGACACTGAGCAGCGGCTGTTTTTACCTCTCCAACAGGAAAATCTAAATAACAACAGTAAAAAATGAAGTATCTCTAGCTGAGAAACAATGGTTTGGTTTAGTGGCATCACAGCTCAGGTTAATGGACTTGTAAACATTGTTATTTCAAAAGCTGGCTTTGCTAAAGGCAGCTCAAGTGTTCCTGGTTCTTGGACCTGCTCTTGACTGCATGGGAAAGGTAAAGAATTGGGAACACACTGTATAAATAAGTGTAAACTGCTCTTAGTGAGCAGCTGATCAAACACATGCTGCACATGCTCCAGGAGTTTTCACACCCTGAAAAATCAAGGCCAAACTGACTGCTCAGAGCTTGGCCTTAAGGTGTCTGAGCAATGAGCCTCAAGTCCTTGGAGAGATGAGGTGATTTCCATCCCTGTCCTCCCCCAGGCACCCAGGATGAGGGAAATGTGCCACATCCAGCTGGAAAAGAACATTAGGAGTAGCTGGCAAAGCTGGGGCAGCAGTGCAGGGAAGCTGGGAAGGGAATAATTCCATGTCATACACAGGAGGGACCAGAGCCCCAGCTCGGGGTGTGGGGCTGTGCCAGCACTCACCAGCTGGCTGTAGCCCAGCCCTCCCTCGGGGGGCCGGGGGCTCGTGCCCCTCTTCACCCGCTGCTGCTCGCTCTTGGCTGGCCAGGTGGGGAACATGGAGGGGTCGATGGGCAGGGGGGTCTCTCGGAAGTACTCGTGCTTCAGCCCGTCCTCGGCGGTGATCCTGCGCGCAGGGTAGTACGTCAGGAAGCTGGGAAGAGGCAGGGAAGGAATGGAATCTTAGCTCCAGAATTACACAGCGTTGGGAAATGGGACTGAGAGTTTTCTGATATTTTACACAGAATTCTGTGGGTATAATTGTATTGATTTGGTACAGTTCCATTACTGGGTACTGGATGTAACTGTATTCATTGGGTATAATTCTATTACAGAATACTTGGTATAGTAGTTCTATTACTGGGTATTGGGTATAATTCTATTAATTGGATATAATTCTATTACTGGGTATTGGGTACAATTCTATTAATTGGATATAATTCTATTACTGGGTATTGGGTACAATTCTATTAATTGGATATAATTCTATTACTAGATATTCGGTATAGTTCTATTAATTGGATATAATTCTATTACTGGGTATAGGGTATAATCCTACTGTGGGTATAATTCTACTACTGGGTATTCAGTCTAATTGTATTAATTTTATTACTGAATATTGGGTATAATTCTATTAATTCAGTATAGTTCTGTTACTGGGTACTGGGTATAATTCCATTGATTGAGTATAATTCTACTAGTGGGTACAATTTATTAATTGGGTCTAATTCTGTTATTGCGTACTGGGTCTAATTCTGTTAATGATTGCTGACATGATCTAAACACAGCTGGTTTTAAAGGCAGGCTCCTACACAACTCTGCATTTAACAGGACAGCAGCTGGAATTACATATCCAAAGTGGCTTTGGTAAGGTTGTGTTCACAGAGGTGTGAATTGCTGGATCCCACAGACCCTATGGCTAGACAGATACAGCTCCAGAGGGACCCAGGATAGTTCCATCAGAATATTTTCCAATGCTCTTTCCTATTTAGAGAGGGGAGATTTTAGAGATTGTATCAACACAGCACAAACTACTGCAATAGAGTGTAACTGCACATCTGTGGCTGACTGTTCTACACCTCTCACAACACAGGAACAAGGTTTACTGCACACACGTTCCAAATGAAACCCTGGAAGCTGCACTTACTTGTTCATGAGGTCAAAGCCCTGGTCAGAGAGCAGAGCCCCGAATCTCTTGCGCAGGTTGTTGTAGGGATACTCTGTGAAGGTCATTTTCTTCACTGCTGGCAGCTCATTGTACCCAGGCCAGATCTTTTCACTTGGGGTTCCCAGATCCTGTGAATTAAAATGTCTTCTTAATAAAGCCAGAGTGCAACCCTTTACTTAGGGGTTGGGAAGTACCAAAACAAACAGACAACACACAAATCATGGTCCTGGTCTACTCTGAGCATTGTAAAGAAGGAATCAGAGTAATAAGCCTTTTATTAAGGTTGAATCTCTGTCAAAGAGCAAAAAATACTTTTAATTCCCTACTACTCATCTCTAAAACCAGTCAGAATCAGAAAACATTAAAAAAATTACCTTAAACACTTTGTTAATCTGGTCAATCTCTGACTTCCCTGGGAACAGCGGTTTCTGCGTCAGCAGCTCCCCAAAGATGCACCCCACTGACCACATGTCTATGGCCGTGGAATATTCCTGGAAAGAAGGAAAATAAAATCATACCCTACAAAATCAGTAAGATACTTTAGCTGAGTTTGGGGAGGGTTGTGGTTTGGGGGGGAGGTTTGCTGGTTGGTTGTTTGTTTTTTCCAAGGATTCTACCCTCTGACCAGAATACACACAACCATTCCCACACCCAAGGTCCAGGCCTCAACTGGATTTATTTAAAAGTTGTAATTACTGTGAATTATGAGCAATGCCTATGTACACAAATACTTCAGGAGGAAAGGTGAAAGTCTCCACACTGATCCCTCTCTTTTCCAAGCACAAACAAAGCAGCACAGCTGATAAAACAGTATTTTTTTTCTGGCATGGTTTTTTGTCACTAAACCTGACTGATTTCACCCAGATTTCAGTTAATCAGCAGGGAACATTGCTAGGACCTTGTTCTGCCCTCAGGTACCAAGAATTCTACATATTCATTTTAAAAGAGAAATTAAAACACCCAGCTGCCTAAGGTGCCAGTTTGCCCCAATCCATGAGAAGTCCAACAGCACTGACCCCATCACCATGCCAAAGGAGAAACATTCCACCTGTCACCCACCCACCCTCTGTCTGGGGGACACGGAAGGTTTTTAGCTCTGTCAGTAGGAGAAGTAACACTGAATATGCAGAATTGCCAGCTCTGGATCAATACAAAGAATCAAGCATGGTCATGATTTCTACAAGACAGTCAGGCTGAACGGGAAAACAGACCTTGGCTCCAAGCAGCAGCTCTGGAGCTCTGTACCACAGAGTCACCACCACAGGGGTGTAGGGCTTCAGGGGAGACCCATATTCTCGGGCTAACCCGAAATCTCCAACCTAAAAGGAAAAAAAAATGGCAATTAGAAACATTTCCAGCCCTGGCCATTCACTGCCAGTGCCATGGTGGCCACTGCGTGGCTTCAGCCTTTGGAAACAGCCACACAACAACACCAAGTTTCTCAGCTCTTGGCATAACTTTAACCCAGTGTAATTCTGCAGCACAAACTTCTTCCTAAGTGTGGTATTCCCCATGTAATTCTTACTTTTAAAATGCCTGAATGACTGAGCAACAGGTTGGAAGTTTTCAGGTCTCTGTGAAGGATCCAGTTGTCGTGAAGGTGTTTGACCCCTCGCAGTAACTGAATCATTAAGGTTTTCACTTCACCTGGAAGGATAAAAAGAAGCCAAAATACATTTGTGAGAATAAATCTACCTTGAATTTTGGTTTCATTTGGAGAATAGGGGAGGGGGCAAGAAGGAGGGGTCAAGTTAAAAGCACAGTATAACCTGCACCATAAAAACATGTCACAGAACAAGAGCAGCTAAACCCACAGAGCTGTCAATAAAGCAAAACTCATTTGGAGAGCTGGCATGCACCCAAATTATGCTCAGAAATTACTGCCTCTCATAGCAAGCAGCCAACATGAAAGCCCAGTGGTCTTTTCCAGTTTAGCACAAGGGGAAACTCTCTCAGTTCCACCTCTGAACACTTCCATCCCCAGCACACAAACTGCATTCACCACCCAGGTATCATCACCAGGAATGTCAGCACTTCCAGCCACCACCCAGCCTTAATTTGTGTCAGTTTTTACTCAATAAACACAATATGCAAGAAGTCTCTGCTCCAAGGAACAGGGGCCATTCCAAAGCAACACAGGTGACTGTACAAAGCCATTCTCTGATGTCAGCACAGCCCAAAGACATTTGTGTTGGACAGTTTGGAGAATTTTAGGAGACTGTGGCAAACAGTACCTGGCAGAAAGGGCTGTTTCATTGTTTCCATCAGGCTCTTGAGGTCGTGTTCTACATAGTTCATTACAATATAGATTTTATCCATGTTACTGCCCACAACTATTTCCTACAACACAGAAACAGATGATCAAAACCAGCACATGGTATTTAAAAAGCATCCCAAATCAATTTGTTAAATTGATCCTGGCAAGAGGATGGAGGCTGCCATGGTAAAATCCATAGAAAACGTACTTTTCTACCAAAAAATGCCACCTTATTTTTGCAGAACATCAGATTATGTAGACAGTAATGCCTATACAGTCTTATGATTAGCACACAATTGCACACAGAAACAAGCTCTGCAAGGGATTTAAAAGCCAAAAGCAGTATTTCAAGAACAAACATACTTTTGACATAGAAGATTTTAGCCTTACTCTGACAGTGACAATATTTAGATGCTGCGCTTTCAGAATAGTATTGATTTCTCTCAGAGAAGTAATGGGAAAGCCTTCCTTTTCCTTTTCCATTTTCAGTCGCTTCAGAGCCACAATTTCATCTGCAAAGAAAACACATTTCCCATCACACAGCTAATAAATACACACTAAGGGGACTCTCACTGTCCTGCCACTGATTTACTTAATATTCAATTCACTGTGCTATGTTTTGCCTTGAAAATGACCTGCTTGCTGATAAAGAAGTATTTTACATCGATTTTGTTCCTCAGTGAAAAATGCAGAACCGTAATTTGCACACAAGTGCAGCCCTAAATCCCCTGAAGGTCCCAAGGGGAGAGCACTGATACCAACCAGTTTTCTTGTCCTTTGCTCTGTACACCACCCCATATGTTCCTTCTTCAATCCTGTTCAAACACTGGAACTCCTCCACGCTGCGGCAGCCCTGGAAAAACAGAGGGACAACATTTTTTTGGTTGTTTTTTTTTAAAAAGACACCCAGCAAACTTCAGCCTCACAGGAACAGTTAAAACCTACCAAGAGAATTCATCATCATGGCTGCACCCCATGAGAAAGACATCTTTGGGGGTTATTTTTTATAGAATTTATAAAGGAATCTTGGATGAGTTTGTGTTTCAGCAGATTAACTAAATGGTTTCCTTAAACCTTCACTCCTTCACTTTTGGACAGAATAATCTAAAATTTCTGCCACGATGGCAAAAGCAGCAACTCAGCATCTTACACTGACACCTTTCACATAATCAATTAATAAAAATCTGATTTTTATTCGTATTTCTACAATTTGCTGTTGGCAACATAAACAACAACCCCCCATCAGTTCCTATTCATAGTAACAGGAACTTTCTCTCACAAGGATCTATTTTTAGGTAGCAATACCCAGATAACAGAGTATCAATTATATTATTGCATTCTTACCTACATTTAAAAAAGTGAGCCCCTACCTGAAGTGCAGGAAGGTACTTGGGAAGCTCCTGTTTCAGTTCAATGGGAGAGGAAGCTGGTGAGTCAGGAATATAGTCCCCTTCTGTCATGGCATTGGAATGAGGGGATCCCTCCCCTACCTCCTCCTCCTCCACTTCACTTCCCGCTGAATCTCGGTCAAACCTCGACTCTGTAACTTTAAAAGTCAGAATCAGTCGTGGAAAAACGAGCTATTTGGAACAATTACATTCAGATTTAGCCAGGTAAGGGGAGTCAGACACTGATCACTGCAGGACAAGCCCAATTTCTGTTCCTTGCAGAGGTGACACCTTCAAGAACTCTCACAGTCATGAACATACAATTTCTAGTGTTAAATACAGCAGGTCAGAAAAATCAATCTTTACACTGGAATGCAAGAGAAAACTGACCCAGGATATCTCATTCTCATTTTTGATGAGAGGGCAGGACAAGGGACCCAAAATGAAAAAGAAGGAAACATCAGCTCTTTAGATTAGGATCTGATTGCATCTAAGCCTTGGAACAGATTTCAAGGAATTTCTGATTCTGATATGAGAATGGCCTTAAAATGCCAAGTATGTAACGCTTTAGAATGGTGGCAAAACTGCAACAAGAACTAAATTTAAAATATTTAAAATACTTGTAGAAATAGGTTTATTTGGCTGCAAAAATAGTCAATATTTGCATTGTACCAACTGGGATGTGGTTTCCATTCTCCCGTTCCTCCTCTTCACTCATTTCCTCTTCACTCACCTCTTCTGCAAAACAGAATCAAGTCCAGCTGAATAAACTCCACGTTTCTGCAGCTCCTTGGGAGACAAATCACTGCTGAGATGCTTCTGCCTCACCTCTGCACTGTCTGTTAGTGACCAAGTACTTCTCTTTCACTTGGACAGCAAATGCTTCCAACAAGGACACAGCTCTTACCGATTATTGGGGATGGGAGCAGGTGAATACATTAAGTCAGAAAGCTTATGAATATTTGCTTATTAATAGTAATTGATTTTAAAGAAGAATACGCAGCCATCAGAACCTGCTTTTGTGCCTTCTCTTCACTAATTAATGACCATAACGCCTGTATGCAGACTGCTTTACTGAACTTTTTGGTTTTATGTTCATTTACTTGGACAGACATGAAAAAAAATCTGACATTTGCAACTGAAAATAATTCAAAAGCACAGAGGCATTTGTATTTCACCACCTCCCCCCAAAGAAGTGCCAAACTGTTCTCAGAAGCAGATTTGGTTTGTTAGAACACTTAATCTGTTGGCCTTACACCAGTTAAGGAGGACAAAAATGGCTTTAGGTTTCTGATCTGGCTTCTTAGATGAAGAATTGGTATTACCTCTATACAAAAGGATAGAATTTGACTTGTACTTGGTTTTTTTCTTTCTAGTTATCTTGACCTGTGAGGTCTCAGCCTACCCTAGACTAAGAGAAAAGGAAAAGGTTCAAATAAAACAATAGAATGAGAAACAAAGTCAACAAATCTGTTGTAGGCCCCGCTTTGTGTTCCTCACCTGCTGATTGCTCAGACACTTCTTCAGAATTGCTCCCTGTCTCCTCCTCTTCCTCCTCCTCCTCTTCCTCTCCTTCTTCCTCAGAGCCTTCACTGCTGGACTCTTCTTCCTCCTCTTCTGAGCCCGATCCGGATTCTGTTCAGGAATAATCAAACACAGAGCTAAGCTGGCACACAGTAACAACAGTCTTTCCTCAGAAGAGAAATTAATTACATCTCTGTGATTAATTACATCTCATTTAATCACCTGATGAAGACTCTGCTGAGCTGGTTTTCCTCTCACTGTCACTGATGTCTTGCAAGTCTGAAAGAGGATCTCTCTCCTCTGGTTTCTCTTCTTTCACTGCTGAAACCATAAAAATTAACAACAGGTGCTCACTGAGTGTCCCTTCCAAGACTGAGTACCCAGGTAACTCTTCACTTTCAGTTGGCATCAAATCATCTGTACTGGAAATTCAGAGCACTGAAAAAAATATCATTCCACACTCTGCTCAATGACAAACAGCTTTTCTGAATTGCACTGGTGCAGGATCAGCTGCCAAAAATAGGGAACGTTGACTTTTTGGGTTTTAAACATGAAATAGTCCTAAAATTAATTAAAAAAAAAGAAAAAGGAAAAAAGTGCCATGGTAACAAGGGGAGTGTCCCTAATGTGTGTCCAAACGTGGTCACTATCAGTGCTCAGTGCTCCAGTACAGACTCTGCTCACCAGGAAACAGCACAAGTCAATCACTGGGGGTTGATTAGGCAGGAGTTTCCAAGGACTTGTTGCCTCCACCTGGAATTGCAGCTGATTCCATTCTGCTATCAGCTTGCTTTAGATGGATACATTTATTTTCACAGCTGCACATGTTAACAGAGCAGACATAGAGCTTTTCTTTCTCAAATGAAGACATTTTTATGCCATTTGTGCCCATTTTCTACCTCTAGTTAGAACCTTCCAGGCACAGGAAGGACCATTTGCTGGCCTGGAAATCAAAATTCCTCATCTAACCAGAGCACTGCCTTAAGCATTTATTTACTTCTACAAGTTGACAATATCAGTGAAGCTTAAACTACATTGATGCCTGTAAGGTAACTCTTTAAGGTAGCTTAGCTCCAAACAACACATCCATCCTTTTTAATCTGCAAGGGAATTAAACTCCAAGATTTTAAAAATTCAGTCAGCTGCTTCTTTCACCACTGAATGAAGGTACTCACTTTGAAACTGTTTTAAACTACTCCTCCCACTACTAAAGCAGAAAGATTCATCCAACTTTTCACTTGGCACAATTCCTGCAAAACCAGCATTGCTTTAGAAAACAGCATGAATGTTTATGAGTATTCCAGGGTTACGCCCCCGTGGCTGAGGTGGACTTTTAACTGAGTGCCTGAGGTAGGTGTTCAACACTAAAAATTAAACACCACCCCAGCCCAGCTCCTGCTGCCCCCGGGCAAAGACATTGTAGAGTGGCAGATTCTACCTGGTTTCCTGCTCTCTCCTTGCTCAAGCTTCTCTCTCTGCTGGCGTAAAGGGCTGCGACTCCAGGGTCTCATTTTTACTTTGTCTCCATATTCTTCCCTCACTGTTCTATGGTGTGCAGAAACTAGGGAAAACAAAACCACAAGAAATTGTTACACCTCCCTGCCCTAATGAGAATAGTTCTGTCTGCCACAGTCACCTGCTTTGAATCCTTCTCAGTTTTGCTCACAAACTAAAGGGTAATGGGGAGGAGTGGAGCTCAACTGTACCTGGGAGAATGAAGGACTGTGATTTACCTCAAATAAATTGTGCGTTTGTGCTACTTGGAGAAAGCTGCTGCCATTCTTAGGAAACAGAAGCAAGATGCCCTGTGTGTTACACAGTAAACACCCTGACACTAAAGGACCAATGCCAGAGAAAGAAGTGCAAGATTCGCAAAAGAATGAAACCAGCTGAGGGTTTAGAAGGAGCTGACAGAACATTTAGAGCAATAAAACCAATTAAATGAAAGGCTACATTGATTGAGCAATATCAGCATAAAGCCAAGCATAAAAAGGAGCTGTTTGGTATGAGCTGAGCTAGAAAGAAAAGCAAAAAATACGGTTTGTTCTGCTACTCTTGAGCAATCTTTGTCACTTGAATAGGCTCTGATTTTTACCTCTGAAAGCTGGAACAGAAATTCTTTAACCAAAGATGATCTGAACTTAAGATTGCAAGGACCTGACACGCTGTGCAAAGTGAGGTTCATGTGCAGAAGTTCAGCTGCTCAGTTACCACACCTCCCCCTCGACTCCCACTACATTTTCCATGGGTGGAGTACTTACATGACCTCTCCCTCCCTTTGCAATGGATTCAAATGTATTTTCTAAAACCCTTTAAATGCTGAATTTTGAGGTTTCAGTCTCTATCCGATTGGGTGAGACTCAGCCAAAGAGTTCAGAAGCAACTGGGATCAGGATGGATACACAGAGACAGTAGCAGCTTAGAGAAATCTTGTTTCTATGGGAAACCAGACTGACAGAGAGGAAAAACTCCCTGACTAATCAACCTGCCAGGATATTGAAGGCAGTAATATTATAACCTTGTTTTATTTCCCCCGGAGAACTCAGATTTCCTGTCACCCCCCCACCATGCAGAAGGACTCCAAACTCTATTTTTTTTTAAAATCTGGCACTGCCCTAAGTAAAGAAGGCTTTCTACCCCTCCATTCCACCACTGTGTCAGCAGGTAGTGAACTGATAGTAAGTATGAACACCATTTATGCAGAGACAGGCACCTTCTCTCCTGGCTTCCCGCTCCTTCCGCCTTTCCTCCGCTCGCCTTTCCCGCTCCTTCTGCTCCCGCTGCTCCTTCTGCTGCTCTCGGATTTTCCTCTCCCTTTCTCTCTCGAGTTGCTCCAGACGATCTCTGGAAAATAATTATTGTTTGTTACCAATTCAGCTCATGAAGTGAAGGGAAACTGGTTTGCTGTAACAAACCACTGAGCTCAGTTTCATTATTAATGCCACTGATCGAGTATCAGGTAAAACTAGAGGGAGCTTTTCAGCTGATCCTTTAAAAAACATGTTTCAAAGATGACAACCACGAGTTCTACACCCTTGTTGGGATTTCAACAGCAATTGAGCAAGTTCAGGTCATTAAACCCCTAATATACAAATCCAGTTTGCACCTTTTTTCATGGAATAATTCAGATTGGAAAAGATTTCTAAGATCAAGTCCAACCTTACAGTGAAACACTGGCAGTGAGTTCACCCGAGAATGTCCCTTGCAATGAAGCACTTAAAAGATAATTAAAGTCAAACGTGTTCCATAAGACACCACATTCCCAGGAATACAGCACTGGCACCAGGCAAGTTTTCACTCTGGATTTTTTTTTGTCCTTTCAGAGCAATGGTTAGAGAGAGATTAGAGGAGGCAGCTGTTCATGTCTCTGCTGGGTGGCACAGGGGAGGCAGGGATAGCTGTACCTCTCCCTCCTGGAATGCTCCCTTGCCATCTCTCTCCGTTTCTGTCTCTCCCATTCACGACGGGCTTTATCCTGCTCTTCTCTATGTCTCTTCCTACGCTCATGCTCCCGTTCTTTCTCTTTCACTCTGGCATGTTTCCCTAAACAAACAAAAGTTAATTTCGGAGTGTTACTAGACAAAGTAGTCAGTGCTCCCATTCTTCCAAAGCAAAGCTAGAGAGGATGAAACCTACAGGAACCTACTTCCATGTTCCCTGGCATTTTCTCAGTGGGGAAATCCTGTTCTGAAAGGGGGTGGGAGAATCCAAAGATTACAAGATCTTGTACAAATACTTGCATTAAAGTAGAAAATGGCTGTTAGTAGCAGGAAGACAATGGGAATGCTTGTAGAAAGGATATTTTTTCCTTTGCAGGCAGGTACAAAGATCAGAGCTCAGCCCACTCACTCAGTGAGGCCAAGAAGAGGCTTATTACACTTGAAGGAGTAAAAGTGACCTCAGTGTCCCTGTCCCAAAGTGATTTCTGTCCTCTCAATCACATTTATATCCCTGTCATTCCCATAAGGGCACTAAACATAGGCAAAGAAATAATAAGAGTCTAAATTCCTTTGTCCTATCCTCCTGACATGTTTTCTTCGGTCTGTACTTGTTATTTACTCTACATAGAGCCTATTCGGCTTCCCCTTGGGAAGCTCCCAGAAACCAGAACTTCCAAGTGCAGCAACAACCACCTTCTGCAGAGTGACTTCGGTGCCTGCGTTTCTCTTTCCTCTTCTCATCCTTCCTGTGGTGGGTTTTTTCTTTCCGGGACATTTGCTGTGGTGGTTTTATAGCCAAGGAATCATCTTCTTCTCCCCTAAAACACAAGGCAGGAGTAAACTCAGGGAGGTGACAGGTACTGTCAAACCGTGAGTTATTTCCTCTTTTCTGCATTTGGAAAAGATCTCTATTTTATTATTTTATATTCAAGTTGATTTCTATAATAGCCCTAAACCAAAACTGCAACACGACACACTGTTAGGCCTTAACCAGTGCTTCAAAAAGTGACACATCTGGCCCCCTAAAAATCAGAATTTTCCCTTCAGATATTTTAAACCCACTTCTCAGTACTTCTGAAGTTTATTTCAGTAACTCTTTCTCAAGTAACAAGGTTATTTTCTTGTTCCTACCTGTCTTCCATTGAGTCTTCCCTCCTGTAAGGTGAGTTCCTGATGGTTATTTCCATGCGATGGTCTCTCAGCTCCCCCTCTTCAAGAGAATCCCGCTTGGAATCCCTGTCATCTGACTGAGGGGAACAGGGGGAAGTGAAAAATGCCATTAATCTTTATGTCACAAAATGAAAACAATTTAAATATCACTTAAAGTCTTCCACTGCTGGCTCCAAATCCATCCTCAGCTGGCCACCCCAGTAAAATCCACTCACACATTCATACTGTAACCAGTCAAATGCAGTCTGACTGCAGCTAAAGCTGAACTGCTTTAATTCATCATAACTAGACAAAACTAAACACTGATTAAAGTGGATTGCATTAACTGTTATGTGAGGTGTTTTTTCCCCCAAATAACTATTTCGTACATAGTTGTACAAAAGCAAAGGGTAACATAAAAGTTATTCAAAATCAATTATTTTAACCCATTCCTCCATACTTCTTTATACTCTTCTCTTCTTTAAAAGGTTGTTCCTTGAACTGCAGCTTCCAGATAATCACATTAATTTATTTACCTTTTCTGACCAAAAACTATGAACAAAGCACAGTATATAATGTAAGGCCAATGAAATTTTCACAAGCATCATATTTTGGTTAAATTTTGGGATTAGAGATCACACATGTAAGGACACAGAGAAATTCAGCTGACAGGACAAGAAGTTCCCACCAGAAAATGAGGATACAGGCACTGCATTCCATTAAAATGCAGTTTTTCATTAATAAAGGCACTGGTTCTTACATTTTTCATACGTTTTATCTCTGCCTTCTCCTCTTGCTCCTTCCTTCGTTTCTTTTCCTGGAGAATTTCATCTAAAGTTTTCACTTTCCAAGAATCCTTTTCATCACCCATTTGAGTTTAAAAAAAAAAAAGTCTGAAAAAGAAGGAGACGTTGACACAACCCACACGAACCACAGAGTCCAGCACAGATAAATCTATTTTACACTGATTTTTGCAGCGCAAACACGTGATGTCCCATCTTCAAGCAAGGCCAGGAGGGGGTTGAGTTATACTGAAGCAGAAATGTCTGTTTTAAACCCAGAAGAAGAAACACAGAGAGTTTTTGGAGTGCACAGAAAACATGGTTTATGGCCAAGGTTTGGTGTCACATTCAATGAACTCAGACCTAGGGAGGGATTAACAAATCTTGGGATTTAAGGATGCCCAGTGACAGTGGACACAAAGAGTGCAGAATTGACGAGACAACTGGCAGAACAACCAAGATAAGGCAAAAACTAATAAACCCAACTCAGCAGCTGTGCTTTAAATCAGCCCTGATGCGGTAAAAGGCAATAAAAATAAAAGGTGATTCAAATTTGGCAGTGACCACCAACTCAGAGACCACCAAGTCAAGAGACCCCTGACCCAAAAGGAGAGAAAGGCTCAGCAAGGCACTAATTATCACAAGAAGTGAGAGACTCATCTACCAGCAGAAGACAGAATAGTAATTAACAACAGAGCTGTGGGACTTAGAGCCAATAAGCACCAATTCCTTTGTTTGCTGAAATGTATAAACAGTAAAAGTTGTGGGGTTTGATTTGTGGAACAGCTCCAGGCACCTGGCTTGGGGATAAATAATCAATGTATCAATCCAGTGTCTCCCCCATAGGTTTGGAGATAAATAATCAATATGTCAATCGAGTGTGTCCCCACGGTCGTGTCACAGAGTGGGGAGTGAACCCAACCCTTGCAGCCAACACCCCAAAATGAACAAATCCTGAAAGGAATGAACCCCCAAATCAACAAGCCCCCAAGGAAACAAATCCCGAAGAAACAACACCCCAAATCAATCAACAATACCCCAAATCAACAATACGACACCCCAAATCGACAACACCCCAAATCGACAACACCCCAAATCGACAACACCCCAAAACAAACCCCAAAATCAACTGAGCCTCCAAAGAAAAAAAGGAAGCCAAAGATAAAGGGACCCAAAGCAAAAGAAACCCACAGAAACAAGCCCCCAGAACAACGGAGCCCCAAAGAAACAAGCCCCGAAAATCAACTCATCCCGAAATCAACAAGCCCCCAAACCAAGGGCCCCTCGGCGGGGTCCCGGCCTGGGGCG
>VWZG01004333.1:32119-44171 GCA_013396735.1 Grallaria varia | reverse complement strand
GACCCCCCGAGCCCCTCCTGTCCCCTCAGGGTCCCCTCAGAGTCCCCCCAGTCCCCGCTCCCCTCTCACCGCCGCCGCCACCGGGCCCTGCGCGCAGCGCGGCTCTAACACGTCACTTCCGCCGCGGCGCGGCCGTGACGCCACAGGTAATTAACACAGCGCCGCCGCTAATGAGGTGCTAATGAGGCTCCTCCCCGCGCTGGGCAGGGTTGCCGAGCATCACCTGGCGTTATCCAGGCCGCTGTGCCCCTCGGGGGGTTCCAAACCCCCTCAGAGGGATCACAAACCCCCGGGGGAGGCAGGCCCGGCCCCGCGGCCTGGTTTGGACACGGCCCCGTTAAAGTTCACGGTGGGGAGGAATAAAGAGCGATGTGGGGCAAGGGAGGGGATGGGAATGGGATGGGAATGAGGGAGGACCTGGGGGCACAGCGCCCCAAAAGTCATTAAGGGCCCTGGTTAATTACCCCGCTCGGCTGGGGCGTAATGGTGTGTAGGGCTGAGAGAAAGGGGAGTGTTGTACAGCCAAGGTATTGTACATTGGGGAATTGTACATCCAAAATACTGTACAGGGGGAAAGTGTGCATCCAAACATTGTACATGGGGGAAAAAATTGTACATCCAGAAAAATACACGTCCAAAAATTGCACATTGGAAAAAATGTACATCAAAATATTGTACATTGGAAAAATTGTGCACCAAAAAATTGTACATTGGGAAAAAAATTGTGCAGTGGGAAAATTGTACATCCAAAAGAGCTGTGCATTGGGAAAACTGTGCATCCAAACATTGCAAATGGGAAAAATGGCGCATCCAAAAAAATACACATCAAAAAATTGTACATGGGAAAAAATGTACATCCAAAAGTTGTACATTGGAAAAATTGTACATCCAAAATACTGTACAGGGGGAAAATTGTGCATCAAAAAATTGTACATTAGGAAAAAAGTGTGCATTGGGAAAATGGTACAGCAAAAAAACCCAAACTGCTAAATTCCCTGTCTTTGTATGGATAAGCTTTCCCTTTAAGGCTTTAATGAATACTTAAATACACTGGCACATAAATAGAGGATCACTAATAAAGAACTAATGTGAGATTCTTTTAGACCAAAGTCATGTGCACTTCTGTGCAGGAACAGAATCGCTGCCATCACACCCAGAGCTGGGGGGAACACTGCCAGGAGTTCCCAACAGAGGGAAAAATGCTCCACAAGGTCCAAAACCCTCCCAGGCGTGCCCGTGCCTTTGGCTCACTGGGAGTTTTGCAGCAACAAGAAAAGGCAAAAGCCTGCTAGGGTTTAAAATGAAGCTCGAGCAGTTTGGGGTGGGATTTGCATGAACAGGGCTGGGATTTGTGTCTGTCAGCAACAGCAGAAAGATGATGCAAAATACACTTTTGTTTTCTTCCTTTTCGTAGTTACACTTTCAAAAATCTCAGTGAGTTTGGCAGAAAACAAACCAAAGAAACCAGAGGTCCACGCCACAGTCCACAGCTTTTATAAAAGTGACAGGAGTACAAAAGAAACAAAATACCACAGGCACATCACATCCATAGAGAGCAAAAAAAATTGGCATTTTTAGGGGAATATACCCCAGGCAACCAGTCAGGTGTGGGAATGTAAACTGAAGTGAGCATGGAACAGAACAGGCACAAACTCCTGGCCCAGGGGCAGCAGCTCCAGAGAGGCTCTTGGACACATCTTTGCTCCATCCAGGAACAGTTCACGAAAGCCAATGGAATTCCTTACAAGTGGAAATGGAACCAGAGCCTAAATTTCACAGGAACTCAACTGGTAACATCCTGTCAGCAGTTATTTTCACCATCAACATCACTGGATCCATGCTACAACCTTCCAGAAGAGGGGCAATTATTAAAATCTGCTCATTTTGACTGTTAATTATGTTCCCTGAAAATCCATTGGAATGGTTTTGTAGCTGCATGTGCCTTTTTTTTTTTTTTTTGCCAAAGCTAATTACTAGTCTTAAGGATTTTGAAAAGGAAAGTTACCATTTCAACTTTGATCTACCACAAAACAGAATTTTCTTTAAAAAAAAAGAGAAAAGAGCAGCAGAAAAAAAGATTTGCCTCAGTTTATGGTTGATGTTCCTCCCTTCAGTGCCCTCTGCTCCTTCTGTCACAGATACATCAGATTATTTACACCATCAGGAATTACACAAATACTTTACACACAGGTCAGAATCATAACCCTGAGTTTCTAAAAGGCAGCGTTTTGTTGCACTCTTAGAAATAATACAAAACCCCATCAGTTTATTTCCTTATAACAGAAATGCATCCTAAAATGCAAGAAATTAAAATATTAATGGTTTCTTACAGAAATACAGAGATCCTGCTTCCTTTACCACCAAAGTTTTCAGTGTTTTTTGTCCCTAAGCAACTGCAAGTATTGAATTCATGACTCCACATATGTGTATGTGTCAATACTTGCATGTCAGTTTCGTCAACACATGATCAGAATGAAATTTTAGGAGAAAAATCACATTTCACTCCTAGGTTTGGAGTTGGAAGTGGCTGCTCACCACTGCTCTGGGGCACAGAGTCATTCCCAGAGTTTGCTTCGGCCAAAACCACCGGAATAAGTTGTTTGCTGGGAGAGAAGGGCATTCCCTCTTCAAACCACAGAACATCCTGAGCTAGAAGGGACCCACAAGGATCATCCAGTCCAACTCCTGGCCCTGCACTGACACCCCAAAATCCCACCTTGTCCCTGAGAGCGTTGTCCAAACTCTCCTGGAGCTCTGGCAGGTTTTTGGTGCCCCAAATGCAGGAAACGATGAGAAACAACTGGGAGTTTCAGTTACCCCCCAATTCCAGCCCCCTGGCAGCAGAATGCAGCGATGGGCCCATGTTTGCATATTATTTTGATGGGGAGGGAGGCAGGAATCGCTTCCCCACTGAAGTTCTTCCACTAACACAGGCTCCTACTTCATCTGCAGTCAAGGACAGACACCACAGCCCACGCTGAGCATGACACCAGGTCCTCTGCACGGACTATCAGTTTCTCAGCACATCAAGGCTTTCTGGGTCCTTCCCATGTCCTTTCTGCTGAAGATCCCAGGATCAAGGCTTTCTGGATCCTTCCCATGTCCTTTCTGCTGAAAATCCCAGGATCAAGGCTTTCTGGGTCCTTCCCAGGCCCTTTCTGCTGAAGATCCCAGGATCAAGGCTTTCTGGGTCCTTCCCAGGTCCCAGGCTCGACCTGAACCCAAAGGAACCCAACAGCTGAAGGAACCATCCCTTTGAGGACGAGTTCCTTTGAGCGACACCCGGTTGGAAGAACAAATGGCCATATTAATCATAGGGTTCCAACTCCTTGGAAATCAGTGGCTCTGTGTCCTCAGTGGGCGCCTGCGTGGGCTGGGGAGGGGTGGCCAGGCTCTGCAGGGTCTCCTGCTGGTGCTGCTTGGCCTTGTTGTAGAGCAGCACTCCGATGGTCACCAGGACGGTGCCGATGGCCGAGAGGCTGGTGATCTTGTTCCCGAACACGATGATGCTGAGCCAGATGGACAGGGCGTGTTTCACGGTGCTGGCAACGCTGCAGAGTCAAGAGGGGAGAAGTGAAGGACAAATGAAGCTTGGACACATCCCCAAACCACAAGGCTTTGATGTTCTCCTTGCCTTTTAAACCCCCACTCAGACTCTACCTCCAACCCATTCTATGATTTACCTCCTTCATCTCTCTGCACAACCTTCACTGCCCAGATCTCAAGCAGAAACACTGAGCAAGAAAAAAAGGATATAAAAGTGTTCCTGACAGTTTTACCTGAAAGTCACAGGAGAAATTTTTCCCATCAAGGCATAGGCTGTGACACTTTGCAGATGGAACAAGACTCCATCTATTAAGAGAAGTATGACAATATCCTGGTTGTAGCTGAAGCTTCTCCCACTTTTCCCAATCACAGGCACATCCTAAACAGCAAAAAAAAAAAAAGAAATTTAAGGGTTTTGGTCATAAACAAATCCAGGAATTGTTTTTCCCCTAACTCATTCCTGTTACAAGCAGATGTAGTTTTACATTTAAACTTCAGCAAAACAAAACCTAGAACACACAAGACAGTCAGATAATATAATTTTTTACCCAAAATCTATGAGAAAACCAGCTGCCACCTGTCAGAACTTCCCAGTGTGTTCAGCCTGCCTGGGAGCTCTTTGCTTTTTTGAACACTGATGAACAACAATGAAATGCCAGAATATAAAGGATACATATTTAACCTGCTATATTATATCGCTTTAGCTGAATTTTATTTTCAAAGAGTTAATATTCCTGTACACCATATGAATATCAACAAAAAGTTGACAAGTATTTAAAATTTTGGTTTCAAGTCTTTATCTAAAACTTCAAATGCACTCAGACAACATTATGAGTTGTCTCAAAAACATTTTGCATCAACTCATGCTTAGATTAAATTATTTATTTGAAAATTTTCCCTTTTTCACTCCTGCAATCTCTTGCAAAATGAAATGTATTATCAGGTTGGTTTAAAACAATGGGAAGAATGGAAGGTAAAAACTCGGATTAACTTCGTGAGCAGAATATGCAACTAAGTCAAAAAGAAAACATAAATCCACACTAGTGAATCCAAATTACCATGAAAAATATCCAGGCTGGAATAAGCATAACCACTGCAGCAGCACTTGTGTAGAACTGAAGCTCAGGGGCTCTACAAAGGAGAAAAAAACACTAATTAAAATGATTAAAAGCTTCCTTTTCCCAAGCAAATACAGGGTTTGCCTTTTGTGCTGGCTGAGAGGGACTGGAAGGCACAAATTTTCAGGAGCAAAACCTGCATTTTGTCACCTGGTAAAATACATATATATTGCTAAAGGCATTTTTTTTAGCACAAGACTCTACTCCTGGCTTACATTTCATGTTAAAACATCAGGTTAGATCTGAAGTTGATATCTGCATGCCTATGAATATTAAGGGATGGTTCCTGATGGCAGAATAAGGACTGGTTTCTGTGAAAATAGGATTGCTTTGGGGTATGCTGGGAGTTGTAGCTGATTTTGGTTAAACCTGTCTGTAAAGAATCTGGTACAATACAATGACAAATACATGCAGCCCAAATTCCACCTGTAACCAAACAAAAGGTTTTTAATACTTACGAAAATCTGTATTTATCTCCACTGAGTAGTTTTTTGGAAAAGACATTTTGCAAACTGGAAAAAAAAAATTTAAAAAATCACCATTTACCTGGATTTTACTTAGAAAACAATCAGTCAATCCCTGAGAATGACAATTGTGTCAGGAGCTTGGTCTAACTTGTTTAACTAATGGGATTGTACGGTTTAATCTCATTAATGCTCCCAGATGTGAGAAACAGAGTTATCATTTGCTAAAAATGATAGGACACCGACATTTAAATGCAGTGTACAGAACTGACTAGAAGCACTGAAGAAAATCCCTTTATTGCACCCCCCCCCCAGCCATCCCAGCCCTCACCAGTCCATGATGTTGGTGGACAAAGCTGCTGAGAAGCCCAGAATGTTGAAGCTGATTTCAGTCGCTGTACACAGAGCCAGCCCTCCCATCACAGGCAGCAGGGAGAGGTTCACCAGCAGTCCTGCAAGGGGAAATGTGAAAACTCCATTTAATTGATGCATTTCCAGTTTATCAGGCACTTCTGAAAGCTGAAGTTGCACCTTTAGCTGAAGGACTGAAGGATTTAAGAGCACAGAGGTACCAAAGAGAGGGCTCAGCAGCAGGAGGGTCTTGAAGACAACATGGGCATAAACTCAGTGCTCAAATATCTCCTCGGGGAAGAAAAAGGGGCTGAAGACTGTCTTAGTTTTATGTTCTTCACTAAATGCCAGCAGAAAGTTCTGCTCTCTGTGTTCACCCCGTGATGGAATTCCTCTCCCTCCTCTGCCTCATTCCAGCTGTACCTGAACTGTGTCACTGCTCTCCCTCACAGCTGGGAACAGGCAAAACCCCTCCAGGCAAACAGCAGGAGACTGGACTGGAGTCCCAGTGGAATCACATCACGGTGAGCCAGTTCTGTGAGGCCTTTTCTTTGGGGCTTTTTTCTTTTTTTTTTTAAATCAAAATGAAGAAATTCAAGCATTTTAAATTCTGAACAGCAAACTCTCCGTGTCCTTGTAAGGAGGAACACACAGAACTTCAGTTATCTGAGGCCACAATAAATTTTTCTTGACAGAAAAATTACTTAATAACAATGCCCTTACACCACTGCACTAAAACAAACACTTTCTTTTTTATTTCTATAAGCTCTACTTACTGAGTCCAGAATAATTCTTTATTACATTTGGGTAGACTTTCCTTCTCTGTGGCCAACTAAGTAACTATTACCAAAAATAAAAAAAGAGAGTAACTAAATCTCATTTTGACAGGGAAGTGCTCACCAGTGTATTCCCCCAGGATCATCCGAGACATGATGACAGTGAAAATTGGAGCAGAGCTTTTCACAGTTTCTGCAAAGGAAACTGCCACGTTCTTCAGGCTCACAAGCCCCAGGACCACTGTTGCAAACCTGAAGGAGGGGAACATTGGGAGAAATGATGAAAAAAATCCAAAAGTTTATTAGAACATTAGAAATTAAGCGGAAAATAAAACAGTGCTATATGAGCTACTCAGACATCCAGCACAGAAAGAACTGCACTGTAATTTCTGTGTTAATAAGTGTGAGGTGCAGTAATTAATAAGCTGGCAGTGATCAAATCAGCTGCACATATTTACTCCTCAGGACCTGTGAGGTGGAAAGGTTCAGATCTATTCCTTTCAGCTTTGGCTTAAACTTTATAGTTTATTTAGCACAAATAAAGGCACCCTTGAGCAATTATGCAATTTCTTTGGCTGTACGGTGGATTTCCAGAAAACAAAGTTTACTTTCTAATGCAGCTTATGGCTCAAGTGGCAGGTTTTTAAGCCAAAGTTTTCAATAGGTTCAGTTGAAAAAGTAAAATTCTGCTGCTAAACAGTAATTCGCCATGGAAATTTTATCTGCAGTTATCCATATGCTACATATTTACCATAGTTTAAATCATTAAATTAATTTAATTTATCACTTATTTGATTATTCCTTATCAGTTTTGCAGCACAGAGGAAACAAAATCATTTCTTCATATTCTCTCCTAGACCACAAACTAATACTAGCCCAGCACACAGCAAATATTGACTTTTTTTAAGATAAATATTAATGGCCTGGATCCCTTTTGAGGCAAAAGGCTGGTAAGCACTAGGGCACTAAACAAACATCAGCCTCAAAAAAGACGGGGAAGAAAGTAAATGGAAAGGGAAGTGTGCTCTGAAAGAAGGTAAATGTGGTGGGAAGCCAAAATTTGGGAGAAGGAATAGGAAATAAAAAATCAGATTATCTTGTGATTTTTTTTTTTCTGATGGAGGGAAGGTGAATTTGCCAAACACTTTCCAGTCAAGAATAAAAAGGCAGAGAGCCATGAAAATACAAATATCACCACAGGATATATTAGCAAATACAGTCCAGGAAATAGTGACCCATTTACCTCATCAATCCAACAAAGAGCATTATCATGATGAAGTTGGGGGGGTAAGAGATGCGGGGTTTGTGCTGATACAAACAGCAGGGAACAAACATTTTTATACAGCCAATGAAGGTGGTTGAAAGCATTTGAACAGCACCTAAAGGGGATGAGAGGGGGAAATAAAATCAGTCAGAAGGTGATGAAATGGGACAAATCGAGCAACCTCACAGAATTTCTTATACAGACTCCTGTGCAGAACCTTCAGCAGGGAATAAAGAGCTGTCTAGATTTTATGTCTTCTCACAGAAGCCCTTCAGTTCTGCATCTACCAGCAAGGCTGCAGAATAAAACGAAGGTGGAATACACCCATAAAACCTGCACCACAGATAAACTGTCCTTTGCTTCCCCCCTTAGGAAGAAAAGGAAAACAAGTAAGAAGGGCATTGAATAACAGAGATCACCAAAGCTGCATTGAGCAGCTCTGGAGACTAAGTGACTCAGGAGTTTACTTCCTTTAAGCCCCCACATACTCTCCAACACAGAAAACAAAAAATGACATTTTTTTCCACAGCTCTTCTATGAGCAAATCTCATCTGTCAGTGAGTGGAGGAAAGGACAGTGTCAGAAACCCCTTTGAGGGCCACAACCCCAACCCACGAGTTCCCAGCCCCAACATCCCTCCCCACATCTCCCACACAGCCTTTTTCCTTTCACTTGAACCATTTATCCCTCAGCTTTATGCAGGAGGATCTGGTATTGTCAAATCATAGAACATCCTGAGTTGGAGGGACCCACAAGGATCACCCAGTCCAATTCCTGCACAGGATCCCAACAGCCCCACCCTCTGCCTGTTCCAGTAGGATATATCTCATATAAATATCTTCCTGGGCTTCAAGTGCAAAGCAAAGGGGTACCTAACATGCTGGGCTCCCCTTCCAGCAAGGAAAGAATGTATTTGTTAAGAAAAAGAGTGCAAAAGCTGAAGAAGAACCACAGGGTGAGGTAGAGCAGAGCGTGGGAGTTCCAGATGCCCAGGTCGGACTCGATGACCGTGGTCTCGGTGATGGTGATCTTGAGGACGTTCTCCTCGGGCACGCTGTCGCTGCGGGCAATCACAAACTTCTCACTCCTGTTGGCAAAGAGCGAGCCCAGAGGGAAGAGTGGTTTTCCCTTTGGCTTCTCTTCCAGGGCGGGAGGACTCGGTGCCTCCGGTGCCTGAGCGCTTGTCACGGCCAACATGGTGACAGCAAGGAATCAATATTTGTCCTCAGCACAAACCAGCACTTGACTGAACATGAATATCATGTGATTAGTGTTTCATCTCCCATGGCCTGGAAAGGTGTACTTGGTCCTCCAAAGAACATCTTGCGTAAAAATAAACTCCATACGCTTCTTCATGTGGCCCGTCCCATGTTTCCTGCCTGAGAAAGAGGGAAAAAAAGGGAATGAAGGAAAAACCATGTAGCTGTGAATGTAATGGCACTTTAAATCCTTAATGCAGCAGATACCACAGTTCTCCTGCACTTCATCAAAGACCAAAGGACTGGTGTAATCTTTCAGACTGGATTTTGAACTCCTCATGTCACGATACCACGATTAACCACGAAGAACTTATCTAAGGGAGGTACTAAAGAGTTAAATATCTCGTTTCAGCCTCAATATCCTACAAAGACGCTGCTTTGCAGTGAAATTTGCCATTCCTCATGTTCTCCAGCTCTGCTGTTACAGCCAAGCACTGAAGATTTCCCTCCCTGTTCCCTTATCTCTTCTCATTTTCCCAGGAAATCACAACGGCAGCAAACCAAGGTACAAAACACTCCACCACACTCGTATTAAACCCTGTACTTGTGCCAACCCAGTTCAACACGGAACTTTGAAGGCGACACATTCTCCAAGAGAATTTGTTAAGAAAAATGGATTCTTGACTCCTCCTCCTTTCTCAGGCCTTAAGAAGTGCCCCTCTACATTCAAGATAGTTATCACAGCTTTAAAAATATATTTTGTTTGTACAACTCAATTAAAACCAAAAGCAATTAAGCACAGTGAGACTGCCCACCCCTTGGCAGCGCTGGGATATCACGTTTGATATCACGGATTCCACACATGGCAGGAAGCAGAACAGCAAATAAGAACAGAACTACTCCCCTAAATTACTGACCTGCTGGCTTAAATCATCTGGAAAGTCTAAATGGGCTGAAAGAGTTCTCCATCTGGAACTAATTCAGCCTTCCTCCCTCAAGGCCGCCCAGCAGCTGATGTTTACCAACAGCTGAAAACGTGGCGGTGGTTGGCACTTGTTCCTCCTGGATTCCCCCCCAAGCCTCAATCCTGCGGCTCCAGAGAACCTGCCCCGTGCGGCGCCTCTGCCTCTCCTTGTGTCCCCCCCAACCTTAACTCCGCTCCAGTAACAATGCTGGATGAAGGTGGAAAACAGATCCACGAAGAACTTCGTAAAGCCAGTTTTACTCGAGACAAACGAAAGCTCAAATACATCGCAGCACGTGTTTGAGAAACTAAAGCCGACCCGACAGCGAAAAAACAGAGCTTTGTGTCCTTGACCCCTCATCTCTTACACAAGAGGTCCCCAAACGCTGTCCCCGCCCCGGAGCGCGCAGAATGGGGCGGTCTGGGGATAATTAACGCAGTTCCACCCCGCGGGATCGATGTTCAAACGCAGGCTGTGACCGCACCAGCGGAACCAGCGCAGCTCCCGTGCGGAGGAGACGCCGAAAGAGCCAAACAGCTCACGGCTCGCTCGCATTCCAGCTCCGCTCCCAGAGCTTTCCCTCCGCATTCCGGGCCGGCTCCACGCAGGCAATTCCCGCAGCGCTCGGAGCATCCCCTGCACGGCTGCGGGGCCGGGCTGCGGGGCTGCACCGCGGCCTTTCCCACCGCACCTCCACGCCCGGGGGCTTTGCAGGGACCTCCGGCACCCACATCCCTCCCAGCCCGGGCCGGCCGGGGATCCCGCTCTCCATCCCCGCCCTCCGTCCCGCGCATCCCGACCGGCACCTGCAGGGTCCCCGCACGCCGCCGAGGCGCTCCCGTGGCTCCGGTAAAAGCGGGATGCGGCTCGCCGGGACGCGGCCACCCATCCCTTCCCTTCCCCTCCCTTCCCCTGCCCGGGGCACCGCGCGGGGAGGCGGCTCCGGCCCCGCACCATCCCCGCGGGGCGGAGAAGAGCCCGGGGCTCGCCCCTTTGTCGCCGCGCCCGCTCGCGAGAGGCCATTTTACCGAAACCACGAGGAAACCAAGGGGGGAAAAAAAGGGATGGGGTGGGAGGGGTTACCAGGGGGGGACACGCACAGTGAGAACCGCACCGAGCCCCGCAAGGAGCGCGCTCGCCGCAGCGCGGGGGGCGGGCGGGATGGATGGACGGAGGGAGGGATGGATGGACGGAGGGAGGGATGGAGGGATGGATGGAGGGATGCGCCGCCCAGGAGGGACCCGCGGGAGTTCAGCCCGGCCGTGGCGGGGAAGTGACGTGCGGGGCGGCCCCCGGAAGAGGCGCGGGAGCCCCTCCGCACATATGTAGGTCCTGTTACTGCCGCGGGAGCCCCTCCGCACATATGTAGGTGCTGTTACTGCCGCGGGAGCCCCTCCGTGCACATGTAGGTGCTGTTATTGCCGCGGGAGCCCCTCTGCACACATGTAGGTCCCTTCACCAGCGCGGGAGCCCCTCCGCACACGTGTCGGTCCCCTTGGAGCTGCAGGAGCCCCTCCGCATACCTGTAGGTCCCGTTACCGCTGCGGGAGCGCCTCCGCACATATGTAGGTCCCATTAACTGCGTGGCAGCGCCTCCGCACACGCGTAGGTCCCATCAGAGTTCCAGGAGCTCCTCCNGTTACTGCCGCGGGAGCCCCTCCGTGCACATGTAGGTGCTGTTATTGCCGCGGGAGCCCCTCTGCACACATGTAGGTCCCTTCACCAGCGCGGGAGCCCCTCCGCACACGTGTCGGTCCCCTTGGAGCTGCAGGAGCCCCTCCGCATACCTGTAGGTCCCGTTACCGCTGCGGGAGCGCCTCCGCACATATGTAGGTCCCATTAACTGCGTGGCAGCGCCTCCGCACACGCGTAGGTCCCATCAGAGTTCCAGGAGCTCCTCCGCACACACACAGGTCCCAGCCCCGCCGCACACCTGTCGGCGCTGTCATCCCTTCGTACACCTGTCGGTCCTGTCATCCCTTCGTACACCTGTCGGTGCTGTCAGCCCCTCGCACACCTGTCGGTGCTGTCAGCCCCTCGCACACCTGTCGGTCCTGTCATCCCTTCGTACACCTGTCGGTGCTGTCAGCCCCTCGCACATCTGTCGGTGCTGTCAGCCCCTCGTACACCTGTCGGTCCTGTCATCCCTTCGTACACCTGTCGGTGCTGTCAGCCCCTCGCACACCTGTCGGTGCTGTCAGCCCCTCGCACACCTGTAGCCCCCGTGGGCAGCGCGGCCATGGACGGCAGGTACGGGCGCGACCACGCGCGGCGCGGGGGTGCCCCCTGCGCGCTGCCCACCCGCGGCGCCCGGGGGGTGCGGCGGGGACGGGGAGGGGCGCGGGCGGCCCCCCCTCCCCGGGGCGGGT
>VWZG01004333.1:1517-31658 GCA_013396735.1 Grallaria varia | reverse complement strand
CCACCCCATCCCACCCCATCCTATCCTTTCCCATCCCATCCCATCCCATCCCCGGGTGCCTCTCCCATCCCACCTGCATCTCTGTGGGCTTGGTCGCTCCGTGGAGTTCGCCCCTCCCAGGACAGGTTTCCTGTGTCCCCATTATCACCCTGCCTGGGAGGGATGGAAAAACCTGCCTCAAATCCTTGTCCAAAGTTGGGTGTCCCAGGGAATTCAGATGGAGCAGGGATGGACCAGGTTGTTGAGGTGGCCCAGGGAATTCAGATGGACCAGGAATGGACCAGGTTGTTGAGGTGGCCCAGGGAATTCAGATGGAGCAGGGACGGACCAGGTTGTTGAGGTGGCCCAGGGAATTCAGGTGCCTGCACTCCACAGCCTGTCACAGGAGGTGCATCTCCTGACACAGACACAGGGTTATGGCATTCCCTGAGCTGGGAGGAACCCCCGGGATCATGGAATTCATTCCTGGAGCTGTGGCAGCCTTGGGGCCGTGCCCACTGCCCTGGGGAGCCTGGGCAGTGCCCACCACCCTCTGGGGAAAGAAGAACCTTTCCC
Source organism: Grallaria varia (assembly GCA_013396735.1). Lineage (NCBI taxonomy): Eukaryota > Metazoa > Chordata > Aves > Passeriformes > Formicariidae > Grallaria > Grallaria varia. The sequence goes on along the minus strand of VWZG01004333.1, from coordinate 31,103 downwards.
TGCGATCCATCCCAAACCTCCCTCGGCGCAGCTCCAGCCGTTCCCTGGGTCCTGGCACACGGAGCAGAGGTTGGAGCAGCCCTTCTGGAGGAGCTGCAGCCCCCTGAGCTCTCCCCTCAGTCTCCTGCAGGCTGAACAAACCCAGTGCCCTCAGCCCCTCCTCTTATGGCCCCTGAGACCCTCCACCATCTCCCTGCCCCTCCTTTGGGTGCTCTCCAAGACCTTTAGATCTTTTTTTTTCCCAAGCTGTGGTGCCCCAAAACTGCCCCAAGCCCTGGAGGTGAGGCTGCCCCGGGGTGGGGTTGGGACGTCCTTCACCATCCTCACAAGGGAGCTGCGGTTGGTTCCAAAGCACCTGCAAGAAACCAAATGCTCAGGGTGGGATCTGGACCAAGGTGGTGTGAAGTCCTCCCTCGGTGCTGAGTTCCTGCAAGGATGTTGCTTCACCTGAAGTATTTTAGGAAAAGAGAATAAGGAGCTCACCCGACTGACAACACTGACCCTGCCTTACAATTCTCTGCAACTGAAAGTCTGGGAATGTTTCCTGCTGGTCATCTCCATGTCCTAACAGGTGGGCATTGGCAATCTCCATGTCAGGACATGGAATACCATGACCAGACACCCAGTAAAGCAGAAAGGCTGTAGGTACAAATCAGGACAATCTAGGCTGAGATTAATGGTGCAATAATGTCAGACTTCTCCCTTCCTCAGCAATTTTGGAGTTTCAATTCAATTGGAAAGTTTCTTTTCCTTTTCCCAAGGAAAACCCTGCACTGCCTCATTTCCCCAACTCACCTCGAGGGGTTTTTTGGGAACAGCGAGGAGTTTATTCTGCATTATGTGTTTAAGGATGCTCTTCCTTTGCAGATAAAGCCATGTTCGGAGCTCTCATTTCCCGTGAAGATCTACTTCTGTGTCACTATTTTGTCCCTGCTGAGTGTCATAGGGCTGACCATCGAGACCCTGGTCCGGCAGACCGAGGAGGATTTCACCATCTCCTTCATTCAGCTGGTCGGAGTTGGTAAGAAACTGCTTGGGGTTTGAAATACGTTTTTCCCAAGGTATAATTAAGCAGGAACTGAAGTTTCTTATGTAAGAGATACTGAATGTTCAGCTGTGCCAGAAAAGCTTCCAGTTCCCATTTTAATGTCTGATCTGAAACAAGAAAATGTGAGTCATCTCTCAGTGTTAAGTTCCTGCAAGAATGCTGCTTCACCTGAAGTATTTTATTAAAATAAGGACCTCATTTTTATAAAAAAAATCTCTTTTTTGTCTAATATTTTTCCCCCACTTGGAAGCAAGATTCAAACTTCCTTGGACATCTCCAGTTAGAGCTCAGTAGAAACTTATTTTCATATTCTTGGGTCCGTTTGTATTAAATAAAAATGAACATGAAAAGGAAGTGGCCTTTGCAGGTCTTGGCTGCCAAAACAGTGTGAAAAAGGAGAGACTGTGGGTGTAACACAGTCCTTGCCTTCCAGCTCTCACCCAGAGGGAACAAAGACAACAGCTTTGTTCCAGATTCTATAATTAGAAAAATCCAAACAATACTTGAATTCCAAACCTTTGGTTTAATGAGCGGCTTTTCACACAGGACTCCCAACAGAAGCTGCAACGTTACAACAGCCTGAAGAACCTTCATAATAAATCAGATTAATCACAGACCTGGGGAAGTGGAAACCATGCTTGCCCAGCTATTTTCCCCCAAAACCATGTTTCCTGTATGGCAGACAAAGACTGACAGAACAGTTATTTCTTTAAAGAAAAAAGAGATGTCCTGGCTGTAACAGTATCTTGGATTGACAATTTGATATTTAATTTAAAGGGGGCGTTGGGATTTAATTTGTTGAAAAATGTTCACCCACAAGACCAAGGGCTGGTCCTGTATTTCAGAAATGTGCATATGCCATCTCTGCAAAAAGCTTAATGCCCACAAAAGACTCTATTTTCAAATTATTTGTACAAATTTATTTTGGAATTTCTTTAGCAGCTCAATTTGCATAAGTCTTTGAGGTCTTCCTGAGGTCATGAGCATGTCCAAAAAAATCCCATGATTCACTTTGTAATTTGCCAGTCATTTCCACTTTCCCACTCATTGGTAACAGCAGTGAAAGAGGAAGTTCACTCACTGCAGGTTTATTTAGAGACTGAAGTTACTGTGTTACTTTGAAGACTTGGACAACACTTTGTCCTCATGTTGCAAATGTGGCTGATTTCATGTGTGGAATGCAGGAAGCAGCGCCCTGGAAAAAGAAATCTATTGTTACTTTGGCTGTAGTGAGAATTAACCAGTGTTTGCAGGAGCATCCAGTGAAAGAACAAAGCCTTTTCCTCATTAAAGCTTTGCCAAAAGAGCACAGATTTCCCATGGCAGGTAACTGGGGGCTCGATGTGTTTTATACAAACAGAAATCAGAGCTTTGCAGTTATTTTGCAGGTGTTTCAAAATTTCCACAGCAAAAAAAAAAGTGGATCCAGTCTGTCCAAGTTCAGTTCAGCACACAAACCATGTGCAGTGATCAGATCACACTGTGGAGGGGTGTGTGTGAGTGGCAAAGTGCTTCTTAGACGCCTGAACTGGTCTCCCTGGGAAGATGATGGAATGTCAGCTCTTTACTAAAAAAGATGTTTCGTTTAATTCAAATATACAATTGGACTTGATCATCAATGTAGTGTGAATAGATTAGCAGTGCCCAGCTGCCAGTTTGGATTGCTGACACGTTGCCATTTTCAAAGTGTTACTTCACAGGGAATTTAAAACTCTTAACTAGTTCTTTCATTTCTTGGGGGGAGTGTTTAGTTCAGGCTCCTCAGTAAGAGTGAAGATGCTCTCGACCGGGGAGCCTCAGTTACATGGTTTTGATCTGCCCGCTCTGTCCCCTGGATCCAGCACGTCCCAAACTTCCCCTGTGCTCGGTGGTGCCCCTGGCAGTGACTTTGCCTTCTCCCCCAGTGTTCTGTGTGTACTACGTGAGCCGGGGCATCCTGCAGGAGAACAGGCAGGAGCTCGTTGTCTTCGTGCTGTCCATCCTGCTGGTGATGCTGCGCTCCATCACCAACTTCACGGTCCTCCCCGCCGAGCAAAAGCCAAAGCTCCTGGTGAGTCTCCTGCTTTTAGTTGTTTTTTTTTTCCTCTCTGCGCTTCTTGGGTTTGAGAAGCTGTGATGAGAAAGGCAAGGTGTCAGTGATGATGGCACTGAAACCAGAAACACCAGGCTGAGCAAATTCCTATTGAACAGCAAAGTGTGCACATCCAACAGCTGCAAATCTGCCTCTCTGAGCTCTTCCCTGAGCATCTCTCTGAGGTTCTTTAGGGCAGAATCTGAGAGTAACAGAAATATCAAATTATGCTACAGAAGACGCCCTTCACTTTGCCTGCTCTGCTTCAGATTCCCACCCATGAAATGTCTGGCCTAAAGTCACGTAAATTGAACCTGTGGATAGCACTGCAGTCTCAGGTGCTCCATAAATGCAGCCTTGTGTTTTTATGAGATTTATGGGAACCTGCTGCAGGGAAACAGAAAGGTACAACTGAACAAGGGAGATAGTGCCATTCCAGATCATTTTATTGTTTGCATTTCGTAGCAATTAAATTTAATACAAGGACTGTATTCGATGCCTTACTGAGATCTGTTCTTAAACTTCCCCTTGTTGTGCTGCCCAGAAGTCCTTCCTTTTTATCACATATTTATCACAAATGGGAGGAGGAAGTTCCTTGATGTGAAGTCACCCAAAAAATATTCTTTAGTAGGAGAGATGGCAACCACACTAGGAAGATGGAGCAAAGGAGAATTTGCCAATTCAGTTTATCTGTCAATTGCACGTTTAGGTAAACAGGTTTATCTGCAGGAAGGTGGGTTGTTTGGGTCAATAAGGAACAGGCATCAAAGGGATGCAGTTATTTTAAGCAGTGCAGCCAAGTCATCAGTTTATATATTAAACGAGAACCTCAAAGTAAAGCCTGGTGTGGAAGATGGGAAAAGAACTATTAAGGACTTTTTTTTTACTACTCTAATTGTAACTTGAGTTACTGTAAGTCCAGAATAATTTGTCGTATAAATATTCTCATATCAATGTAATTAGGAAGGGTGTTTTGCCACTTCAGCCACCTTTAAAGCAGCAGAGGTTTAGTGTGAGTGCCAGCAAAGCAAATACAACCCAGGCAAACCTGTGTCTCCTGGAACTGAACAAGTCCAGCTCTCAGAATAACCTACTGGGATCAGTGGGGAAGGTTCCCACCAGTTGGTTTGTGCCAGCAGGAGGCTTAGAACCAGTTTGTCTTCATGGGCAGCCAAGTTTCCTTCTTCCTTCACTCTTTTATTTCCAGTTGGAAGATTCCAAGTTACAAACTGTCCCCGTCCTTGTGTCTCTCCCCCCCAGGCCCGCTTTGTGCTGATCCTGCTGGTTGGCTCCTTCGATGTCATCTGTGCCATCATCCTCATCCAGAGCCAGGGCATGATGGCATTTCGGGTGGGAGGTGCTCTGGAGAGCCTCCAGTCACAGTACTTCATGCTCAACCTCTGCTTTTCCATGCTCACTTTTGATCTCCAGGCACAGGTAAAGAGCCTTTTTTCCCCCTCTTCTTAATGATATGTTGGGCAAGCTGAGCTAATTAATGACTCCCAAGAGCAATCCCACCTCTACCTCATCTTTTAGATAATATTAGCTTGTAGTCATGGTCATACCTCCAGGAGCTCGTTACAAGGAAGCTTAGTTAGAATCCGTAAGAATGACTCAACATGTATTTTGTCATTGTGCTGCACTAGAGGAGAACTGAGACTTATTTTTGGGAAGTTTGTACATAAAAACAATTACATCCAGAAGCTCCAACCCACCCACAGCCTCCTAAAATAAGAAAGGTTATTCCTGCACAACGTCCCAGCCTACACTGTGCTGCTTCCCTGCTGTCTCCTACACTTGGGGAAGTGATTGTGGGGTGGGAGAAGGGAACCTGCCCTATAGGAGGGGATCCTGCCCCATAGAGGGGGAACCTGCCCCACAGGAGGGGATCCTGCCCCACAGGAGGGGGAACCTGCCCCATAGAGGGGGAACCTGCCCCATAGGGGGAGAACCTGCCCCATAGAGGGGAGACCCCCTCACAGAAAGGGAACCTGCCCCATAGGATGGGAACTTGCCCCACAGGAGGGGGAACTTGCTCTATAGGAGGGGATTCTGCCCCACAGGAGGGGAACCTGCCCCATAGAGGGGAACCTGCCTCATAGGAGGGGAACCTGCCCCCCATAGGAGGGGGAACCTGCCCCACAGAAAGGGAACCTGCCTCATAGGAGGGGAACCTGCCCCAAATGGGGGTACCTGCTCCAAAGAGGGGAATTTGCTGTTGCTGGGAATTCACGTCAGGTATTTTTTGAGGGCTGCACGGTGTCCAAACAGCGATTTCCCCCAGTCTTTGCCTCTCCCAGCTGTGCCTGTGCATCCTGCTGATCAGCCTGCACAAGATCACCCTGGTGCACAACATCATCTCAGCCACAGGGGCCCTCTGGGGCTGCCTGAAGGTGACCATCGGTATCATCGCGGTGAGTGGCAGCCCGAGACAGCCCTGGGGACACACAGCCCTGAGGACACACAGCCCTGGGGACACACAGCCCTGAGGACACACAGCCCTGGGGACACACAGCCCTGAGGACACACAGCCCTGGGGACACACAGCCCTGAGGACACACAGCCCTGGGGACACACAGCCCTGAGGACACACAGCCCTGGGGACACACAGCCCTGAGGACACACAGCCCTGGGGACACACAGCCCTGAGGACACACAGCCCTGGGGACACACAGCCCTGAGGACACACAGCCCTGGGGACACAGCTCCTGAAAGGGCCAGGGCTCACCCTGGGCACTGACCACAGCCTGGGAAGTCACAGCCATCCCATTCTACATCCCACTGCCATGGGAAAGGAGCCAGAATGGAGAAAACCAGAGCCCAAACAATCCTTCTTGTAAAGAAAACCTTCTTCTAGATCTGTGTCTCTCACATGGGCACATGGGTGAAACAGTGTCACATTATCATTATTTCTTTCCAAGGGACATTGTTTTACTCTCAGTCCTTGATCACCTACTTTAATGAAACCTGTAGGATCACCCTACCTGCAATATTTTGTGCCTCTGACAGTGTCAGGTGAGACTGGGAACAGTCCTGAGAATGATGAGGGTGATACAGACACAGTGGGACTGCACAGCCCTTAAATCCTTACAAACCACACCAAAAAGATGGGTGGTCCTTTATTGGGGCTGCTTCTTCAAAGGTCAGTTTCCAGACTAACATAAGGATTAGTGAACTTGAAATGTCATTTTTCATGTCAGACTGAACCTCCTCTGAAATCTCTAGGCTCCATTCCAAGAGTGATTGCAGAATCAGGGCCAAAGTACATCAGATATGGGAGTTTTTTATTACCAGGAAGGAGTTTAGGGGGTCTTGGGGGGTGGATGTTTTTTTAGGCTCCTTTGGTGTTTGCTTTAGCAGTTCACAAAAATTCCTGAGAGCTGAAATACAGCTTTCCATGTGTTTTGGTGGCTTTCCTTGCTAGAAACAGAGGCAGCACCAAGCACTGTGCTTTTAAAGCCCTTCAATAACCCAGGTAACAGGTGAGTAGCTGCACAGAAACACCTTTCTCCTAATCTGGGCTTGATCAGATGCATCAAAGCCAACCATAACATTGGCACAGTCCCTGCTTTCAGAGCCAGTGACTCAGCTGGTTTTCTTCCCTTTGCTCAGACCTGCCCTTCCATTCAGGACTGGAGAGCAGTCCCTTTCCTCTTCCCCAAGTCCTAAGGTGACTTGGGAAACAAAGTTCTTCTGGCAGGGAAGTCCTCTTGCTTCTCCCAGGTTTTAGGGGGACATTTTAGTCCTCAGTGGCTGTGCTTGTCTGTGGTAGAAACAGAGGTGGAGAAGGAAGTCACAGGGAGCCTTCAGTCTGTCAACATTTATTTGTTAGAGAAAAATCTGAGCATACCCGAAGAAAAAGGACCTCAACACTCCTGGCCCAGCTCAGTGGAAAACAGAGACTGGAATTCCTGCTAAAGAAACACAGCAGGGCAAAGTTTACAACTGAGAACTCAGCCTGAGCAACACTAGAAATGCTGCTGAAAAATCAACTATTTGTAGCTTTTATAGAGTATATAACAATGAGTTATAAAGCTGTATATATGTCTCATCTCATTATACAGATTCTAAAAGAGCTGAAGCCTCTGGTGTGGGTTTTTCTGATCCAGAATGTCCCTGAAGTGGTGTATCTCATCTACCTGCTGTACACGGTAACTGGGCAAACTGGGAGTGGGGCTGGAGGGCTCCTCTTCATTCCTGGATCCTTGAGCCCAAAATGTGGGGCCTCTCCCCTTCCTCACCCACCCTGTTACATTCAGGACCAACCTTTCAGGACAGGAGCCACGTCAGCTTGAACTGATTACAGGGAGAGGCTCTGGAAGTCTCTGCAACTGCCAAAGCGTCCAGAACAATTAGAGAAAAATGCAACGAAATCTTCCAGTACAAGGTCCAGAGCTCCTCAAAAATGCCTCCCCTCCTTCAAGTGGTGCCAGAGCATCTGCCCAGGGCCTCGGTTGCTGTATTTTAAAGGATTTCTTGGGCAGCACCCCGAGCTGTTGATCCTGATGTAGCCAAAACAAGCCCACCCAACGCCAGCGCTGGGCATTATTTTGGCACTGAAACTGTGATAAAACCTTTCCCAGGGGGGCACCAGCACCTCCCACCAGCTGTGGGTGAAAGGGGGCAAGGGCAGAGCAGACTGTCCATCGTGGGGAGGGCTGGAATGCTGGGGGTGGGCAGGATTTCTCCTGCTTCATATCCAGAGTCTCCAGACACTGATAAAAGTCCCGGGGCTGCAGCCACCACATCCCTGGGGTTCTGTTTATCAAACCAGGCTCTTCCCATTTTTCCAGGCCTGTTTGATCTGCCAGAGCACAGCAGGACCACACACTTTACCCATCGTCATGGAATCAGGAAACTAAGATGGGTTAAAAATGCCCAGTTTGGGTTTTTTTTTCTTCCCCCAAATCCCACTTGTGTCAGAAATTCAGCGCTCGGTTGCATTTTATGGCTTCAAGGCTTTAGGTGTTGGTTGTTTCATGTCTGTGTTCCCCTGCAGGTGATAAGGGAGTGGGGCAAAGGGAATTCTTACACTCTGGAAGCTGCTTTCATCACCGGCTCCTGCATTTCTGTTGCAATCAAATCTGTCCTGTTTTGGGCACTGGTGCACGTCTACCGCAGCTTTGGGCAGGGGCTCCGAGAGAGAAGTAAGTACCACAGAGAGGGAAATGTGAAGGTCATGGCCCTGGTACCAGTCCCAGTGAAGGGAGAGAGCCAGGAAAATGGGGACAGGCACAGTAAAAGGGCACGTCCCCACTGCCATCAGGCACTTCTGCAGCCTCAGAATTTCCTGGGCTGGCCAAGCTGGGAAGTTTGGAGGGGATAGATGTGGCTTTTGCCCTGTGGAAAGCTGACACCTGGTAAAGTTGCTGCCAGCTTTGCAAGAAATGCTGGTATCCAAAAATACCAGGCCTGTGTGGAAAAAATCTCTGACACCCATGTCATTTTTCTTCTTTATGACACCGTACAATAACAAAGAGCCACAGACTAAAGGGGCCTTGACAAGAAGGACACTGCAGGGCATTGCTTTGGTGCTGACTGGCCTTCCTTTCTCCCCGCAGTGTTTTCCTCCTATGGAAGGATCGACTCCTGAGCCCTGCTGAGCTCTCCCTGCAGCTCTCCCAGAGCAGAGGCACAGCCCAGGCACCTGCACTCGGGGTGGCAGAGGAGGGGATGCAGGACACAGCTCCCATTGCTGGGTCGGTGCTGGGGAGCCACAGCAGGGCAGCTGGGAAGGGTTAAACAACAGCAAAGAGCGCTGGAAATGACCAGTTAATCCTCTCCCTTTGGGGAGTTTTGCTGCCAGGACAAAGCACCTCCCACTGCCTGTTTTCCTGGGGGTGCTTTGTGACCACAGGAGCTTCACAGTGTGCATGTGCGTGGAGGCTGTGGCTGATGTGAGTCTCTTTTCCTGGTGACAGTATTTGCACACCCAGGCTGGAAGTGCATTGTCTTGCCATCCTTCCTCAGCTCGGATCTGTTGGTTGGATCTGATGTTGTTTGGGGGGCAGCTGCTTTCCCTGCCTGGGGCTCTTCCTCCTCTGACTTCAGAATATTTCAATTACTTGTTTTTTAATCCCAGCTGCACGTGAAAACCACTCACTGTAACCTCCTGCCTTCCTCCAGTGTCTCTAACCAATGTGCCATCCCACACCAGGGGGACTGTCACAACAAGCCTTTAACATTGTCATTAAAAGTTTGGTATTTTATTGACTGCAGCCTTTAACTACTGGCTATTTTTAAATAAAGTATAAGCACAGTGTGTGTGTGTGTGTGTGTAATTATTTCACATACAACAGCAAGAAGTCAATGGGAAATCTCACAAACCAACCAGGGAGGAGGCTGGAATTGGGATCATTGCCATCACACTCCTCCTCAGAAACATCTTTATCTTGAAGGTACCTGTGCACTGTAAAACAAATGAACTCCACTTAAAGCAGCTCCAGCACCTGCACAAGGTGTCTCCTCACCCTCATCAACCACCTGACCTGCAGGACCAGCCTGAGTGGGTTACACGTAAATTAGGAAATAAAACTCTCAAATATGATTAGTGACAAGTTCCACAGAAGAGCTGGCCAGAACTTGGGTCAGAATGTGCAAAGGGAAGGACAGAACAGCATTTCAGCCACATTTTCATCCTAAACTTGCTAGGCATCCAAATTATCAGGGATTATGTGACAGCACTGCCCTTACCTATTTCTTCCCTTGTATTTCTGTTCTTGGGCCTTCCAAAAAGCAGTTCATGCAGCCCAACACAAGATTTGTTTCAACTTGCACAGCAAACCCAGCATTTATTTTGAAACTTTTGAGAAAAGACTGCCATCAGACATGCACATTCAGGAGAGCCCTGGGTGTATTTCCAGGGAAGAGATGCCCCTGTGCCAAGAGACAACATGTCCAACCCCACACTGGACATTTGCCCTCCACGCAGGTAACCTGTGTATTCTTAATTTTATGTTCTCCCCAGTCACAGTTCTGCTCGACAAATCCAACTTTACAAAAAGATTTTATTGAAAGGATTGAAAAATATTTGTTTTCAACAATATTTAAAACAGGTTTTCAATGCGTTAACAATATGCAACAGGATTTTGCATCTTTTAAAAATTCAGTACACTGCTTTATGCCGTGCTACACAGTTGTTAATATTATTTCTTCATTTCTACTAGAGGATAACTTGTAAAAAAAAAACAACCAAATTCATTTCCCAGCTACCATTTTGACCCTTGGTAGACTGGAAAGCATTTGTAGGTACAGTGACACCTACAAACCCCTGTATTAGAAACTCTTAATCAGCAAACCCCAATTTTTTAGGACAGTTTAAACAAGTTAATTTGAATAAGCTACATCAGCAAAATGTGGTTTTACTGCCACCAAACTGAGTGTGCATTTACAGCTTTTTCTACTTCAGCTCTGAACAGAAATCACCCACATTACAAAAGTTCAACCCAAAAACTGTTTAACCTCACTTGCCTGCCTGGCAATTGCTATTTGGGAATTACAGTTCGTGGATTAAAAGCCTCGTAAGAAGGGACTTTGTACACCCAGATAACTTTGTGATGCATTAGCACAGTTTGGGCTGTTTTGCTACAAAGCACTCGGTACAATTAAAACCAAGGCAGCTTTTGAAGGAGAATAAAGCCCAAAGTCACCGTGTGACTGCCCTGCCTTGGGCCAGTGATGCAGCTCTGCCCTGGCTGAGCACACACCCAACAATGCCCTCAGCAGAACTGCAGCAGCCTCAGAGCCAGCAGTGCGACTGCAGGAGGTGAAAAATTTAAAGAATAAATTTAAAGCCAACCCCTAATGTAGATCTAAAGTAGCTCAGTACACTTTGATTACAGATTCCACGACCTGTGCACTCTGAAAATTAAAAGTTCAGCCATTTTAGTCAAGAATAGCTTTACTATTATAAAAAGCATAAATAAAAAGTGCTGAATATAGTTTTATCTTTAAAAAAATACTAGATAAGGCTCATAAATCATTTCACCTTGCCTCTGCAAAATGATTCCCACTTCCCAGTGTGCCTAGAACTCCACTGCTCCATTCCACCAGGCATTTCCCTGTACCCTGTTCCTTCTCTCAATTATTGCCTGTTTAAATAAAATAGTTTCAAAGCAAAAAGCCTGACACTTCTATAGTTCAGAAAGTAAACAGTTATCAAATAACTGGATACTCCATCCAGGAAACCCGTAAGCAGCTTCAAAACAGTGATAAAACAATTACTGCAGATTCAAGTGAAAGAGAGACCCCCAAAGCTCCCTGGATATTCTCCAGGATACCACAAAATCCATCTGTTTAGATCAAAGCAAACCAATATTCTATTTTACAACATTTACAAACCGAGTATTAATTTATATTAACACACTTTCATTGTGATCTGAAGAGTTTGCTTCTCTTTTATGGAAAAAGTGCTCTCACCTGGATTTAACAAACTCAGACTAGGGCAGCACCCAGGATGGATGAGACATTATTGAAACCATCAGAGGACAACAGGTCAGACAAGAGCTTGGAAATGACGTTTCCCATTTCCACTTTGGACCACAGAAACTACGTTAAGACAATCAGGAAAAGTTCACCAGAGCTTCTCACTCCACTCCCAAGGAAATCCCAGCCCACCCAGGAAATCCATGCCACTGCAATGCCTGAGGCTTACCCTCGACAGCCCAGGGCCACTCCTTGAACGACCGACACGGCGCCACTGACGATGCTGCAGCTCGGGTAATAATGATCATGAGACTGCACCACAGAGAACATAAATGTAAACATTATCCTTGGGTTTGCTGGTAAATTTTCAGGTAAGTACAGTGCAAACCCTTCTTTCCCCTCCCCCCACCCAACCAGTTCTCCCGTTAGTTTTTTTTTTTTTTTGTTCATTCATAAAAGCACAGACAGTAAAATATGTACAGAGAGGAGTTAGAAACGTTTGAAAGCATCTTAAAAAAAGTAAATAGGAGACTTTAGAATAATCTTGAGTGCTGAAGGCACCGTTGCTACTCCACTGGGAATGTGTCCTCTCCAATTTTCCAGCCACCAAGGCAGTACCCTGCCCTGTGTTGCTCAGCACCAAGAGCTGGAAGGTATCCATGGAAGTTGAGGGCACTCAGGGCCTGGTAGAGGATATTTTCTTCAAGACAATAGTGGAACTAGACAATATTGTAGCAATTGAAGTCCAGATTCTGCTTGAACACTTGGAAAACTTTTTTTTTTTCCTAAACATGGTAGTCTCTAATGCTACCATTTATTCCAGGGAATCCAACAAAAATAACAAAAGCACAACACGTGGATGATTCCCACCAGCAGGAACTGCAGAGCCATAAAGCAGCTCAGCTACAAAACCAGAGATACTTGTAATAACTATTTGTGGGTATTTCCACAGCTTTGACAACCAAGGGTCAATCCCTGTCCAAATGGGCACAAGAGATATAAATGCATATTAAAAAAAAAATATTTTTTGTGCTAGTTCCATCTATTAATAAAAGACATCATCCATGGGTGTTGCTTCAGTGTGTCACATCTGAGAGTAAGAAAGTATTTTCTGGGCTAGATGCATTTAAGCTAACAAAGAGGAGATTATTTCTTTTAAGAAAACTTCTTAGAGCCTTTATACTCATAGCAGTGTTAAATGGAATTACAAATATACCAAATAAACCAGGATATTTTAATGACACTTTTCTGCTGCCACTTTTCTGTGGTATATCTACATTCAGCCTTACCATGCCACTGGTAAGTTAAAGGTTACAATCAAAGCTGCAGACGTGGTTGTTGGCATCAATCAGAAAGAATCCATTTCCAGAAGGAAACTCCCACTGGATTACAAAGATCAGAGCCCAATTTCTTCCCTTCCTACTCTTGGTGGACAGGAAGTAACACAATTTCCAGGCACAGGACCATCACCACAGCGCAGGTCCCAGACGGTGCCCCATGCTCCAAACTCCAAGCAGACAGAAGGGATGCTGCCACACGCCATTCCCACGGGTCTTGGCAGATGGAGACACTCAAAATTCTTCTTCTTCCACAGCGAAGTTGTTCTGCTTCTTCCTCACGTTCCAGTGCAAACACTCAGCCAGGCTCTCGAACCAGTCGCTCACGGGGTCTCGGAAGCAGATCGAAGGAAGGGGGTAGCACGAGGTAGTGATGCTGATGCTGCGAGAGCACAGGGCACGTGTCAGGCAGGGCACAGCCCCTGGGCAGGACCACCCTGCTCCCAGGTAGGACCACCCTGCTCCTGGGTAGGACCACCCTGCTCCCAGGCAGGACCACCCTGCTCCCAGGTAGGACCCCCCTGCTCCCGGGTAGGACCACCCTGCTCCTGGGCAAGACCACCCTGCTCCCGGGTAGGACCACCCTGCTCCTGGGTAGGACCACCCTGCTCCTGGGCAAGACCACCCTGCTCCCGGGTAGGACCACCCTGCTCCTGGGTAGGACCACCCTGCTCCTGGGCAAGACCACCCTGCTCCCGGGTAGGACCACCCTGCTCCTGGGTAGGACCACCCTGCTCCTGGGCAAGACCACCCTGCTCCCGGGTAGGACCACCCTGCTCCTGGGTAGGACCACCCTGCTCCTGGGCAAGACCACCCTGCTCCCGGGTAGGACCACCCTGCTCCTGGGTAGGACCACCCTGCTCCTGGGCAAGACCACCCTGCTCCCGGGTAGGACCACCCTGCTCCTGGGTAGGACCACCCTGCTCCTGGGCAAGACCACCCTGCTCCCGGGTAGGACCACCCTGCTCCTGGGTAGGACCACCCTGCTCCTGGGCAAGACCACCCTGCTCCCGGGTAGGACCACCCTGCTCCTGGGTAGGACCACCCTGCTCCTGGGCAAGACCACCCTGCTCCCGGGTAGGACCACCCTGCTCCTGGGTAGGACCACCCTGCTCCTGGGCAAGACCACCCTGCTCCCGGGTAGGACCACCCTGCTCCCAGGTAGGACCACCCTGCTCCTGGGCCAGGACCACCCTGCTCCTGGGGCAGGACCACCCTGCTCCCAGGTAGGACCACCCTGCTCCTGGGGCAGGACCACCCTGCTCCCGGGCAGGACCACCCTGCTCCTGGGCAGGACCACCCTGCTCCCGGGTAGGACCACCCTGCTCCCAGGTAGGACCACCCTGCTCCTGGGGCAGGACCACCCTGCTCCTGGGGCAGGACCACCATGCTCCTGGGGCGGGACCACCCTGCTCCTGGGGCGGGACCACCCTGCTTCCGGGCAGGACCACCCTGCTCCCAGGTAGGACCACCCTGCTCCCAGGCAGGACCACCCTGCTCCCAGGTAGGACCACCCTGCTCCTGGGCAGGACCACTCTGCTCCCAGGCTAACACAGCCCCCCACACTGCCACAGCAGGAGCTTCCACACCCAACCCACGGCCAGGACCAAAGCTCAGCCCAACAGAGCACACGGGGCTTGAAGTGGCTCACAGGCCCTGGCACAGTGAGGACTCTGAACACACTCCAGCACCTCCTGCAGCCTCTTGCTGGTCTTCATGTCCCCCACACGGTGACACGGGAACGCACAGATCACCACCTTGGCCTTTAAGCTGCGAGTTTTAACTACAAATAACAGCACTAGGAGTCTAGAATCTAAAAAAGGGCCACATCTCGTGTTTGAATCCTTCCTGGTCTCCTCAAGGACTCTATAGATGGTTCTATACTCTACAGAACTACTCTAGAGATGCTTCTACACTCTATAGAAGTTTCTGTACTCTGTAAGAGTTTCTCCATAGAAGTTTCTACACTCCAGAGAAGTTTCTATACTCTCTAAGAGCTACTCTATAGATGTTTCTACACCCTAAAGAAGTTTCTATACTCTCTAAGAGCTACTCTACAGAAGTTTCTACACCCTACAGAAGTTTCTACACTCTTTAGAACTACCTTACAGATGTTTCAGCCTCAGAGGAAAGGAGCGAGCGAGCACAAGCATTCACAGTTAACACAGTTTAAACCACATGGGGTCATTCAGCACCACTGTTCACAGGCACCTCTTGTTGGTTTACATCTTCCAGGACTTGGATTTATCTTATATTTTAAATTTACAGGATTGTCCAAAGACATGCCCATCCTCCTTGCCAAGCATGCAATGTTTACATGCTTTTGTCTGAAAGTTTCACTTGCTTTCACAGAAAGATCTAAAGGGCCCGAGTTAGAAATTAAACCCTTTTGGTGCAGATTGTGCTGTAAGAGGTGACAGGGTTTATAAAAGTTTGTTTCTTACTGCCAACAACTCTTTTGGCAGCTGTCAGACAATGAGGGAACTGCATGAATCAGGATTTTCTACACTTGGGAGATACTACAAATTAAAAAAAAAGGCCTGACCTGTCTCCATGGCATATTTCCTGCCTCTTCCTTCCATCAAAGGAAACCCAGGCTGTGTTCCTGGCATCGGGGGAGAGCATGATCTGAAAAATCAGAAAGGAAGGAACTCAACTTCAGGTTCAAACCCTCTTTCTCTGAGTGCAGAATTGAGTCTTTGTAACTCAACAGTTGCACCAAGATTCATAATCTGTCCGTAAGAGCAGTGCAATACCACACCACACAAGTTCCAAACCTCCATTTCATGCTTGGTTTATAAACAGGGATTTTTCTGTATGTAATAAACCCCCTTTTTATAAGTACAGACCTTCCACCTACAACCAGTGCATGTTTTAGTTCAGTTACATGAGCTGACTTGGCTTCTCTTTCAGAAAGATAATACACCTAATCCAGAAAATATATTTTAATATATAATGAATGCAAAGCTGTCATATTTAGGGAGTTTTGCTCCTATTGAACAAGCATTTCTATGAATAGAAAAGAATTAACTACCTCTGCTTTGCTCACATCCATGTGGTTATTATTTTACATATATATTTACAAATATATAATATCCACACTTATATATATGTCATATGTTGCATTTCTATAGATTTGCATTTCTTACGTTTTTATATATGACATATGTGTAATATATTACATGTCTATATATTTCCATTTCTTACACATATATACTACATATATATAATGTTACATTTCTAGTTTATATTTATTACATTTATATATATGACATATACATGTCATATACTACATTTCCTATAGATCTCCATTTCTTACACTTATATATATGACATATGTATGTCATATACTACATTCCTACAGATCTGCATTTCTTACATTATACACACATGTAACATACTACATTTCCATATGTTTACACTCCCATTTAATTTCTGGATTGCCCGAGAGGGGCCCACCTTGAGCTCGACGCCGGCGGGCACGACGATGGGCCGGAAGGAGAGGGAGTGCGGGCAGATGGGGGTGACCATCATGGCTGGCACGTTGGGGTGGATCATGGAGGCGCCGGCGGCCGCGGCGTACGCGGTGCTGCCCGTGGGCGTCGACACGATGACCCCTGCGGGGAGCCCACGCGGCCACGCTCAGCACACGCGTGTGCCGGCACATGCCACGGCACCACAGCTCGCGTGTCACACAGACACACACACACAGGGGAGCCCACGCGGCCACGCTCAGCACACACGTGTGCCGGCACATGCCACGGCACCACAGCTCGCGTGTCACACAGACACACACACACAGGGGAGCCCACGTGGCCACGCTCAGCACACGCATGTGCCGGCACACACCACAGCACCGCGGCTCGCGTGCCACACACACACACGGGGGAGCCCACGCGGCCGCACTCAGCACACACGTGTGCCAGCACACACCACAGCACCGCGGCTTGCGTGCCACACACACACACGGGGGAGCCCACACGGCCGCGCTCAGCACACACGTGTGCCGGCACACGCCATGGCACCGCAACTCACGTGTCACACACACAGACACACACACACGGGGGAGCCCACGCAGCCACGCTCAGCACACGCATGTGCCTGCACACACCACAGCACCGCAGCTTGCATGTCTCACACACACGCACACACGGGGGGAGCCCACGTGGCCGTGCTCAGCACACGCGTGTGCCGGCACATGCCAAGGCACTGTGGCTCGCATGTCTCACACACACACACACAGAGCCCAACTCTGCATCTCGGGTTACACTCTTTGTCACCTCCTTTCACTTCCTTAAGGGCAAGAGCTTTAAAGCTCAACGGCTGCAGTCCAGAGCTGAGACTTTGTGCCTTCAGCAAATTCCAGACACCCAAGCCAAGCTTTGCTGAGCTACTTCTTGCCTTTGGCCCAAACACGTTACACTCCAAGAAAGCGCCACCTGCCTCCACAAGCCCAGAAACAAAGCTTATAAGCCCTTAAAGCTTTGCTGTGGGAGGCATTAGTTACCAGTAAATAAACACTGGTTTGTAATAAAGAGTGAATACTACCAGTGAACAGTAACATGAGCACGCTGGTGTTTGCTGTTACCAGCCCACTGAAGCCTTGTCTCCATGTCAGAAAATCCTGCAGTTAAATAACAACAGCGCCCACCTGAAGGGAGAAGGAACTGAGCTCCAGACTCACCATCGCCCTGCACTGTCGTTATCAGGTGGCCATTTAGGAACACATCCACGTTGGACAGGTAAGAGGAAGGACCACGATCCACCACGACTTCATTTAGGACCTGCCATGACATCAAACATTACCCCAGCCTGCTGCTGCTGCCTTGGCTAGGCAATAAATGACAAAGGACAAGAGGCTTTCCAGACCTCTGAAGAATTCATGGTGCCAAATCAGACTCTCTTTACTTCTGCCCTATCAAGTGCCGGCTGCAGTTTTTAGATGTTAAGAATGATTTCCAGAAGCTGGTCACTAATGGTTTCTCTTTTCATTTATAACAAATCTTTGCTCTATCTCTCTTTGGAACGGCTACTTTTGTTTTCAGAATAGAAGGAAGGCTGGACTGATCTTGGAGGTCTTTTCCAACCTGAATAATCCTGTGATTCTGTGACGTTATTCCAGCAGCAAAGTGCAGGGTGAGCACTTGTGACTGCACAAGGGAAAGGTGGGCACCACTCCCTCATCATTTATTGTTAGAGCAGCACACACCAGTCCCACAGTGCTGGGTAATGCGAGTCAAGAAAAGGGGAGAGTTAAAACAAAACAAGTACAAAACCAAATTACAAATAGATATTAATTCTTTTGCTTGTTTTGCCCTCTGACCTGATATTGCATAATTTGCTTGCCCACTTCTTTCTCCAGGTTTGCAGACACGACTCCATTCTCCTCTATCCCGTTCTGGACTGTCATCTTCTCCCTGTGCTCCTTCACCACCTTCACTTTGAGCCTGCTCCTGAGAACAAGAGCTGCATTGCCTGGGGCGGGGAAACACAGGAGGAAACACACAAAAAAATGTGTTAATACAGCAAATGCCCCCAGTACTGACCACTGAATGAAATGCCATTCATCTATTCCTGAACTGTCAGCGTTCCCAGTTCCATTCAAAAGAGAACTGGCTACACACAAAGATCAAAACTGGTTTTTAGGAGTAATGAGCAAAATTAAAGTCAAATTTCAACCCAGTCCCTTCCCACCTCCCTCATTATGTAAAGAGAAAATTTAATTTTATATGGATGTGATCAGGACTGGAAAATACTGTTGGGCTCACCTGATCCCCACTATGACAAAAGCTGAGCTTAAAGAAAAGCAGAGCACTAGAAACGTGTATTAAAAGGCAACGTTCTAGTTACATGAGACTTTTATACATCTTATCAGGAATCTAATTTGGATACTACTCAAATAACCTCATATTGAACAAATAAAGTATTTATTTCCTTAAATATTTTATCTTTGTCTGACTCCTCAATACTTAAGCACTGCATTGCTTAGAGAACCCGACTACAGAGACTTCAGAGCTCTTTCTATGTTTAGCTGCCATTTAACAGAAGTTCTGCATCATCTCAGACTTGTTTACTCCACAGAGTTATTTCTGAGCCACTTTCCTTTGCAGAGCAGCACAGAAAGCAGCCCTGGATGGGCCAATGCAGTGCAGAAGTTCTTTTAATTCAATATACATTTCTCGAGTCTCAGTCTTAAGGGAGAACTGAAATGAGTTAAGAAAATTCACTAGTCTTGGAAAAACCTACAGAAAATGTAACAAACAGAAACATCACAACTTGCCCCCTTAAATTTACCTTCTATAACCTGAGTGACTTGGGACTGAAAATTCTCAAAATTAAACGGAGTAAGAAATCCAAGGGATCCCAGATGAAAAGCCATAACTGGAGGGACACTACCCTGTCAATAAAGAAAAGAATTTTAAAGCTACTGAATCAAAGCAATTCACACTTCAATTAACTGACTGTACATATGTTGACTATTGATGCAACTTCAACCATAAAATCAACATATTTTACATTATTTTCAGAAGGGTGAAACAGGCTTAATAAAAAAAAAGAATGAACAGCAAAGGACAAATGGTGAACTCAGTAACACAGAGGGGGAAACAACTACTTTCAACTATTTCAAAAAGAGAAGGTTTTTAGGTCTATTTCCTACAAGGACCAACCTGGAAAAGTGAAGAAGCATAAAGTAAGGTCCCATCTCCTCCCAGGCATATGATAAAGTCTATCTGATTGGAGATATCATCATAGTCTAGAAGCAACATTGAAACACAAGATCTGAATTAAGATGCATCCAAACAAAAATTAGGAAGAACCATTACAAGTGGCAGCACGACGACGTTCACTCACAAGTTAAAAAAAAAAAACCCACAACTAAGATTCAACAACAAATGTTTGCAAACCACACTTCAGTTTGACAAACCTGACCCAATGAGACACCGAGACAAAAAGCAATGTAACTGTTCTTCCAAGAAATCATTCCCATACCTTCTCTGAAGGTGCAAAATTTCTTCTTCACTGGTCCAAAATTCTCATCATTAGCTATAGCAGGGTCTTCCAATACTTTTTTTTCTACATACACTATCATATTGTTCTCCTTAAGAGAGATAAAATAAGCTCGTTATTAATGTCTTAAAATGCCAATGCCTTTGACTCTCCCCATAATTTTTATTAGTTTAAAACATGCAAATAATGTTTTACAGAAGGGTCTGCATCTGTTGGTTGTTTCTCGTGTGTGGTCTGATTCTACTGAGAATTTTGCAGACCTAATAAAATAATCTAATAAACTAAAGCTTGGAATACAGACTCCATGGTACAGTAACATTGCTATGTTTGTTCAAGGCTTAAAGGTTCAAGCTGTTTATAGCCCATTCCTTGTAATTTAGAACTGCAAACAGAATGGAAGTTTATACTTCACTTTTTTGGGTTTTAAGCTCTGCACTTAAAGTCCTTCAGTCCTGATCTCAAGCCCTGAAACACATTTTACTCCATCCAGTGGCCACGGGTCTAAAGATTTATTTGCACTATAGAACTGTGCACATTAAACAGACTCAGGAGTCGAAAACAGGTCAGATGTAAAATTTATAATTACGGCAAAACCGGAATTTCCATTTCATTACCTCGGTAAGGTACACACAAAGCTCCTTGAAAGGCTGCAGCAAACTGGCATCACGGATCTTCTTGATAACAAGGACACTCTTGGGAGGTTTGTTCCATGTCAACCGCTGGCTGGCTGGATCCTGGATGTGCCTGGAGAACAAAAACACCCCCACCATGTCCCCACGTTTCCACTGACACCTCCCCTGGTTGCCACAATGCTGTTCCCTCTCAAACTGACTCAAAAGAGGCAGAAACATTCAATTAGAGGGTCAGAAAAAGCTACAGCATAATTTTCCCCCCACCCAATACTGTAAGTCAAACAGCTTAGTGTAAATTCAATTTTATTCCAGTGCCTATATTCATTAGACAAGTACAGCAGGAATTAAATTAATGTAGGAGTCTAATCCAAATAATACTGACAAGAACTGAAGTTTGCAGCACTGCTTTGCACTGGCTAAGCCTAGAACCAGTACCAGCTTCCCCCAGCCAGAAGGCAGCTGCCTGTTTGAGCTGTACTCACCAGTTCCACGGAGCTCTGCTAAATGAAACATTATTCCTAACACGCTTTAAGATCTTCATGTTCCTCTCCAGGAGTCAGGCAAATGCAACAGCTCCAAAAAAGTAAAAGGCTGAAGCTTTTATCATTTAATGAACTGTGACCTCAGAGGAAAATATTTTTCCCTGAATGTTTTTTCCTATTGAAGTATTTCCATCAGTCCAAATAAAAAGCTGTGAGCCTTCACAGAAAAGTCCCCTGTCAACGTTTATTCCGGATCTTCAGAGGCAAGATTTCATAAGGATAATCTCATTTCAAAAAAAGAGTTGAAAAACAGGTATATGACCTCCCCTTCTCTCAGGAGCACAAGCCCCTGATCCCTTTTTCACTGAGCAGTCATTCAATCCATGTGGTATCACAACAGTCCTCAAAAGCAGGTTGGTAAGCTCTAGTGCTGCTGCTTGTGTTGAGACACCAAGACTCTCCCTAACTTATGGCTGTACATAAAAGCTATAATTGTCTGATAAAAAAATTCCCTCCAGTGATGGGAGTTTAACAACATTACCGATTAGGGAGGAGAAAAACCAAAACAAAAAGGCTTTGCTTGTTTTTAGAAGAGACAACAAAACCTTGGGTGCAGTAAAAAAAAAAAAAAAAAAAAAGGGGATTTACAATTTGGTCTTCAGACAGTCCTCCTGTTGAGGCAGCATCCCTGCCCTGGCAGCTTTGCCCTGGCACTGCCAACTGCAGCCTCTGCCACCCAGGGCTCCTGTCCCTGTCCTTATAGCCCCGTCCAGGACCAGCCCCTGGGGAGGAGCTGGACTGGCAGGTGGGCAAACACAGCCCAGGCCCAGGCGTGGTTCCACCTGAACTCTGTGTGGTTCCACCTGAACTCAACTCCATGTGGCTCCACCTGAACTCTGTGTGGCTCCACCTGAACTCCGTGTGGCTCCCCAGGGCACTTCACCCCACGCCCAAGGAAGGAGGAAACTCAGAGTTCCCAGAGGGCATGGCTGGAGTCACACCTTGGTGGGGAAGTTTGGGTACCACCAACCTGTTCCCAGGAAGGTTGCTATCTACTCAGGGAAAGATGACAAATAAATGCTGACTGCAACACCTCCCACTCATGGGACAGAGCAAGGAAATGGAGCTTCTTAAAGGGATGAAAGTCACAGGATCACATGGTGGTTTGGGCTGGGAGAGACCTTTAAGCTCTTCCAGTGCCACCCCCTGCCATGGGCAGGGACACCTTCCACCAGCCCAGGTGGCTCCAACCTGGCCTGGGACACTTCCAGGGATCTGGGCACCCTGTGCCAGGACCTCCCCACCCCAAAACCAGGGGTGGTTTAACCTGCCTTGGTTAAACCCCAGCATTCCCCGTTTGACCAGGTATGTAACACACGGGGTAAAAAGCAACACTTTGTACCACCCAACCTACAAAATTAAAGCATTTATGTGCCTTCTAAGCAGAACCCAACCCTTATTTTCACATTTATCAGCAGTCTGAAAGCAACAGAACCATATTCACACAGTGGAAGTGCCAGGGATCCAACACAAAAATTTAAACTTCAAATACTATCACTGGGGAAGGGAGAAGCCTTTCCCAGGGTTTCACAGCACACTGAACAATTCCTCTCCCTTTCCTCCTGTTGTCCTTAAAAAGTTTTGTTCCTCCAAGTTTACTGTTGGAAGTGTTTATTAGAGCTGCCACTATTGCCATCAGCCTGTGGATTGCAGACCATGCCAACCTGGCAGGGCAGCCCCAGGATGGCAACAAAGCAACGTGGAAACCTCTAAATTGAATCAGGTAAAACACACACAGTGCTGGTCAGGGGGCAAAGAGGGGAAAAGGCAACTCTTCTCTCCCCCAGAATGAGCACAACGCCCTTGATGTGAGGAGCACTTACATAATGGTTTTAGGGTTTTGCAGCATACAGGCCTTTGGTCCAAACGTGGTCACTGGGCATGGTCCGTGCAGGGAGCGCGTTCTCCTGGAGAGACAAAAATAACCCACGAGGAGGAGGAAAGTGGTGACAAACTGGGCACGTTTGGCCCCACAACCACCAAACCCACCTCTGAAACAGCTGCGCTGAGAAATGCAGGGCAAAGTACCTTTCTCAAACCTACATTTGTTACCAGCCCATTTGGTTTCACAGGTATTAACTCCCACCTTCTAAGTGCCTGCAGCAGCTCTGAAGCGACACCAGTGTCACTGCTGCAGGCACAGCAGCAGCACTTTGGTTCTGTACTCCTTGAAGGGCTGCACCTTATCTAAAAGCACACATTTTTAGAGTGGCTAAACCTGGTAAAAACCCACATAAAATAGCTTAGTGAGGGCTCTTCACCTCATTGCCGCTCAGGGTGCAGCAATGGTTTCCCAGTGTATGCCTTGACAGGCATTTACAGGCAGATCTCCAACACCAAAGGCAACACCTCCACATTTTTTGGCAGGGTCAAGTCACAGTGATGCATGTCCTGGTTGTTTAAACACCTTCCTGCTGTTTAAATCTTTACACTTATTAATAAAATGCAAATCCTTCAGTTCTAAGGTACATGGAGACATCTGCAGTACCAGGCTGTCATTCTGACTAGGCTGAAAAAATGCTATTTTCCCCCCATTTATTTATTTATCTCATGTGATCTTTGCCTTCAAACAAACAGGACCTCTGAGGTGTCATTAATCCTCAAATGAACACAGGGTTACTCCTGGCTCTAGGATGAGATTATCTGGAGCAAGTCACAACTCACCTCTCTCCCACCTCCCTGTGCAAGTCTGGAAATGGGAGCAAAACTTACTCAAGCCATGGAACTGTTGAAACATTATGTGATTGCTTAGAATTATTCCATTAAAAAGAAGGGGAAACATGTCTTTCCTGTGTTTAATTCACTTACCCTATTGCTTGGCAATGACAAGCATTACTGCACTGCCTTCTATTGTGTGCTCTAAAGCAGCTCAGACCAGCCCTGTGACTCATTCTTAGAGCTAAAAAAACCCTCAGAAATCTAATAAAAATCAAAACCAGATCACAGGTTACAAATATATATAATTAAGGAACAACAGCACCATCTTATTTGTTCCATGTCTAATAAAATGTGAGTGCCTAAGATTTGAATTCCAACCATGAAAACAAAAATGATATTTGTTTTTTAGATCATTTTTTTTCCATCTGTAAGGCCAGGCATGACTAACCCCGTCAGATAAAAGCATTACTAAGTGTTTTATAAAAGTTCATCTTATTTAAAACAGAAGAATGAGCAAGGACTGACATAACAAGAGATTATTAATGTGTGTGCCAACATGGGCAAGGGAAGGGTAAGTCTCTACCCGCTTGGGAGCAATTACACTTGGAATCAGGGTGGTTAAATAACACCCTGGCACAACATCACCTCCCACTTCTTGCTCCACACAAGCTTCTCCCAAATAACTCTCACTTTTTGCCTTCTTTCAACACAGGTCATTATTCCAAGCCTCTCCAATCAACTGGAATTCTGTTCCCACACGAGGCATTAAATATCCACGTCCAACCTTCATGCCATTCCAGCAATGAATCAATAACTGGTGTAACTTTTCATTGAGATTTCATGGGGGTTTATTATTTCTCAACCCATGCACTACTCAATAAAAGGCCTGAGGGCACAGAACTTAAAAGTTCTTTGCAGTCAGACTGGCTTTGCTACAAATGAGCAGCAATGCCCTGGAAATTATACATATTTTAGGAAAATCTGTTTGTCAGTTCAGAGCAAACAGGCAACTCTCTCCATGTGAACACTCCAGAGAAACCTGAGAGTACCTCCTGGCACTCTGCAAGATGCCCCCTGACAACTGAGCTCTGAACCAAAACCAGGCAGGGAATGACTGCAGAGCATCTTAATGAAGACAAATCTCAGGAACAATGACCCCAACTCAAACCACAATGGGCAGGGTCTACACAGACCACTTCTGGTTGAAAAAGCAGTTATTTAGCTAGAAGATAACACACAAACATTTAGTCTTTTACGTGGGTTGACTGAAGTCTCTATTCATAAAGGTTTAAGTGGAGAAGGGGAAAATCCCCAGTTTTACAGGACGATTTAAACATAAAGTCTTATTTATTGAGTATACACACCCCACCACAGCTGGAACAGAACAGTCCAAGCACAGCCCTCAGCAAACACCTCCCCAGGGCATTAAATACACTGAGCTACCCACATTGAGTGTGTTTTCCTAACCTTGCAGCCTCTTGAGACCAAGGCTCTTAGTTTGCCTCCCTTCACCCTGTGATCTTCAGCCTCACCCACACGTGCTCTACCTCCCAAGGACATTCCTACCAGCAAAGCAGGAACTCTGGACGAGATTCCATGGGCTGAGAAACTCTTCTGTGGCTCTGGCTGTGCCTTGGAGGGTCACAGTGTATGGGAGGAGAAGTCCTGCTGTGCCTCCCACCAGAGCAGACCCACCAGTGCCCCGGCACTGCTCAATATTTGCAATGGGTCCAAAGATCACGGAATCAGGAGTCCCATCACGCTGCCCACATGACAAGGGCCTTGCAATGAGACTGGAAATTTGGCTCAAAGGAATAAAAGGGCGTTTCTCAGTGCTGGGGGACTGTCTGCAAACACAGATTGTCTCTCACAGACAACTCAGACACACGGGGGTCTCATCCACAGCACCACAGCTCTGCCTCGTGGCAAAAGCAGCACCAGAGCATCGGTAAAGAGATGCAGAAGTGTCTTTACTGTTGATTTTTGGGAGGCTATGAACTCTCAGATCCCAGTTTTGACAGCCAGGCCACTTTCATTACAGGTCTGCTCTGGGTTTACCACCGGCCTTCTCTCTGGAATAGCAGCCTTCTGAGGAGCACGTCATGGTTATACAAAGGGAGTGGAAATTAAATGAAAACCTAGCTAAGGCAGCATATTTTAGCAGCAACAGGAAGAAGCAGGAGCCGTACCGGAATTCTTTGGTGCTTCCCAGGGCTGGCGAAGCCGACAAACTTCGTGACTTGGACCGTCCCCGGCTGGCGTTGCCCCAGTCGTCGCCATCGGGACACGCCGAGCAGTGATAGCCAGAGTCGGAGCTGCCCTCAGCCTTGCTGGCACACAGCTTCTCCCGGCTCATCTCCATCCTGCACCTGAAGGAGCCTCAGCCAGGGAGAAATCCAAGCCCTGGGACAAAACACCGGGAGAAGAGGGATGAGGAGAGAGAAGAAAAAAAAAATATCTTGGTATTAGCAAAGGGAAAGAGCTTTCCTTCAAGTTCAAATTGTTGTTCTATCTGGTTCCAAGAATGACTGAAGCTTGGCTGGCACAGACCCACAGTACCCTCTTCACTCAGGAGATGAGATTCTGAACACCACGAAATTATTGGAATTGTGCTTAACACCAAAAAAATTACTGGAGCTGCCGCTGCTGCCAAGAGTGTTTTGAGTCATTTCCCCACTTGTTGCAGCTCCTGCTCCGTGTTCAGCATCACCGACCAAGAAGGGCTTCAGGTGGAGTTTTCCCAGTGCCCAACCCAGTGTTTTTTTAATTGGTTTTTAGCAATTAAAGTGCTTTAAAGTTCCCTGCAAGAAGAGCTGGAGGTGCATGAAACACTGAGTTCACACACACACTGACAAACACCTCCCCAAAGGATCTGGGCAACTGGGAAGTTCTTCAAGGTAATCAGAAGAATTAAAAAGGACCAGTATGTTCCCAGACTGACAATAGGCTTAGCACAAAGTTGTTTCAAGAGCAGCACAGATTCATGTCTTCAGTTACACGAGGGATAAAATGAAATTATTTTAGATACTGAAGAGGAAGAAAAGCTTTAAGGATGTGCCAAAGAATCAAAACTCAGGAAAAACTATAAGGTTTCCTATTAGGTGATACATACACAGGACAAATAAAACTAGAATACGCTAAGCTAGAGCAGAAAAAAAAATCCTTTCAAATAATACAGTAGAAATAACCAAAATAAACCTCAGCTCTTCACAAAAAGGAGGTTAATTCCAAGCTGAGAGGAGAGAAAAACAAGCTGGAGGACGATACCAAAGTTCTTAACTCATTTGTGCCAAAATGTGTCCAAAACAAACAAGACAAACTAAGGACAAATGTGAAGTATTTCACTTCCACAAATAACCAGCACGAATAGAAGATAAACAGCTGGTTAAAGCCCAGCTTTGCAGAAATAAGAAAAAACCCCAAACCAAACCAAACCCCAAACTTGAAGTAACTGCAGAGGTTCCAGGAAACATGTATGTAAGTTCTCATTACTGGAAGCAAACAGGACCAGCCTTATCAGAGTATAAATAGAAACCAGCTTTCAGAGTACACACAAACACTAAACTACAAACACGGAGTATCCAAGGAGTGCAGCCCCGAGGAGCAGCACATTCCTCCAGTCACTGGATTCCAAGACGGGGAAGGAGTCGGTTCATTAAAAATCCGCTTTTGAAGCAATTTCATCACTTTGGATGCACTTCCCACTCTGTCCTGTACAGAGAGGAACTGACTCTGGGAAACAGTCACAGAATGAGGACATTTGGCTGTAAAACCCCTCAGGATGATGCTGTCCACAATCTTACAGGTGCTGTCTCAGGGCATCCCAACTTCCACACAGCAAAACCCTCAGTGAAACGCAGCTGTAATTTTACCCTGAGCACTGGCTCGTTACTGAATGAGACAGAACCAGCAACTAATCAAATCAGAAAGGACTTTTGCTCCTGCTGCAGCTCAGGCACCACCACAGAGCGGTACAATTACTGTCACCATTAACAATTTATAACATCCCTGCACTGGAAAAGGTATCAATGTTTAGCTGTGGGTTACTCATTGCTCAGTGTCACCCATGACCAGCACTGGGGAAATACTCATTTCAACGTATTTACAACTTCTTACAACTAAGAGTAGAAAAATGCACCTCTATTTTTAGACAATTTAAGGTCAATATAAATTTCGTGCCACTTAGTTGACTAAGGAGGGGCAGAGAACAATAATTTATGTAATAAGCAATAAGTGAGGTGTGTTCCATGTGACTTTAACTGAAGTATGTTCATCTGACAGATGCTGACAAGTGAAGAAAATCAGATTAGCACAAAACTGGAAGCAAGAAGGTGCACAGACCTACTAAATACAGCCTAAGAACTCCCTCCATGTAATACTTTCCAATTCAGGCTGTTTTAACTACAGCTTGCACCATGCACTGTTTAATTAACATTCCCTCACAAGACCTTCATTAAATAAGCAGACTTGACATAAAGACAAAACTATCACAGAACAGCTTCCAGGACTGGATCAAAAAACTTCTAAGCACATGTTAACAAAGCAATGAAAGGGCTGCTCTGGTTTAAATCATGTCCAAAATTTAAAATAAAATAAATTAAAAAGCCAAGAAAAACAAGCATTTAGATGTCCAGCACTGCAGAATTAAGGACAATTGAGGAAATGTCACCCTATAATACGAAATATCTGTGATGGTGACACAGGAACCAGCTGAATCACCTCTCGCATGGATCCAAGGCCAGTTTTACTTTGGTTTCCCATCTTCAACTTCCCTGTCACTGTGAATTAACAGTCCCATCATGAGGTTTCACCAAACCATCTCTATACAGAAGGACCCAACACCGTTACATCCCCAGAAGGAGCACAAAGCAGCAAAGCAGGGGGGATTTAGTTTTATTTTTTAACAGCCTGTGAGCTTTATTTCGTAACAAACTTTCCCTGTCAAGTGCTCTGCCCTAAGTGACCCTGGTGACAGGATTACTGCAGGTCCACCCCCACCAGGTGCCCCCACACCTTCAAGGCTGCAGCATTTCTCCTGATTTCTTCAAAACTCAGCAGGAATTCAAAACTACTCATTTTCTACCTCGTACTAGGGCATAAGAGCACAGTGTTCTACCCAAAAATGGTACCACTTGTCCCAGAACCCTGTTTGCTTGATCACTTAGCTCTGTGGAGATGATTTTTATGTTCTGTTTTGCTGAAGGCAGCACTGCAACAGAGGTGCCCTGCCTTTGGCTCCTTCCCCAAGGCACTAAACCCCCTCTCACACACGAAACGAGAAGGAACAAGTGTGTTGGCCAGCCCAGACTTCCTTTGGGTTTAGTTTGGAACTCCCTGCTCCAGGGTGTCTGAACAAACCCGCACACACTGAAGTGCAGCCGCAGTTCATCCCACGGGCTCTGACTCCACACCCAGACGCTGTTCCCACCGAAAACCTGGCAGTGAGACCACCCCGTGGGCACCACCCGGGCAGGGCCAGGCTGTTTAGTGACCCTGGCACCCCAAAAACCCCCTTCCAGCACCAGCATGGGGCACTGACCCCCCGACCCGCTGTTATCCCGTGTTATCACCCAGCTGGGATCCCTATGGAAGCTGGGATCCCTTTGGACAGCTGGGATCCCTATGGAAGCTGGGATCCCCTTGGACAGCTGGGATCCCCTTGGACAGCTGGGATCCCATTGGGAAGCTGGGATCCCTTTGGACAGCTGGGATCCCTTTGGACAGCTGGGATCCCCTTGGACAGCTGGGATCCCCTTGGACAGCTGGGATCCCTATGGAAGCTGGGATCCCATTGGGAAGCTGGGATCCCTTTGGACAGCTGGGATCCCTTTGGACAGCTGGGATCCCCTTGGACAGCTGGGATCCC
>VWZG01004332.1:61993-103328 GCA_013396735.1 Grallaria varia | reverse complement strand
AATCTGAAATATCTAATATTTATAGCAATTTTACTTTCGAGTGCCTTAAAATAAAGCACTGCAAATAAAGAACAACAGGTGGTTGCAGAGCCAACACTTACACAAAGAAATACATTTATTTTATCATAAAATGGAAAGAAATCAGGAGACTTCTGCATAGCCACTGCATTGCAGTATCTTTTCTAAATACTTGACTCTGTCCCCTATCACAATTTGATTCTTACCAGTATCTTCAAACTCTGCTGCTAATTTTCTTGATTTTGTGTAGCAGAGGTTCTACACTGGATCTTTCTACACTGATAAAGAATTTATTATTGTATAAATGACAAAATTCTTTCCCTCAAGAAACCACTTAGGAATATTATCAATTTTCTGACTAGCCAGCAAGACCCCTGAGTCAACCTGTTTATCACCTTCACATTAATTTAAATACCTGCGCTCTGAAAACTGAATATATGTATGAATAAAGGCAAGGCTTTCCCTAAAACTGTAAATAAGAAGGAAGAGATACGAAGTATGTATAGACAGAAGGAAGATTTACTCAGTTATGTTACAGCTATTTACTCTGTGTGTGTATACATATATCTCTGAAATATTTGTTTATACTGGCTTTTTAATTACATGGATGACATGTGCTACACATCATTGTTACAGTAGTTATGGTATACTATATGGTATTTGTGTAAAGCACGGTAAGTGCACGGTGAGGCATGGCTGGACATAAATTTTTACCTCTTAAGCCATTATGACCTATAGAAATTTAACAGTGCAAATAAGGATCAATAAAAACTTGAATCTCAACACGTGACTACCTTCAATGTGTTTTTAAAAAACCTGAACTTCTGCCCTTGTTTGGGCTGGATTCTTTTAAGCATTATCATAGCATCTTTTCAACTCTAACCATATGATGAGGAGTCTGTCGCTGTAGAGTAAAATCTAAAAAAACAAATAGGATATGCAAGTAAAAAGATTCTTGATGCCTCTGTTTTCTTTTTCCCATAAAAATATTTCAAGTTCCAATAAATTCAAAGAGGACACAATCTGAACAAACATTTTGAAATTAAAAATTAAACTCACGATGATTAATCATCCCACTGATTAAATAATGACAACTTAGTTTAGGACAGTCAACATTTTAAGTCTTCTACATAACTGTTCTGGAATTTATTTCATTATCTGAATTTTGCTGTGGCTCTTATTTTGCTTATTCTCGCTAATGAGAACAAAATTTGTCCAGTACATTTCTAAAAGAAAAGATGCACAATTCATTTAAAAATTTACTCACTTGAAAGCAGTCTTCTGCCACTTCAACATCATTTTGGGAGGGTGGATAACCTACACACAAAGAAGAAAAAAACCAAAGCAGACAAAGTTATTTTCTTTTTATTTACAACTTACTGCTTCCAGTAGTCCACACATCCTTCAATATCCAGCTATGATGATATAAATATTCTTGTTTACTTTTTAAAACCTATTAACTATGTATTTTGAGTTGATTTAGTAAGCACCATTCATTGCTACACTATATTTTATATACTGAGTATTTCTATCCACACTCCTGTCCTTCTGTTCACACCTTTCTTGTGAAAGCATTTTCAAAGTGTCATCAGCAGTCAGAAGCAAGGGAGTATGTTTTTTTTAATGTAGCATTTTGAAAATTAAAGGCAGATACATTTGGTTGGCAAGAATGCACACTGTGCTGTATTTTGCTATAAATTAGCAGAAATTGGAACTGTAAGACCCTAAGAGAGAAAATGGCTCATCTTCTCTAATTATCTTCAAGGGATATGCATGATAACAATACAATTCAAAAGAAGCCATTCTCCTATGTTAAAAAGCGTTTCCCTTCAGAAGCATGTTTCTCCCTTTGTTAAAAGGACAACACATTAAATCCCTAAAGTTCCTTTTTACAAGCCTAAAAGAGACGTTCTTTCAATTCCATAGACACCTTTCTCTTCCCTCCCACTCTCAATACAGCAATACATTTATCATATTTTCAGCTCAGAATCTAGGCTTGATGAGGATGTAAGTGATGTTCTGGAACCAGTTAGCCATATTACTATTTGAGTAATACTCTGCTCCATATGAAAATCTGTCATCAGAACTACACTGTGAGCTCTTAGTAAATAAACAAAACTATTAATTCAAAGTATGTGCAGAAAAAGAGAGAACTCAACAGATCTCAAAACATTCAACTTCGTAGCTTATTCTCTAAGAACACAGCAGCTGTAAAAAGCTTTGAGAATAAAATCCAAGTGAGACAATATAATACTCTAGCTTCCTTCATTTCTTCTTGCCAGTGTTTGTGAAACAATTTAAGACACTTGGATGAATGGCACTTTAGAAATACCAGAAGAGCTATTTAAAACTGTTAAAATCTCAATATGCTATAGATCAATCTACATTCTTAAATACTGTCAGCATTAATGTTATGCAAAGTGCTTTGACATCTCATGTAGTAAACACTCAATATCCCTTTGCCCCACCAAGTCCTTCACCTGAAATATGTACCTTGAGAAATGTCCTCTACTGCTCTCCGAATACCTCTGTCAAATGCTCTTGCATCAGCAGGACTCTGAAATGTGAGGCCAAACTTTTTGTCATCAATCTTCCAGTGGTAAAAAGTAGGAGTAACTTTGTTGTAAACGAGGTCTTTCTTTAGTGTGCATTCCAAGACCACCTTCCAGAAAGAAAACAGAAGGAAAAATATCACGGACCGATATATGAAATCTGAGAACAAAAGGCAGCTATACATCATAGGAGCAGACAGAAATCTCTCTTTAAATTTTTTTCCTGTTACGAGATGTAATTTTGACTTCATTTCCATCATGGCCAAATTATTCACCATCAGTTGCTGGTATGTCATATGGGTTAAGAACGCTATTTGTATGCTAAGACAATGTTCTCATTCAAAAATCTCCTCCACAAAAGTATCTCGTACCTGCAGCAAGCACTTCTGTCAGTACAAACAACAGATGCTCAGCAAATTAAATAGGCCACATCCCCTAAAAAGCATTACTGTGCTGATATAAAATTTTACTGTATCACTGGGAATTTTATTTATATACTTATTCTATAAAATTTTTGAGCATGAAACTAACTTCACGCTCCTTTCAGGTCACATAATTTTTACCTAGAAAGGCTATTAGACAAGTGAAAATAATACAGGACAATTGTTTTAAAAACTGAAATTAATAAAAGCTAAAATCTTGATGACTGTATTACTGCCTGCACCTAGACAAAAAGACATTTACAGCTCATGTTCAACTGTAACAAAGCCAGTAACTAAGAATAACGAACAGAACTATTTGGCCACAAAATCATTAAAGGTATACATGTCCATTCAGTTATGAAGCAAAGTCACAGTCATCACACAGAATCATAGAATGGTTTGGGTTGGAAGGCACTTGAAGTATCATTTACTTCCAACTTCTCTGGACAACCTGTTCCAGTGCCTCACCACCCTCACAGTAAAGATTTTTTTCCTAATATCTAATCTAAATCTACCCTCTTTCAGTTTGAAGCCATTCCCCCTTGTCCATGCTCTTGTAAACAGTCTCTCTCCATCTTTCCTGCAGTCTCTATCCACTGCAAGGCCTCTATTTCCCCACTTTAAATAGACTGGTTTTAAAAATATATTTGCATTTTCACTTTACTGGCAAAAAATATTTTAAGCAACATCATTACACTGAGTTTTTTGATTTTAAAAAATCCAGTGTATGGAAGGAGATGCACTGATCTGCTCCTGTAGTACTAGCTACAATAAAGCTCACAGCAAGACAATCTGTATCTCTGTATTACCATTTGATGCTGATAACCTACACTGACAGATGAATGACAAATTTCAATATTTGATAATTTCAACATTAATGGTAAGTTCTGTTACATACACAGCTTTTTGAGAGAAAAAAAATACAAAATCCCTTACAGGACAAGGTAAAATTAGTTTAATTATACACATAATTGAGAAAATCCCCCCTCAAATTAAAAAAGAAAAAAAAAAGGCTGTACGTAGGTTATTCTTACATATTCCTTGTGTTCCTCCTCTCCTTTAATGTCTAATTATTACATAGGCAAAAAGGTTTTTTCTTTTGCTCTTCATTATTGTCCTGGGTTTCTGTAGCTGAATTTTCTTTTTGGCAGGGTGGGGGTTGTTGCAGAGGTGGCTTCTGTTAGAAGCTGCTAGAAGCTTCCCCTGTCCCATAGGAGCAAATGACACTTGGCCCCAGGAGGGACATCCAGCTCCTGGCCAGGGCTGAGCCAATTAGAGAGCACAGTAACGCCTCTGCCACAATATATTTAAGAATTGGAGGGTTGTTGTGCAGAAGAAATTCCAGGGAGCGAGAACATGGGATAACAAGGCAGACATCAAGGTCGCTGCAGAAGCGAGGAGAGAGGAGGCACCTCATGGAGCAGGGAAAGGACTCAGAGGTAAAACCCCTGCAGCCCATGGAGGAGTCTGTCCTGGAGCCGATGGATGCTTGAAAGGAGGCTGTGACCCTGTGGGAGGCTCAGGATGGAGCGGAGTCCTGCAGGAGACCTGTGGCCCATGGAGAGGCAGACCCACACTGGAGCAGGTTTTACACAAGTCAGAGCTGTGGCCCTATGGGGGGGCCCACATGGGTACATCTTGTCCATGAAGGACTGTACCTCGGGACAGCAGGGTCTCGAGGGTCACTCCTGACCCGAAGGGTTGGACTCACGTTGGAGAAGTCTATTAAAGACTGTCTCCTGTGGGAGGGACCCCACGGAGGAAGGGATGGACTCAGCTGTGGTCCCCTGTAAACCATGGTGAAGACCATGGTGAAGCAGAATGTCCCTCTGCAACCCACAGAGGCCCATCGGGGTGCAGAGTCTCATCTTTTACTGCCCTCCATGGAGGAGTGACCCCGAGGGGTGGGGGAACTCACATGGCAGGCAGCAGCAACCACAACCGACTGCTACCCCCCATGGACAGAAGGAGGGGTGGGGGGAAAGTGTGTGTGTGGTGTGTGTTTTAAGACTGTTTTATTTCTCACTCTTTAGTTCAGCTTTTATTGTGTTAGTAATAAATTTTAGGTATTATCTCACTTTGAGTCTGTTTTTGCCCGTAAAGGTGGTAAGTGGATGACCCCTCTCCCTTTTGCCTAGTTGCAGGAGGATTTACTGAATTCTGGAATCCTGCCAGGGTCAACCCACTACAATTATTTATTCTCCCTACACCCCACCATCTCCTCTCAATTGTTACTGCTTTTAACTCTCTCTAGAAGGATGACATTCTGCACATACAAACTCTTCCAACATTAAAATAACTTGTTACTTCATTCGGAATTCCCTAAATGGTCAAAATATATAGGTAAAACTGCCTACAAGGAAACACAGAAAAGCATCTTAACTATTTGCTGTAGGTGTGCAAGAAAAGGTGCTACAGAAAGAAAAGTATTATTCTGCAGTTCTAAGGTGTGATAAATGATCATTCGTTGTTCCTTTGGATTATTTTAAACTTGCTTCCTCCTTAAAAGCGGAGTTAAAAATGAAGATTCCTGACATCACCGCCTTTTCTAGGTCTGTAAGCTCTTTTGTGGGATCTCCAATACATTAATACCAACTACTTTCATGCTGTATTTTGTGTGCACTTTCATACAAAACATCAACAAAAAGTACTGCAAGGCTGATTTAACAGCACTTCAATGAACATCTGGTCTCAAACGAATTAATCCAGATTACTTGATACTGAAAAGGCATACCTGGTGAAAATTGACTGGAGATAGGTAACTGAATTAAAACTTTAGTGAGTAGAAGCTGTGATTTCCAAAGATACCCAAGCCAAATCAAAAAATCCCCAAACTGATTACCTCCAACCGAAAAAACAACACTGGTACCACACATCCCCCCGTCTCCAGCCCCCACAACATTTTATACCACAAGCGACTATTAACAAAATAAGTAAACATCCTCTCCAACGTTGTTTTCAACTTGATTTAAGGAAACAACACATTTGATGGGATGACACTGATTTTGCACATCTAAACTTGTATGAGAACAGACCAGTTAACACAGTAAAAATAAGCGAAAGGGCACTGAAAAGGGAAAAACTTGTTGCACCAAAACTGTACATGTTATCAGGTATAAGAATTCATATACGCAAGACTTCATACCTGCCCCATATGAAAGAAAACTCAAAAACTGTAGTTCAAACAGCAAGCTGATCTTAGAGCTGTACTACAGACCATCAAAATCAATCTTTTCTCAAACTTTAAAGCCAACAGCAGATTTTTAGAAGAGAACAGTATTTATATTCAGTTTTAGCTTTGTATCTTTCCCTTCACACAATTACCTATTCTTCAAAATGAAGATTTTACACTTTGTCACTCCTGACTCATGATCCAAAAGATACTAGTACTTTATTATCTCCTTTGGTAAAAACTTGCATGGCAAAGGACTGTAAAAGAAAATAAAATAGAGAAGTCTACTAGACTGTAATGTCATTTGTGATTTTTGTAATGTAATGAAATTTTACAAGAATGGAAAATTCACCAAAGCCTAAAAACCTGCAAGTTTGAGTCTAATGTATTTTTAACACTAGTGGTATTAAGATAGAAGAGAGCTATTGTAAACACAGTAAGAGAGAGCAGCAGAATGAGGAAGTTGGGAGGGAGTGCAATTGTTCCAAGCAGACTCGCTGGAACCAGATCTAGGAAGGTGACTATAATAAAGGAGGCAATGTATAATTACGTAAAAAGTCATCACGATATATCTTTACATTCCAACACAGACCTAAACAACCTGTGCAAACTAGCGGGAAGCATTTATTCTCGTAAGTTAATTCAATGGTGCCACCACTTTTTTCTCCTCTTAGATAAGTAGGATGCTTTCTGTGAATGCCATGAGATGTTTTAACTACTACTCTACTGCACAAAAATTTTTGAAGTTCTATATGCCATCTGAAGCTGGTTCATAAAAGGGCTGATAGCAACCTACCTCTCAGGTATATAAAGAAATGATGAGAACCCTCTCCAACAAGGAACGTCAGTATTTTGAAGTTCAGTCTCAAAGTATTTCATTTATACAGCCGACTTACAAACTGAGATCTACCGTCCAAATTAAATGCCTGCATAGCCTATAAAATACATTGAATGCAACTGCAATGTGGTGTCAGAAGCAGAACTTGGAGAAGCAGCAACTAAAGCTAGTTCATTCTTTTTCAGCATAACCATTTAAAAGGCATCTGGAAGATACCTCCATCAAGTACCTCAACTGTGGATTTCAAGTTGCTTTGGAATGAATTACACCCTTTCACCAACACACAGGTTAAGTAGTTATATTGGCATTATGATTCCCATGTATCTTAGGTTAAAGCCATAGATCTGAATTCCATTTGCACTCTAACCTGACATACTGCAAACCCTATGCTTCCCTGTGCCCCAGGAAAGTGCTCCAAGTTCCACACTCTAGGTTTTCCAGAATAAGGGAATTTCCTTACCTTCTCTGGAAGCTGGGCCAGTTCACAAAAGGAAAGACCTACTGGCCAGAGGAAGTCAAACTATAATCTAGTTAAAAAGGTATTTTAACAACGTGTAATGTGACTTGAGGGGATGGGTGGAACTTAATTTGTAAAGATGACTCTCTTTTGTAACTCACTGAAATATTTTCAGAAACAGCTTGCAAAAAAGCAAGTAAACTGAAAACCATGGTCTAGGTGACTAAGATGTAATGACTTTTAGATACTAAAATAGATTAAACATTCCTAAAGGCACATGCACTCTCAGTCTGAATAACGGAAGTGTTCAAAATGGTTTAGGAAGTTCTTTAAAAAAACATATAGTTACTTTCTCTTTGCAAATCCAATGGTAGAGCACCCAACTAAACAGTGTATAAATAACTTCAAAGATTATTCAGACATACAGGTTTACCAAGGGCATTCTAAAATGAGATTAGAGTGATATTGGAGCACAGAAACAGCAGATTCAGTATAACACTTCTTCAAAATGTCAAGATGATAATGGCAGTTGGTCTCTACTCAAGAGCAAATATGGTAACAACAGAATTTGTCCTTCAGTCCATGCTACCTAATGCCTTTCTGAATGAGCCTCAAGACCTGACCCAACACTATCCTTGGTGTAATATCTTGTTTCTTTTATGCCAAGAAAAGTCTTGTTGCATACAATACAACTTTGTTGTTAATTCATTACACATTAGCTGTTGTTTATAAGTGCATTATCTGATGTCTGTGGAAATATGCGTATACATAGTGTCCTTTTACTCAGTTATCAAAGAATCTCTGGCTCTCCAGTATTGTTCCCCACACCCTAAATCTGTATTTGTTAGTTCCCTGAGCTTTTTGTTCAATATACACTTGATAGATGTTCTTCTGCGGTTCATTTCTTCTACCCTTTATCTTGTGTTTTTGAGGGGCTGACTTCCAAAAGAAACGTCCTGAAACTGCAGCAAGATCACAATCTGCCCTGACAGACTAGCAGAGGTCCCATTTGGAGGCAAGTAGGGGGAGGACAGATGGACACAGGATGGGACACACAAAAAAACCAAAGCCAAAACAAAATAAACAGTTCAAGACAATAAAGGTTTGGAAAACATATTCATAATAACATGAACTTGATTTTGGACAGGAAGAGGAGCAGAAACATTTAAAACCTACCAGAAGTGGAAACAAAGCAAGGCTTGCCCAGAGGAAATAGGATAGTGCAACAGATCAGGACACTGATGGCTCAACATTTTCATATGCATGCAGGCGAAACATTAAACCAGCCTGCAGTTCCGAGCATTTTATTATCCTCAAATACTCAAGGCAAGCTGTGAATGTTCTAAGTATTAAGAGAAGATTATCAAGTATCTCTAAATGCAATTAAGCTTCTCAAAAACAGTCTCAATAAGGCTAAAGAAAAAGTTCTAAGGGGAACTACAGCAAAGTGAGGAAGGAACTGCAGGTGCTCAAAGCTGTGCGGGAACACAGGGTACTCTGCTAATAGCACTATGCCTCGCTGAAACAACTGAGTCAGCAGAATTTCTATTTATATGCTCTCTTCTACAATAAGTCACAGTCAAGGCAGGAAACTCAGCAGTCCTGCCTCAAGGGAGAAATTAGTGTGCTTGAGAAAGGATCAGCAGTATGGTATAAGAAGTAATTCTTTTAAGCTAATACAGGAGTCAAAATTCACTAGCAGAAAAGAGTAAGTTCTTGATAAAAGATGGAGCTTTTGTGCCTTTTCCATTTCTCTTTGTTTCCACAGTAAGACACAGCCTCATTCAGAAACCTATTTGGCACACAAGTAACCAAGCAACTCTTAGTTAAGCCCATTTTGTCTTCCACAGGTCTGCATGTAGAAATGACTAAAATCCTACAACAGCATTTCTTTTCATGATGCTATTTAAGATACGTTTATTACTGGGATTTTATTTAAGGTAGCTGATGAATGAATGCTGTCTATGTGTTCACGGAACCAGATCAAGTCTTGAACCTGTCAGCTGCAAGATCTCTTCCAATACAAAATTGTTCTCATGTAAAATGGCTACTTTCTGTCATAGCCAAATTCCACAACTGACCAAATAATTACTGAGGAATTCCTTCTGATTTCATGTTCTGAACAAATTATC
Source organism: Grallaria varia (assembly GCA_013396735.1). NCBI lineage: Eukaryota > Metazoa > Chordata > Aves > Passeriformes > Formicariidae > Grallaria > Grallaria varia. Next base: position 93,737 of record VWZG01004332.1, on the reverse strand, counting down.
TAATTTCCAACACTCCTATTAAATGCAGTATCATTGGTATATAAACAAGTCAACAAGATTTAACTGTAACCCTCCACTGGGAAAAAACTTCATAGCACAATATTTTCAATTCCAAATGGATGCAAATCTGCAATGAAAAAAATAAGTTTCCAAAAGATCGAAGTGCTTAATTCTAAAAAAGCATGGTCTTACATCTAAAACAAATAATTGGCTCTTTAGGTGTATAATCATTGACATTATAAAGCTCAGCAATGGCATTAGACTGAGACTACAAATTTACTTTCTAGTCTACAGGCAACAAGAAGCAAGCATCTATACTTACATCCCATGTAGTTTTAATATAATGGAATAACAGAATATGCTCAATTTAAAGGGGCCCACTATGATCACTGAGTCCAATCCTTAGCCCTGCACAGGACCAGCCCCAAGAGTCACACCGTGTGCCCAAGAGTATTGTCCAAACACATCTTGAACTCTGTCAGGCTTGGTGCTGTGACCACTTCCCTCAGGACCCTGTTCCAGCACCAACCACCCTCTGGGTAAAGAATCTTTTCCTAATACCCAATCTAAATGTCCCCCGACAAAACTATGATCATTAAATGGAAACAAAATGTTACCGTTTTATCCCTGAGTCGTTCTCCATGGATAAGAAAATCAGCACAGCTATTCTCTTCCTGGGGAATGACTTTGAAGACTGTGACACAGCTTAGTCCACCCCCTCCAAGTGGTAACCATCCACCACTTGAGTCATCCCGGGTCATCACCACAGCTCGCACTCGTGCATAACTATTACTGAAAGAGATGCAAAAGAAGAAATTAGTTTTTCAAAAACAGAAACCATTGAAGTCTAGTTAAAACCAAACCAAAACAACAAACCCATAACTAAGGTCACAATAATTAACACTGTCTTTTCACAACCATCATCCCAGAAGAAACCCATAGACTACTCTCTAAAAAAATGTTCCTCTGTACTTTTATACCTTCATTAGGACTTCTTGGAGCTTACATGTGATTCCTTGTAAAGAAACTTAACAGAAAATGTAGTAACCAAGTCAAAACTGTTATTCTTCTAAAAACCTTACAGTCAATAATCTAGTTAGAGGCCAGAGAAGAGAGTAAGAATCAATTCCTGATTTATTTTAGACTAATCATGAAGCCCGTCAGTTACCATGAAATTGCACAGAAAAGAGAACAAGAAAGCAGAAAGGTCAGGCCTTCTGTCACTGAAATCTAAACAAGAACGGGCTTCTAGCCAGAGACCCTGCTTCCCTTCATCCATCCCTCCTACCCATGCATATAACCCATCTTTACCAGGGTAGGTCAGGATACACACACACTGTGGGGTACAACGAACCAGTTATGGCTACTTAAAATCACTACTTGCAGTATCTACTAGCTGGTCCTCTCCTGTAATGAAAGCATTTTACAAATTAACAGCTTTTTCCATCATTTAGCATTTTTATAAAATAAACAAGTTGTTATCATGTAATGACTTAGGAGCCAAATTCCTTTTTCAGAAAGGAAAAAGAGGTTTTTGTGATATCTCTCTGCTTTTATTTCTTCCTTTCAAATTAAATGACGGATTTTAGTATTGGTCATGAATTTGCCACTACATAAGTTGGAAAAACCCCATGGTTTACCAAGATATTACAAGATCATATATTCGAGGTATGGTTTACTGCATGAATGTAACAGTCAATGAATGAACATTACAACACCTTAAAATAAATACGATTCATGTTACCTTTTGCAACATATTCCTGATTGAGGGTTTAAGTACTTAGGATGCCAGCTGGCATTAGTGATGTCGAATTTATGGACTGAAGAGAAAATATTAGAAGAGGACAAAGTTGTCCCTTCTGTACAAAATTACTTTTGATAAAACCATTCATCAAGCTGTTGTACTTATAAAAGATCACTGCTTTTTTTTTGCCAAATATCCCAAAATAACAAAGGTAGGTTTTTTTGCGTAATTAATACTACATTGTCACACACACGATTCACACGATTCACTTATGTGTGTGTGTATATATACATATATAGAAGAATTTTGCTGCAAGCATCTAAAGCTTAAATACATAACAGTTTGCAAAATGGCAAATAAGACTATAAATTTTTAGCTTACAGGCAGCTGAATTTGTTAATAGATTTTGTTTGTCCCCTCCAAGCAAATCCCAGCCCTCTCCTCTCTCTACACTTGATAGTTCAAATGACAGTTCAGTCAATGTTTCTTACCATTTCTGTACCAACTTATTTTAGAAACAGAGCAGACAAATATAATGAAAAATCCATCCTTCTTTGTATGCATCAATCACGATTCTCATATCTGCAAACAAAAATGGCTACATCTTGATGCTTAATAGTGTTACTGAAAGTTGAATCATTAATTCACTGGTCTCTAGCACTGTGTTTCACTTTGATACAAGTCCAGATTGTAGCTGTACACTTCAGGCACAGTCTTCTATCTCATTTCTCTCAGAAGAGCCTCTTCTGACAGAAACTGAGGACACTGGGACCTTCCTCTGAAACAGTAAGAAATATGATGGACCAGTTGGTTAAGCTTATATACTGTTTTTGCTATTCTCCATTCGAGCACAACACGAATTTAGCTCTGAAATTAAAAATTCTATAACTTTAGTTGTAAATCTGAATATTTGAGCTTTCTTTTCTGTATCAAGAGACTGCAGCAAGAGTTCAGCTAAACATCATTTAGGGATATCACAGAGCTTCCCTTAGGCTACATAAGAAAACTTAAAATACAACATATTAATTTTTTCCTAAAATGAAAGTTTACACTCCACATCCATTTTCTTTCCAGTAACTGCTAAGGACAAGCAAAGATGGCGGATACATTATCACATCTCAGTGGCTTTAGCTACTTCCATTTGACAGGAGATTTCTGTCAGTGTTAGGGTTTTCCCCCACTTTCAATACTGAGATGTCCAGTCTAGTTAACAATGTCGTGTTTTGCTTTCCATATATTCCAAATGGTTTAAACATTTACCCTTTCAAATGTTTTAGAAATGGCTATCAAATCCACTGCATTAGTGCAAGCACCAAAATAAAATTCCCTAACAGGTAATATTTAATGAATAACTTCTTAAATAGAAGCAAAACCGTTTTTCCATACAACCACCCTGTAAATTAACTAGGCAAATTCATTACTGTACTTGCAACAATGTCAAAAGACTATGAAGAGCTTTTTAGTTTTATGTTTCTGTTAGTGGCTGTTCTTTAATATTTTTTATATTTGAACGGAACTCACAATTGGTAAAAAAAGCTGTTTTTAGTAACAATACAATTATCCACAATTATCTGGTTTGCAATTATCCACAATGCAGTGGCAGAAGTTATGAATTATTTCCATGTCCAAAATCCTCTGCAAACAAAACCGGCATCTGCCTGTCACACTACTGGTGTTACCAGAAGCGTTCAGATGTCTTGTATCTCTAATCATTATAACCCCACCTACTTCTGGGAACTTCAGAACAAATTGCTCAGCTGCTGGTGTAGCTTAGCGGTGGGGAAAGGGCAGACAAGGCTTCAGTGTTCTCCTAACACAGCCTATCGTTTTTACCCTCTCCTGCACGTTTAGCAGCTCTATCAGGAATACCTGAACAAAAGAAAAACCAAACAAACAGGGCAATCAGCTGAGCTCTAACAAAACCTTCTACCAGAGCAACCAGAAGCATGTGAAATGGAGCACGAAGAGCAGCATGGAAACAGCAGGCTCAAAGCGACTGTACTTCAGCCAACTTTTCCTGAGACTCCCTGATTTTGGTTGTGGCCGCTGGAAACTCTTGAGGCAGAGCAGGGTTTGCAGGAAACGTCACTGTGCCCATAGAAGCATGCTGCTTCCCAAAAGTCAGTGCTGTGCACCAGTGAAGACTGAGAACAAGGACATTGTCCACGACCAGTTCCTAAAAACAGATCTCCTCTTTAATGTCTGAGCGCCTCAGGAGATAAGAGTACAGTGTTCTAATGCAATTACAGGAAGTTAAAAATTGAGATAACAGAGAAAAAAGAAAAAAAATATTACCTAAGTGTTTTTCCCCCTAGTAGTTAAGACTTACTGAAGAGTACAGCATGTCTTAATGCTGTACCTATTAAACATGAAATGCAGCAATTTTAAGACAGCATGATATATTGTGTGAAGTTTCATTCTAAAAATATTATTAATGAAGATGACTCTCACATAAAAATTAAAAGCTGCAATGGTCTGAACTAATCCGCCTGAGAAAGCACTGGGGCAAAACCAAATGGTTACAAACCATAAATTGACAGGAAAGATGCAAGACTTAACAGTCCTTGCCCACCATCAGCCTTTTTTTAAGAGCATCAGGCACTAAAATCTGGTAAAAAGTTTTAAAAGCTCTCTCCAGCTCCCCAAAGCAGTGAGTTTATATCATTGTAATACTCTTGTGGCCAAATTAACTTATAACCTGGATGACCACACTGTCTAGGAAGTACACCACTGGCCAAGACAGGCTGGGACCTTCAGCTCAGCAGCTAACGAACAATCCTGCTTTTGGTGGCTGGAGGAGGAATACAACTGCAATTCCATCACGGCGAATCTTTTTTTTTTTGTAAAAAAAAAATTATTTTGATAATTTGGGGTATTTCATATGTTTAACATCAAGATAATGAAAGATACCGAGTGTTATTACATTTGTCCTTTCTTCCATTAGTCAACCAAAAGAGAATGAAGGTTAAGAATTTTCTGCCAAAATACTTCTTGTAACAACTTCTCCCTGAGAAAAGTGAAAGAGATATTTGAGGGGGAAAGAAGAAAAAAAGCAGCCAAGTCGCCTTTCTTTGAGCAGCAGGGGTAGGCAAGATGAGCTCCAGAGATGCATTCCCACCTCAATTTTTCCTTCTTTATTTATTATCATATTTCAAAGCATGCTATTTAAATACTTCTGACGAGGAAAAAAAAAGGCATTCTGAAAAATCATGACACACTCTGCTATGAGATTACACCATCTTTGCTGGCATATAAGTAACAGCTCCAGGCTGATCTCCAAATGTGAAATGGTCATGGATCAAGGCTCTTTACCTTTGACTGGCACTATACACATGTACTTTAACCCCTCCAACTTCTGGTGCAATATACTTCTGTGTTTGTAGCCTTATCCAAAGAGCATACATAAGCCATACTTGGCTTTTTATGGTTCTTATTATCCAAACAGCTTAGCAGAAGATTTTATGATTCTCAGCTAGAGAAGTACTCAGAAATATGAGCATGCTGACAGTACCAAAAGGTAATACCAGATCTTTGTGGTCAAGTCTGTTTTACTTGAATTTTGTGAGTATTGATTCAATTTAGAAAAAAAAAAAAAAAGTCACCAGTATGACATGAGCTTATTGGTACACTGCTGGTATCATAAACATCTGGCTACTAAAGGTTTAGAGAATGAGTGCTACCAGCACAAAACATTAATGACAGCTAAAACAGAAAGAGATGCAAATATAACATGAGTACTCAAGAAGACATATTTTACATCAAGAAAACATATGACAGCACGTGTTTTTTAATGAAGAGGAAATTACCATTATAGCAGCTACATGAGGCTCTGCCTAACATGACTGTTACCTTTCTCCTCTCAAAATTATACCAGCGAATCAGAGTATACACCAAACTCTTCCACTGGTGGAATGTAAAACTTGGCAGATTTTCGCCTTTAAAAAAAGGCAAAAGGTATTCTTCACAGTAAACAGCAACCATATGTGGCTACTATTCCTATGAAGTTTATTTCTGTGGTGAGTTTAGCAAGGAAAGACATGTATTTCCAGGAAGAACTATAGACAAGTGCTATTACATTTAGGATATTGGTACCTACACTGATTTACTAAGAGCTTTGGATTTTGTCAAAAAGACTGAAGGGAACATTCCTGCTTAAATTAAAAAAAAACCCCAAACCTAACAACAAAAATCTTCTTACAGAAACCTGAACTACCAAGCAAAATGGTTTGAACCCAGAATGGTCAAAGGAAAAAGCTACATGGGAAACTGTATTATATAAGGAGGGGAAAACGGGTATCCCGAAAGAGCCAAAAATACATTATTACAATTATTATTTAGCTGAAGAGGCTTATAAAACAAGGTATTTGGCAGTGCATCTACAGTTGAAAAGGGAGATACAAATGAACAAGTGTCCAGAACAGGAAACTCTCAAAAACAGTATACTGCTTTCATGAAGTGTTCTCCTCGACACAACATCAGAATTTTAAAAAAAAAAAAAAAAGGAATGGTGTTCTGGTGCTCCTATTTCATGACAGACAATTTAAGATTTGTGACCATATAAAGGAATCAATACTACAAGGAAGAATCTTTACTGCTGTAAGCAGTTTTGCAAGACACAAGAGCACGTAACCAGAGATGCAGTTAGGAGGACTTGAAATCCATCAAAATTATATACAAAAGGATGTATTTGACATTTCTGTGAACAACATTTTAGCCTTGCTCTCCAGCACCTTCTCTTGTTTAATAATTGTAGCTACTTTCTATTAGTTCTGTGTCTTATTCATGAGGGTGTGTTAAATGAATGAATATTTTAGCAGACTAAAGGAGATCATAACACGTATTTGGATTCCACCTCTTTTAAAGAAACTGTAGTTTTCCTAAGAGAATGGATTCCACAACACCATCTGATCAACATTCAAAGACGGGTCCACAGGTTTTGGACATGCATAGGAGAACTAAATATATAGCATACTTCCACAGCTGCTTGTTTAACAGAGGACTGCTGGTCCCAAGGACTCCTGGATTAAACTCCATCTAATTTTAGGCAGATATGGTAACATAATTGAAGTGGTCAGATCCTGGTACTCATGTGCCCAACAAGTTTCAAGGGTTTCCTCCAGAAAACGCTAAATTTGCCTCATTTTTAAAAGCTGACAGCCATAACTCCAGAAATATCCACTCCTCATCCCAGCCCAGCTTCTCCTCTCTGCATATATCCTCGTAGTTTTTGGTTCTTCCTTACTCCAGAATTTCTGCAGGAATCTCTTCACTCTGTTTATAGCACATAACTGTATGTACCCTTTTTTAATTTTGTGAAATCATTACTTGATTCTTACCAAGCTCTTGGGTACTGATGCCATGTATTAATTTTGATTTGCTTACCATGGAAACATGTAAATATGGAAGAGCCCATAAATAAAACAAGAGAATAGAGGTTAGGAGGTTTAGGGGGTTTTTTTAGATAAGAAAAGTTACCATTTCTTTCCAACCTTGCTAAAACAAAGGAATGTCTAAAGAATCCATGGAAGACAAGCTTTTCTTTTTCTCCAGCTCTTCAGCAAACTTAAGACAAGCACAAGTCTGCAGCCTAAGGCAGATTCCACTGAAACTAAGACAACTTGACACTTCCAGTAAATGTCATCAGACAACATCCATGCAGCCTAGAAAGAATTAATTTTTTTTAAATGAAGCTTACAGATTCAGTTGTGCTTTCTATTTTCCTGTGAATAGCAATTATTACTACAGTTTAGGTAAACATAAATTATGGAAAGTCTTTCAGGTAATAGTTGTATCTGAACAGGTCTGAATTCTCTCTCCTCTCAGAGACATTTTCCTCCAGTCTTATATGCTCACAAAGTCCACGTATCAAGTATGCAAGTACAATTAGATTACCCTCATAGTCAAACCTATCGGTCATCTAGCCATTGAGGTCACTGAAGACCCTGTTAACTGGAGATGTGAACATAATAATAAACAAGTAATTTTGTAATAAAGTTCTTGACCACTACAACAAGATGAAGGTAACTAGCATATTCCTATCTACAGCTACCCTAAAGTATGACAGGCTGTACTGAATATGTTATTTTCAAACAAGCATCTGTGTACTTTCTATTCCACTGCTCACAGGAATAGCACCCCACAAATGTCCAGAAAGCTATTATTTTCCTCCTAACACACCTAAGAATTGATTTAGTAAAAATAAAGGATAAACCTGTTATACTTTAGCTAACACACCAGAAGACATTGTCATAGGTTTTTATATTTACTAAGTCTGAATTTGTTGGTTTGTCCTGGACTATACACTCTTTGGGATAGGGACTACCTGTAATGAGTGTAATTCAAAAAAGACCTGAAAGCATGTTGATATACAGAGCTTAGGTGGTGAGGTGCTATGTACTCTTGATGTTTTTGGCAATACATTATGGGAAAACAAAATAGCATCAGACCCACCGAGCTTGCTCACCTAAAACACTTGATACAAATGTAGACAAGCACAAAATTTAAATCTATTCTTATCACAATAAAAGAAATTTACAAAAGGTCGAGATCATTCCTGGCATGCACTTCTCACTCAGCCTGCAGAGAAAAGGAAGAGCCTATAACTAAATAAAGCATATCAACACTTACAAAAATAATCTTCCTTTAACAGCCTTGCTGAGCTGTGAGATTACTAATGAATGTTGTATACAAACAACATTCATATGTTTTAAAGCTATGTGAATTGAAACGGTGGTATTATTCATTCATACTGTTAAATAAAAAGCTTTTCTCAGCAGTTACACTGACCTGGCTTTTCAAGGACTTTAACCAGCCAGTATGAAAGCAATCTTTTAAAGTAAATTATATTCTAAGAAAATCCCTAATGCTAAACTCTTTCTTTTAACATAATAACAGTAAGCATCCAAAAGGATGTTTCGAATGCACAAATCATAAATGTCCACAGTAACAAACAAGAAGACTACAAGCCAAACTGAAAAATGCTTTTCAAATAATACCAAAATCAGAGTAAAAAAGGAAGTCTGAACAAAGAAAGATAAGCTTTTGAACCTTTTTGATTGGGTTGGAAAAGACCTCAGAGATCATCAAGTCCACCCCTTGGTCCAACTTCAGTCAGTTTACTAGATCATGGCACTCAGTGCCACGTCCAATCTCAGCTGAAAAACCTCCAGGGACGGTGAATCTACCACCTCTCTGGGCAGGCCATTCCAATGCCTGATTACTCTCTCTGGAAAGAATTTTTTTCTAATATCCAACTTAAATTTCCCCTGGCAGAGCTGAAGCCCGTGCCCCCTTGTCCTATTGCTGACTGCCTGGGAGAAGAGACCAAGCCCCACCTGGCTATAACCTCCCTTCAGGTAGTTATAGAGAGTGATGAGGTCACCTCTAAGCCTCCTCTTCTCCAGACTAAACAACCCCAGCTCCCTCAGCCTCTCCCCACAGGACTTGTGNCTTCCTGTCAGTTAGTACCCCCAGGTCCCTTTCTGCCTGGCTGCTCTCCAGCCACTCTGTCCCCAGCCTGTAGCGCTGCAGGGGGTTGTTGTGGCCAAAGTGCAGGACCCGGCACTTGGCCTTATTGAACTTCATCCCACTGGAATCAGCCCATCTCTCCAATCTATCCAGATCCCTCTGCAGAGCCCTCCTGCCCTCCAGCAGGTCAACACTCCCTCCCAGCTTTGTGTCATCAGCAAATTTGCTGATGATGGTCTCAATCCCCTCCTCTAAATCATCAATAAAGATGTTAAACAGGACTGGGCCCAACACTGACCCCTGGGGGACACCACTGGTGACCAGCCACCAGCTGGATGCAGCCCCGTTCACCAGCACTCTCTGGGCCCGGCCCTCCAGCCAGCTCTTAATCCAGCAGAGAGTACACTTGTCCAAGCCATGGGCTACCAGCTTTTACAGGAGTATAAACTGAAATAAACTGAAACAGACAAGCAAAAAACAAATGCAAAGATTTCTATTACAATAATCCATCAAATGAGAAGAAACAAAAGATTAAAAAGATTATACAAAATGCTTTGATCGTAGGTTGTTCATACTTGCCATATATCAGCATGAACAATGTGACTTACATAGCCAATATATAATTGTATGACCTATGTTTGATAATCTCAGTCATAATTAGCAGCCTAACGAGCAGTCTCAAGCACAGAAATTGGTGAATCACAAGCCCTAAGGTGGGAACATATGAATGCTAACAGTACATCCAAAAACAATGTAGCTAAGCCTTGGTTTACTACGTTCCCCGATGCAACTACTGCTAAGGAATACTTTTCACAGGTTTCTACAAAAAACTGCACATAATGAATACATGGGTCATCCGTGAACATAACACAGAACAGAATACCACACTGAAAGGCCTCTCAGTTAAAAATGAAGATTATTTAAGTTCTGCTATTTGCTGCTATTCCAGAAATTTAGGAACTTGTAACGAACTGCACAGAAAAAGAATAAAAAGTACACATGCATTCCCCTTCCCCAGCAAATAAGGGATAAACCAAAATAAGAATGCACTCACACTTTATAAATGATAGCTAGTCACGAGAACTCCTACAATAATACTGAATCTCAATCTACTCAGCAACTGAAAAGGGATCCAACAGATACATCTTCCTTGTTTTGGCAACAACACAATCCTAAACAAACGGTTGCACACAGAGACAATGAAATAATTTAGTGGTGGATGCTCCACCCCTGGAAGTGTTCAAGGCCAGCCTGGATGGGGCTTTGAGCCTGGGTCTAGCAGAAGATGTCCCTGCCCATGGCAAGGAGGTGGAACTAGGTGATCTCTGAGGTCCCTTCTAAATGCAAATCATTCTAGGATTCTGTGATAAATTACTGGTTTAGGATGGAACTTCACCATAAGAAGGAAGTACTGTAAAGGGTGATGGAGGCAGCTAAGTGAAACTGCACAAAACACATGATTAAAGTACCAAGAATCCAGTGCGACACAACACAATGCAAGCTCAAAACAGTTTTTAGACAGAAGAATCCAAGCAAGGAGTGAAAGAATGGTCTTTTAGCCTCACTCAATCTACGATACAAAAATGTCAAGTGGGAACAACTGCAGAGATTTTTTTTTTTTGGGTGCAGATCTGACATCTAAGTTGCACAGTTTTACTAAACGAAACTGATTGCTATCCACTGTAAAAATGTTTTAAATGGCTGTTTGCCACTTCGGTTACACAAAATAGGACATAATAAAATACCTAGGCCAAAGTACCAAACTGAAAAATCTTACGAAGTTGATGAGATGTACATTAAGCTGTTTCAGAAATGTTTGTGTTCTTGTATTTAATAGCAATGTAATGAATCCTGACTGCGTAACTGAAGAAACAGAACCAGAAAAATAAATAACTCTTCTCAGAGAGACAGAAGAAGATGTTATATATTCAATAAATATAGGGAGAAATTAAACTGGTGGAATGGACAAACACGTATATATGGAGAAGGTCAAATTCAAGAATCTTAATTTGGCTGTTTCATTTGTACCCATGTGTTTTGTTATACACTTTTGCTCTTATTCCAGCAACAGAAGGACCTCCTCTATTCATATTCCAAGCACAGGGTCTACTATTAAAACAGTGAAAACTACAAATAATTTTCCCTTATTATAAATAACAATGAATTTTGAGTACTTTTATCTGCAAGGACACTGTTCAAGTAATCCAAATAAGCCAGGAGAAGTCATTAACTGTTTTATCAGCTGAAGAAAAGCAATCAACATTTTATTACGCATCCTGAAATGCAAGGTCAAAAGACCAAAAGCACATTACAAGTAACTGCTTTAGTGGTGCTGACAAATAAGCTCTAATTTTTGAGCCAAATTTTTCACTATTTAGGAATTTAAGCCTCAAGTACCGGCTGTATCATAGAAGTTCATCTGACAGAATTCTGTAGACTTTGTTCAAAAAATCAACATTGGGAATGTATTCATCCCATCTGAGCTTTACATACAGGATGTACAACAGAGGGCTCTATTTAAGTTGTGCAGGCAGAGAAGAAAGAATATTCTCTAATCATGTAGTCATTCCTAGACAGAATTAATTTGCCTCTGATTTTATTAATACTGTAAGGAATGAATAAAATACTTTTTTAGTCAATAAGTTCTTAATAATTATAATCATAATAATAGAAGAGATTATTTGAGTTAAAGAATTCTAGCACTGTCACTGCAGTTTTAGCTACCTGATGACTAAGGAGCTCATCTTCTTCTTCTTCACCCTTGTGTTGACTGGGAAGTGTTGTGTGGCCAGTACTCAACACAATCACCTATATGAGGCAGTCTCACATAAGACTAAGTTGAAAAAAAAACCCAGTACTGACTATTCTACACAAAAAGCCAATTTAAAAACAAAAAAAGAACAAAACAAAAAAACAGCTGATACAGTTGTTTCTTTAGGAAGCATAAAAAAGAGAAGATTGCCTAAGGGCTATTTAAGGGGAAGAAAAGGGAGCTAAAAATGCCAGAACTCAAGTAACAAAAGTGAAGTAATAGATTTTTCAAAAGTCAGTGACATGAAAAAGATTGAGGGGGAAATATGGCTTGCATAAATTCTTCCTTACCAAGTAAATAACATTGCGGGAGCGGGGTGAGGAGGGCGTGTTTAAAAAGAAACTAAAGAAAAAAAATTGCAACACAATAAAATAAGGGATGCAGAAGGAAGCGAAAGAGAAGAAACAGCATGGCCTTTACCAAAACAAGCACAGATACATAAGGAAAAACCAGGTGCCCTTCACTGATGAGAATCATAACATGCTATTCTTATTCTTTTGCATTCTATAATACACTATTTTTTTCCCGAATTAAAACAGCAGTATAAAATTTTGTAGCTAAATTTAAACTGGAAAAAAAAATCAGTTAGCCTGGTTCCAAATAAAAATAAATAAAAAAATAGAAATTTTTCTTTTTTAACAGTATATTGGTGAAGTAATTTCCAGCAAATACCAGTGATTGTATCACACTAGTTATCATATCAACAGTTTTAAACAACATAGGTGGAAAACTGCTAATCATCATGGAGTGGAAAGAAAGGTTCTAAGAAGCATTTCCACAGTGAGTAAGCAGAGACAGTTGAAAAGGCACAGCAATCAGACTTCTTTTAATCTTTCCTGTAACTACTCTGTGCAGCCTGATCTCAGGAGGTCCTAACAAATTCCAGGCAACTTGCATACCTGCTCTACAGTTACTGTTATAAGCACTTCAATGTGATCCAGGCGTTGTTGCCAACACCATTCTCTATCCTTCTCTCGCCCTGATAATTTACTCCTACCATGCATTTTCCCCACTGCTTCAGCAGCTTTGAAGTGATCAACACTGCGAAAGCTCATATGAATCAAGAACAATCCAGAAGACAGAGTAACTTCAGACCAGAACAATTACCCAACCTTAATCAGTAAATTACTGATTTTGTCACAAGGCCACGCTGTAACTGCTCAAAGTGGTTCTGTAGATATGATACTTCAACACAAGTTCCAGAGCAGTGACTGAACACACGTATGAGTGTTTGCTTCACCATCAGCAACTGCTGCCAAACTCGCATTCACCTAAGTCTGCATGGATCAGAAAAAGAAGGGGTCAGTCACATTACAGCCCAATTGGAGCTTGCTTGCTTATCTACATTATATATACATTTTGACATTAAGACACAACTAACAATGTAAACACACAGGATGTAAGTCACAAAGTTTGGCACAATTGACCTTTTTCTGCAGTATCAATGTAACTTAGATCGTAACTTTTCCTTTTTCTTTTTGCCTTCATATATGTGGAACTATGAGGACCAAACACGTAAAAAGGTAATGAATAGTTTTCTTCCTCCCAAGAAATGTACATTTTCCTTCTCCAAATTCTTACTGCGAGAGGTTTTGGCCCTCTTTGTATTTACAGTAAAGCCCAATTTACATGCTAACAAAACCAAGTGAATTTCTTTTATATAATTATGGAATACACAAAGGAAAAGCATTCAATTTCACAAGATGCAAGGGCAGCACAGAAATTAGGTATCCTGAACACTGCCAAGAGTTTATTCCACAATGTGATGAGAGTGATCACAATTTCCAAGAAATACAACTGAAAACACATCACAAGATGAGAATCAATTATAAACACATATAACTTGCATGTAGCTTTAAATTTTTCCATAATTAATCCATGTAAAACCTAATATTTTCAGTGTAGAGATAAAAGAAACAAGCACTATCATGCTGCACATTAAAACGTTGATACATCATATCTGGCCAAACTTTTCTACTCATAAACTAATAGCTTTAAAAAAATTAACACTAAAGATTGTAGTCCTACTGTATGAATTTAGAAGTCTGAATGCAAACTGCAATAAGACTCAAGAAGGGTTAAGAGTACTCAGTCTGAATGTCTTCACTGGAAAGGAATTATAGCAGCCTCTATTTGGAAGAAGTTTAATATATACCAAACAAATGTGATTTGCCTGAAGTGATTCATCACCTCATCTTCATTGATGCATAGTCACCAATATTCAAGGAAATATCAACCCAAAAAAAGCTTTAAAATAGAAAAGTAGCCTTTGAAAACAAACTAGAAAAATTCACTTGGCAACTGAACCTTTTCTGCTACAAAACGTTTACTTGTATTAAAGAACAGCAAAAACTAAACAAGTGACTATACTGTTTACTTGTAAAGGAGACTATTTAAATTTAAATTGAGACAAGTCAATGTACTGATACAACACATTTTCCAAACTGCAGTACTACTGGCACCATGAACCACAGTTGCTTGTTTTCCATTTTTTTCCCCCCAGTTTGTGCTCCTGCATTATTATGCTAAGCGCATAGGGGAGAGGAAATACAAATCTCCCCTCTACAAAAGAGGAAGAAGAAAAAAACCCACAAAACATGAAAACCCTGCAAGTTTTGCAGCTATTCATCTTTGATAAGGACCATTATTTACAGACAGTTATTCAGTATTTGTTAAGAATGCAAGGAAACACGAAATCCATGAATTTCAAGCTTTAAACACTGGGTTCCAGTATACTGGATTCAGAAGAAACACAGCTTCCAGATTACCCTCATGTAAGCATTTTGACACAGACGATGCATCCTCAGGAGACAAACTGAAGGGCAATGCTCCATTGAATGGTTATATGATGAGAGTAGAATATACTATGCATAACACATAAATGCTACATAGATCTCGCATTTTGTGAGTTCCTTATTAATTGGAAGGTCTTATTCATAGGATATGTCTAAACAGCCATACATGTAGAGCTCTATCAGTGATTCAGCATCTGTAGGTCTGCAGCAAAAATTATTTGCTTTTGTGGGATAATGGGAAAGCAACTAAACCTACACACCTAAATCCAACCTGAATTCCTTCCCCTTTCTTCTCCAGTCTTGAGGCACAATTCTGCTTTCTTTGTTCAGTATGCAACTGTGAAGTGAACCGGTTGTGCAACCAAAACAGAAAATCCATCATCCCAAAAGAGATGGCTCTGGCAGACCAGTGCCCCAAATCACCGACAGTCACGTGTCCCTTAGATCTAAGGCCAAGGCTGTGTAGGTGAACGCAAACTACTGCTTTCAGTGGCATCCCGTAACTATACTTCACCATTAGAAATGCAGGTTTATAAAGTTTTTTAAAGACTTATCTAAACTATTCATTTTGAGGAAGGCATTTATGTATAAAGTAATCTTTAATCCACAGGAAAGCCATAAAAATTGCTCTCTAGTCTATAAAATGTTTTAAATTTGTACAATTTTTAAATTCTAAATAGATTGCACTTTCGTTTACTTTTGCAGTGAAGGTTTAAATTGAACTGAAACTGATGACCAGTATCATAGCACCTTATGTAACATAAAAATTCATTTGTTCCTCCCATACACTCTGGGAACAAATAGACAACATCACCCGTTAGCTTTAAGGGACTCAGAAACCAAGAAAAAAACTTCTGTTGCATTTGGCATATTTCAATCACTGTAGATCTATTTATACATGTATTTCCACCAGCAGGTGTGAACCTTAGGAAAGTCTCATTCAGTAAGGATACTGCTGAGTAGTGTTTTCCAGATACAGCCAGTAATGCACAAATTCAGTTGTACATAAAGCTGTGGAAAAAAAGAATTTAAAACAAAAGAAATGAAGCCATAATTAACTTCAGACAAGTAGAGGCTGAGAGTACCACAGCTTTATTTCAGATATGAAATGAATACTTTCATAATTTTAAATTGAAATTAGCCCTATAGGTCTATTTATGCATTTATTCTTCATACTCATGTTCCACCTTCCTCAGCAGCACATATACAGTTAAAACCTGGTGCCTATTAGAACAAACTTCTAGTGGGAAGTGCTAAGAATTCACCCCACTGCCTACCTATCTATCCAGAAATCTGTTCTCACTCCTACTTCCTCCTGTCTGTTCCTTTCTGAAACAGCAGTAGGGGGGCTGGGAGTTTGCCTTTCCTCTACTGGATCGCAGTTGTGTACATGAACTATACCAGACCATATGGCAATCTCTCTCAATTTGTAAGAGGCAAAACAAGCTCCCTACCAAGCCAATCCAAAGAGAAGCTAAATCTGAAGGTAAGGGCTAAAGCCTACAGATAACAGCATCCACATGCCTATGTTCACACACACCAGTTACTACATTTTGCCTATATATTAATGTAACAAGTAGGAAATACAGACAATTGCTTCAAGGATAAGAGCGGCCTGGTCCATACTCACACAAGCACTTAGAGCATGCTCCAGCTTCTTTCATAAAACTATCCAGCTGCGAACATGCAACTTCAAATAGTCCAGAGAAAAACCAAAGACTCCAACGCATTGTTTAGCATGCAACAGGGCTTTGACAAGCAGAAAATAACTGTATTGAAGACAAAACAGTTCCTGTTTGATGAGCAATGCACGCAGAGAATAAACCCACCTCATGAAGATTGAGACTAAAGAAAAAGGTTGAAAGCTGAAAAGAAAGCTCCATAGCTGCCTGGAAGTAGCCAGGCAAAGACAGGCCAACCAGAAGTGTGGAGATGGATTTTTCCTTTCTTGAAGGGAAAGCACTGAAGTCTTGTTGAAAATCAAATTGCAAAAATCCAACAGAAAAACCACCCCAGGACACAGCACCTCAGGAGATACTCTACTACTTGCTCTCAGTGAAGAACAGGTAAGTTTCTCAAAAGGGCCCAACAGCATACAGAGTTGTGTTTAACTCTGGTAAAACTAGGACTGCGATCAAATACACTGAAATAGGATCTTGCTTATTTCCCTTTCTGTGAAGTTAAAATGGATTTTTACAGAAACTTAATTTTCAATCTAACAAAACAATAATTGCATTTTACAACAGCTTTTAGCCCGGCAAGAAAGTTCTTATGTACGATAGTACAAAATTTTGTCAACATTTTTATACCAAGTTTTAAGGAACATTACTTACATAAACATGCAAGGAAGTGACTTGACAGAAAATAGCTCCCTCAGCTGGAGCTGTGTGATTTTGACTTTTTAATTGAATTAAACTGGTAGACTCATTATATTTGTATAACAACATAATAATCTAATTTTTGTATTTTACCTTTACTGCTATTTTCTCAAGTTTACTACCACATAGATAGCTTACTGAGAATAACAAGAAACACCTCCACCAGAGGAGTAGGGAGCAAAACTAAAGCAGCAGAAGGCATTTTCTATTACCTGCCCTAAAGAAATACAAAAACCAGAGACAAACAACTGTCAGCTAGCTAGAGGTATGTTCATGATCTGTCTATATTGAAACATAACTACAATAAAGAGCAAAACTAGACCACAGTTTGCCATTGCATCATTTCTTCATCAATATCCTACACAATGGGGAGACAGATATGGGCCATACAGGGTAAGATTGCATAATATTAATGCACCTGTAACCTGCAACCAAAGAGCCATGACATTTTTTACTAACACCAGAAGTGTTATTGTAAAGAAGCATTCAATCCTCATGTTAAGGTTAAATATTATCCTCCCTTAATTTAAGAAATTCAATGTTTCACTCTGTCCACAGTACATTAAAAATTACATAAACAATTAAATAAACAAGGAATGAGGTGGCCAAGAATTTTTAACAAAATCTCTAGGCACTCAACTAAGAGGAAGCTTGACCACTTCTGCATTTCCCTTAAAGAGCAAAAATCATCCTCTACTGAAACACTGCTCTAGACAAGACAGAAGATGCCACTTCCAGAACACCAAAGAAAAACTATTTTCTTTTCACTGGTAAGCAGCTATGAAAAGACGGCATCTTTCTATATTCTTGGTTCTGCTTTATGTCATAATTGCATATCATGATGATAAAATATTCAAAAGCCCTAAGGGTTCGAACCTTAGAGTGAAAAAGTTGAAAGGTTGTATCTCTCCCTCACTTAAACCTTGCAATGAATACTGGGAAGAGGGTGTCAAAGATGCCAGTAGCCTGTAATCAACCAACCAACCAAAAACAAAACCCAAAAGATACTTCAAAATCTGTATTTAACAGCACTGAGTTAAAATACTACGTAGACTAAAACTTAAAATACTGAATCTTGTAAGTCCTATAGGACAATATAGATCTCAGAAAGCTCATGGAACCTCTTTATGAACAAGGTTCTTTAACTCACGCAACAGTAATTCGAGGTTCAGTTCGTATCAAGAACCATTACTTCTTAAAGGGCTTTTCCCAGACAGATTATATGTCAAATAGATTTAACCCCAGAGATGTAACATGATCTTATAATAGTTATGACTAAATTACAAGTTTTAAAGTAGACAGCCATCAAAGTAAGGAGAACAGGCAATCATGAATACAGGAAATGTACATTGCCCTACAGTCAGCTAATGGCAACTTTAATAGGACATGATAGATTTTTCTCCACCAGGAGAAAATACTGCCTGCATTTCTGCTTCAACAACCCACGCCAGCTGACTAATGGAGTTATATTTTTGTCTCATATGAGGATGGTTACTTGCCCATCTTCTAGCAGTTGCAGAATGAAACATTAACAGCAGCTGTGGGACGAACAGAGAAGCTGCTCTATTTGGTAGCCAAGATCCAAACTACAGGCCTTTCCTCTCGAACAGTGGAGCTCATTTTCTGTCACAGTGACAAAAAGACACAGCACAGAACAAAGCCACTTTTAGGGCTTGAAGTAGCTAACTGAAGATACTTTTAAAAAGTAATAAATCTTCATGGGGAAAAAAAGCAAAGGATTCACAGAAATTAAAAATAGGATTCTTGGACAGATAAGAGCCCTTAGGAGCTTAGAAGCTGTTGCTGAAAACGAATCCTGGTGGATCCAAACAGGTTTCTTAAAACAACTCTTATCAAGTGCTATTAAACATAAAACTCTTTAGCTCAGCATAATAACAATCCTAATTATAACAGACCAGTCCCAAAAAAACACTTCTGCCACACTACTCAATAATCAGCATATGCCTACAACTAGAAACATCTTTTTATGCAAGCACTTGGGCCTCAGTCCTGTAAAAATTTAAATATATCACTCTAAGTAGACCTACAGATCTCTGTGGAAGTCTGTAGAGTTTATCATACACATAAAAGCTAACACATATTTATAAGTCTTGCAGGATAATTGCTTTTGGCAGAATATAAATAACATTACTCTAATGTGTTTCAGCATCATGGTCTCCTGCTTTAAGAGCCAGACATTCTGGTGAAGCCTGTCATTCTTCATATAAAGAGTGGCAGCTGCATAGCCCACAGAGACATTTAAACTTCACTTTGTATTCTCTTTAAAGTTTCAGAATAGTGTTTGGGCACTCTTTAAAAGTATCAAGAAAGCTAACAAGTGTAGCCGATAAAAACTGCCTAAAAATGCTTACTAGTGCCATGGATACCACTGGTAGGACTAGAAGAAATTCTTAGACAAACTATCTATAGCTTCCAACACTTCCAAACAGTACATCAGTTAGGCTGTGGAGTTTACTAGGTATTTTTTGAGTACCCAAAGCACCGGGCAACAATTCAATAAGAGAAGCAGTCTTAATAAAAAACTGTAATGTTAAATGTAGAATATACTTCAATGAAAAAAACTTGAAAAACTGCTACAAGAAGAGCTTTCAAACAGCAAGACAGGCATCTGAACTAATTTTAGAAACTTAATGCCAGCAGTTTGCCTAATTGATTTTTAAATGCATACCTAAAACTAGACCTTAGATTTCTTTCCTTGTCATTCTTCTTTATCTTTTCAGCATTGTATTACTGTCTCTATTGCCTTTCATTTTAACTTTTAGCAAGGATATACTTGAGCAAAGGAAAAGGAACTTTGGTAACTGTCAACACCATTGAGAATTAAAAGAATGGTATGGATTGCTTTCTGCAGTCACTACTGCTTCTGCAAGTCCCAGCTGGAACAGCAGACCTGTATTGGCAGAAGGTCCAGCTCAGATAAGGGGAATGGAATGAATATATTTTGTAGACATAGGTAGCCCTTACAGCGGCTTTACTTTTGCCCTTCCACACACCTTTACCTTCTTTTCATTTGATACCTTCATCTCCCCAATACCACCTTGAAAAAAAACCTGTTTCACTGAAGATACAGCATCAAGTTTTTCCAGATAAGAAAGTGTTGCATGAAACAAATGCAGCCCTGATACAGCTTAATTCTAGTCCAACAATAGAGGGGGAAAAAAGGTAATTTAGAATACTCAGCAGCTCTCAAACCCATATGGTTTTACATTTACAGTCTATATTGCCCTGGCCCAAATAAACAGAATTTCCTTGAATTCAATTTATTTTCATAAAACACATTTTCTTGTGTACAAAAGTGACAGAACTACAGTTAAATGGAATACACAGATAAATTTTGAAGTACCTACCTAACTTCTAATCAATAAATCCTTTGTTTGCACCTCAATTGCATCTAATGTAAAGTAGCATCTTAAACAACCAACCAACAAAAACAAAAAACCCACCCACTTTTCAAGTATTAATGAATAAGCCTTGATAGAACGGAGACTGAAGGAAGGTGACACAGGCCATCCCCTCTGTTTCATGAGGTCCTTGTTCAAGGCTAAAGCCCAAGAGCACCAGCACCTTCCAATCCCTTTCTCTATCTGCTAAAACACCACTTTAGCATCAGAAAGCATACAGTTGACACTGATATGACCATAAATTCAATGCATTTCCTGTCAAAACTGAATTACTACGTTCTCCCCTACAACATCATGCTTACCATTTTCCCCCATCACCTTATTCACATGGTTTTTGTGAGACAAACCGTTTGAAGGAAAGCAATACCTCTACAGTACATAGATACTGAAGTACTTCATTTAGATGCTAAGACTAATTTCAAGTTCTAACATGAAAGCATGAACAGCATAAGATTAAAACTGAACAAGCTGGATTTAACTTCTGAATGCCTGAAAACACAACACTTCAATTAAGAACAGATAAACCATCTAAAACTAAATTTCTGCTGGAGTCAAATGAAGCCCTACCAAACAACTACATGCCAAAGTTTCCTGCCAAAGAATCCAAAAACAAATAATATATTAAACTTAGGCTTAAACCTTCTGATGAGGAAAACAGATGCATATGGAATTTAATCAAGTTCCATCGCAAGTAGAAAAGTCAAGGAAAGAATGACAACAAAAATTTTTGCCAGATCCTTTAAGGCAACTTGTGTGTTTTTGTGCAAAGCATTAATATATCAAGGTAACAGCAGCATTAACCTCTTAATATAGTACTATTATATTTGTGATGCTCTAGAAACACTGTGTGTGGATATTAATTGTATCTTCAAAGATCTTTAATATGTATTGAGTTCCTCAAACATTTTGAAAGGGAGATTACCAATCTCCCAGAAAGGAGAAACTGTAGCTGACCCCTCTGTAGTTTTCAAACAGTTCTGAACCATCACTGCCTTGTCACAAAAACTTCCTCAAACCATTTCAAACTACAGGTCTGTTTTATCATAAAAAAGCAAACAAGTGAGCATTTAAGTTCAGTGGATTTTAAATAAATCTACTCCCACTCTCCCTCATTAACTGATTTCAATGTAAATTTGCATTAGATGCTTTAAGCGGTGACTATTAACTACATAGAGACAAAGTTAATTTTTGTGTCAAAATGACACAGTACTATTATATTTAGTGAAACTGGATTTCTCAGTGTTGATAAAATGCAGGGCATAAATGGAATTCTTTTTTATTTCTATTTTTAATGGCTCATGTTCTTATACAACTGTTGCTTATTCTGAAATACTTCACAGGTTTACAGAAGGGTCTGAAAAAAACCAAAACAAACACAAACAAAAATCCCAAACCTATTCTGAAGAGTTAAGTATTTCAAATTGTGTAGTCTATCAAAACCCATTACAACAATCTCATCCACAGCATGTATTAGTTATATCGTTACAAATCTTCATACTGCCTGGGGGAGTGGGCATTTAAAAAGAAATTCATACGTGACTCTTAAACACATCCATAGAATTACAAAGATTTGCTTGTGAGTACCCTTTCCTCAATATTTTTACAAATAAGCAGCAACTCGCAGACCCTTCTGAGTCACAGATAAATAATTTTGTGCAACCCCAAATAATATAATTAATAGTGAATTCAACCTAACTCCTGTGGATCTTGGAACCTCACTTGGTAGCAGCCTCAACCACAAGACCAGGCAACTGCTGTTGCAAGGTGTTCATTGAAATGAATAAAGCACACATTTTCCTTTGTGAAGAAAATAGTATATAATGGAGCTCAAGAAACTGAAGATTAATGAAGAGAAGTTTTATCATTAGCTAAAAACAAACCTTAAAAAACAACAGACAGAACTAATACATAATCCTCTGTACCTCTGGTGTCAGACACTAGAGCAATTTCTGATCATGCTCTTGTGGAACTTAAAGGCATACAAATTCTACCTGGCTATTTAAAGTGTTGGGAAGTATCGACCTGAGCTTCTTATGATCTACTGGAATGCTGCATGAAGAAAGGGTTAGACCAAAAGGTGTTCCTACTTTTTGAGCAGCACTGTTATTGACAAAGGACATATCCCAAAGACAAACAGAAGCAAATCCTGACAAAATTATTTGCAGAGCTATAGCAAGAACTCATTGCAGAGGAAAGTAAAACCAGTCCTTTGGAGAACACAATTTTCCAGTGTAATAAAGATAACGGAAGTTATATCCTACTGTAAACATGATACAACCAACTTTTTTTTTTTTTTTTTGGTAATGATAAAAGCTTGAACAGCATCTTTCAATTCAACCATTAAGGCTGAATTACTCAGGAATCAAATATACCATTTTATTATGTAGACAAAATAAGGGAATATTTGTCTCAGTCAAGCAGTAACAACATTGAAAAAAAAAAAATCCCCTCTCACCAAATACGCCCTAGATTGTAGATATTTGCTGTAACTGTGAAACCAGTGTTTTCTCCACTGTAAAATACATAGCTGTCAGTCAGCAAAGAAACAAAAAAAATGCAGAAAGCAGATAATTTCTACCATAGGTTGCTACAATTTCTGCATTATCTGATTGTAACTGCCTTTAAAACTGTGTAGTAGTACCAGAAAAGCTGACCAAAATCACTCTTACTCTTGAGAAGTGACACTTGTTCCTTCCTCCTTTGCCATGTGAAATTTAATTAGGATAGCTCTTGCAACTTCATTACTGAAACGATCTTTTTCTGAAGCACATGGCAGAAATTTTGATCATCATGCCTTATTTGGGATGATAGATTGATCAAAATTCATTGTTTGCATGCTCTTAATGATAGGAGCAGGAGGACCTCAAAACTAACTTAAAGCTTTTACTTCATTCATTGAGCTTCAGTTGTGGGGATTAAGCTCAAGCAGCATAGATTTGCCAAAAGGTAGAAAAGCCAATCCTATATTTGCCTGTAGATGCTCAGGCCTAAAAAAACAGCTGAAATAACAGACTTGGTAAACTTATTTCCAGTTATTCCTCAAATTTAATCCATACATTTGGATTTTGTTCAGAAAAGGAGATGTAACTGTAGTTCTACTTCAGGAAGATTTGTCTGCAAATATCAAAAAAGTTGAATTTTTTGTAGCAAAGAAGTGACTCAACACCAATTTTCACCATTTCTGTAACGTCTTCTTCTTTCACTGTTGAAAGGAGGATGAATTTGTAGCCTCTGGGAAGCACTCTGTCTTTCTACAGCAAAGGAAACACATGTTTTTATTTGGGTTATGTTTTTATTGTTCCAGAGCAGTAAAAACCAGGCTTCTTGCTAGCATTGCTCAAGGGTAAAACCCTGGTATTAAGACCTGTAAGGGTGCTCAGTGGACCGGTGAAAACATCTCAAGAAACACTAGCCACTGCCTTATTTTCCAGAGAAGCTTGTCAGGATAAGCTGCACGAGAACACTAATACGGAGAAATACTCAAAAGAAATGCCTCCTAAAAATGCTAAAACCAAAACAAATCCTGAAAGAATGGGTCTCTAAAAGCCAACATACTTCAAAACATGGAAAAGATATGCCATTTTCAGCAGTAACAAAACAACAGAACAAATGAAAAAACAAAAAAGGTCCACAATGGAACAAAATCAACAAATAACTAAGTAGTTAATGCAAACCTCAGTTTTAAAAAGGTGCAGCAGAGAAGGAAAGAGACGGGAGAACCTGAAAAAATCTTCTCTAATTAGCTAACTAAGCTTATCAGTTTTCCCCTAGTTAACCACAACTTACTCCAGAATAAGGAGAATAAAAGGCCCCCACAGGAAATTACACTATTCTAAACAACACCACTCTAAATTCATGTCTCGTTCTGGAATAGCTTATTTGAATAGACCTGTTCCTTCATCCACAATTCACCTAATAAATGAAGAAGAGCTCATGTTTTTGACTTTGCTTCAGGGGAATGAATATGGACATACTCTCCTTTTGCAGAATTTGCAAGTGGCCATAACTGAGAAATGAAAGCTAGTGAATTCATGCACCATCAGCCTAGGGAATTCAAAGAAAAACAAAATCAGGTTTGTATCAGTGACAAACATGGAATGTGTTTGCCCAAGCATCTCCTTTACAGCTATGCAGAACACCCTAAGTATATGACAAAAGATACTTAAAAAGAATGTGATAAGGCAATGCTACTTCAACTTCTGAAACTATTACCAAAAAGTCATCTTCATCCCTCAGACAACCTGGAAACAGAGAAGACAGAGAAAAAAGACAAAAAGATTCCCTCCGTCTGCTTGCAGCCAAGAGGCTGAGGTGGAGGTATGGTCACAGACTCAGTTTTCAGTGCCCAGGCAGATGCTCAACTGATTTCTGCAAATCCTCCGTTACCTAACGCGGGGTTGTTAACATGCACGATTCCTCTCCATCACCATAGTAACAAAGCACGTACATTTTAAGGTGCATGTGGGGGCTCTTCTAGAGGATGTGTCAAGTTGAATACAGCTAGGACAATATACGATATTTTAAGCTAGTCCCGTTCAGTATAAATACAGAAACCATGAAAGTACTGTGCTAGAGAACATCACAAGACCGCTCAAGCAGTTGTCGTTACACATCCATTAAAAAGTTTTCTGGAGGCTGAAAGAAGTAGGAGATGAAATAAGATTCTCTTAAGACACTTACGGGCTTTAATGCCTTAAAACAACTATGCAATAATGGCCTGATTTTACACACACTTAACTTCTTCGGGAACCACAGTGCACAGTATAGTAAAAGATCTTGTGAACAACACAGTTTACCTACAAGTCACCCTGCCTGCCCTTCTCCCCCTCAAAAAAAAAAAAAAAAAAAAAATTCACTGATTATGAAATGACAAGCAACTGGTATTTTAATTTCTGTAAGAGCTGCAAGTACTTTGCACTTACATGCCTGAAGTATAACGCTATTCCTGTAGGATACATGAGTGACACCACAGAGACCCTTATATTAGATGCCTCCACAGCAAATAAGCCCACACACGTCAACAGCAAACCCCTGTCAGAACATTGCTTTACCTTTCAATGTTAGTATTTATAGAATTTTAATGCTTCCTAAGATACAATCTTCAATTACATAGCACAATTAAAAACATACAGCTTTGGTACATAAGGTCATCTACTTACATAGATTAAAAAAACCCTCACGATTCCCCAATTTAAATGTATAGGCCTCAACTCTAAATCCTAAATTAGCTCCCTTACACCTTTTAGAAATTGTGTTCCTGTTCAAGATTCAACATACATCGGCCTCAATCACATGCTTCGTATTAAGTCATGCTGTACTGGGATCTAGAGTAAGCATACCATGCACAGAAAGAAATACCCAGGGCTCAGAATATTTTACCATATCTGAGAGGCTGAAAAGTTCTTAGGAAGCTACACAAAACCACCTAAATCAGAGCAGGTTCTGTACTTTCACCTTTCATTACCCTTACTTAATTCTTTCAAAAGGTTAAAGAGAGAGAAGTAACTTCTGCCCTCAAGGTTTATACCACTTCAGCAAAACAGTGCTGCACAATTTCTGAAAGAAAAATTGCCTGGCAGGAATCCTCACTGACAGCTGTATCTTACCAGTCTGGTGTTATTTAGAGAAGACAGTTAGGACTCAGAAACAATTTTTAATAAACTTTTCAGTAATAACTTGTTTCATTAATGAAATTCTTCGTGCTTCTTGTTGGTATGGCTGTGTTCACAGCATTCGACTACTTAAAACTGAAATCAGTTACTTTTTTACTTTGACAAACTTCAGTTTAGTATTGCAACTGGTGAGCAGGAGTCAAAGCAAAAGGGTAATGTCAACAGTTGTCAGATCATCTTGGGGAAGACCTATTTATTTGGTACTGCTTTTCTGGAGTTTCTTAAAGAAAGAAAAAAGACAACTCTTCCATAGACTTTAATAGCACCTGCTCTCACAAACCATTCAAGCCAAACACCACCTCACAAAACCATTCAAGCCAAACATGTGGGTCACAGAATTTCTTCTGGCATTCTGAATAGATTCATTTTAAACTCACTGGAACAGAGTTAGACTTCCTTACCTAATTAAAATATCACAAACAGCAGTAGTCAAGACACAAAAATTAATACATCTGGAGCAGGGGAGAAGAAGAAACAGATCCTATATCATCTCATTTTTAAAATGATTCAGATGTTTCAATGGTACACATTTGCGGAATTCTTACATAGTGCACACATGAAAAATACTTCCTTCTGAATGGAAGCTTGGTATTAGGCAGCAAAGCAGAATGGAACACAGTAACTGAGGAAGGTTCTGTGGCCTATTTTCCCTACTTGAACTTGAATTGAATTATTTACTGCCATATGACAGTGAGTTCTTAGAGAAAAAAAATGCTTGTGAATGATCTCCTTGCATAGATACATGCATTTATTGTCATTATATTGGGACATTATTATTACCATCATCATCTATTTTCCCCACCTTATTTGGAGCATTGGGAGTTAGGGCCTGCAACTGTGTAGCAACTCAGTTGTTACTTAATCAGAACCACATTTCTCATCAAATTTTAATACTCAGAGCACTTAAATGCACATTTTTTTGTCCCTTAGCATACCTAAAGATTTGTATGCTGCTTTTTTTTATTAATTCTTTTTTGACATTTATAGGAGTGAATTANAACTGGTATCAAATATATCAGTTTGAACATTACATGAAAGATAAGCCTGTAAAGATTTGAAAACACATGCACTTAAAATGTCTGCTTACTTTGTACAAGTAAGTGCTGTTCAATACCATGACAGTCTTATAGATTGATTCCCATTACAATTTTCAGGTACAAGAAGTACTGTTCTTACCCTAGTACAATACATCATAAAATACGTTACCATATACATGTTATCATCTCATGAATGAGAAAACCCACAGGGACTAGTGACAGCCAACAGATTTTATTAGAGCATAGTCTAGTAAAAAAAAAAATCTTCTCTTGCAGAGTACCAAAAATGTAAGTGCAACAAAAGTACATATTGCTATTGTTGTCTAGAAATATATGCCAATGCAGAAGAGCATCCGGTCCTCCTCCTTCCCTCAAAAACCAAGCATTGCTAAAGACTATTTCCGCTGACAACCAAGACTGGTTAGGAGACACACCTAACAAAGTATGGAAAGCATAAAAAATGTTGGAAATATGCTTACATCTTATTAAATTTTAATTTAGAATATTTGTACCACAATAGTTACCAATAATTAAATAAATACTTAACGATGGAAAGTGCTTTCAGAAAGAGGCATGAATATTTTCAAGGGGAAGATGGTGGAACAAATCTTGCATTTCTGGGGACAATTTAATTTTTGTTTACAATCACTTCCAGCTATTCAGTAACTGTGCTGGCTAAAACGTACTTGCTTAAATGTTGTTGCACACTAAAACAGAAAGGAAAAGGACAAAGATTTTTCCTTTTTAAAGCAGCCAGAAAGAAGCTGGGGTCCTGAACAACATGGCAACTTCCAGATACCTTTCAAATTCCTTTAAGGAAACTGCAACATGTTCCAACTGAGAAAGAAAAATAAGACAAAGAAAGCAGACATTTAAACATCTGAACAACAGCATTTAAGGCAACAGACACTGGATGTCCTATTATAGTTACTTGGTTTGAATCAGGGCAGTGAAAACCAGAAAAAGACAATTATTTCCTTTGTCTCCTTTTTAAACTCGTATCAGTACTCTAAAAAGTATTTCGTTTCTAGTGTTTGTCACAATCCTGTTAAGTCATCACCAATATATACAATTTCTCCAGATATACACAAGAATGGTTAAATAACAAACAAAACTGCCAGTGTTTAGCCTAAAACCCACCAGATTGCCCTCAGCTTTAATCCTGTAACTTCCTATCCTGTCAAGATATATTCCTTTCAAGGAAGGCCTCTGCTCTTAAAAGACATGCTGACATCCTCATCGTCAGTTTAACACTTCAAGAATATTAAATTTTTAATGAGAAAACAAGGGAAACACTCATCATTCTTTAATTCAAATATTATTGCTGGCTCCAGTTATGTTGAAACATACAGAAAGCTTTTTTTCTGCAATATCACAGTAATCAAAGATTGTTGCTAGGGTGAACCTTTTAAAAACATCAACAAAAACACACCAAACTGACTCTCAGATTATGTAACATGCAAATTCAGTTTCACCTTCAAAATAGCGTCAGGTAACAAAGTCAAACAGACAGCAAGAAGCTGTTCATAAGACTGCAAAAATCCTCCCAAGGACTCAATAAGGAAACATNAGTCTATATATGCCCCAAACAGTAGAAAGAGTATTAGCCTGCTGAAAAGTGTTAAAATCCTCCCAGAACCAATAAACCCAAAATAGTAAGCATTACTCTGTGATACAATTTCATGTTCATCTTTCAGTATCTGAGCCCCTAATACAAATTCAACCCAATTCTGAATCACAAATGAAGCACAAACAGTATTTTCATATATACTGAAGGAAGACATGAACAAGTACCTTATTTAAAAATTTAGTTCAGCTTTACTTTTCAAATCAACACTTGAGGATGTTTATAGCATCATAATCTAGAGGCTGCTAAGCACACAATGTTACTATATACTCTGTATGCTTTAATTTATAATCTCTTTAATTAAATTATCCAGGGAAATAAGTATCAGATTACCGATATTTATGTGTTAAAACAATTAGCATATGACAGCCTGAATCTGTAAAAATACAGTATGTAGAAGCACCTCTGAATATAATTCAAGATCACTAGTATTCCCTGAAAAGAAAGTGGCCACTTGCAATTACAGAGGAAGGTAAATAAGCCAGTAAAGCAGGGCTCCTGCTTTTCCATAGCAGCAACTCAGACTCCATCTTTCATCAGCCTTTCAACTCAGCCTGTCATCATTCATCCCTACTGAACGGAGACTACACAACATAACAATTATTCTGTTTTACCTAACACTGAAAATTCAGTAGCATTTCTATTCAGCAATAAAATCTGCCACCAAACCGGGAATTTGGTTCAGTGCTCACTGACCTCCCTGCTTTGACATTATTATGTTAAGGTGCATGAATAGCAAATCGACCCGTGAGTCCACAAATCTACAAATTCCTTCATTTAAAAACTGATAGTATTTGTGAATACACTGCACTGATGCTGACCACACCAACTGCAAAACACCACTGAGGGGGAAAAAGAATAAAATTATCTGAAGGTTTAGGAATACTTTCATGTAACTAATACCTATCTGACAAATACAAGAAAAATGTAAAAATCACCAATGAAGATTCATCTGTAGCAATCAGAATTTTATAAGCCTGCCTTCCATATGTTCATGATCGAGAAGAAACCTAGGAGTCCTTAATGAAGCTTTTTAATTAATCCTTCCTACCACTACTGAGAATTTAACACCATTAACTGAGGTCAAACTCTAGACACCACAAATATTTATATCTTACTCCATAAAATGAAGTTTTACAAACAAATAATGATGCTCAATTACCAGAATATTCGTGGTAGCCACAATGACACAAAATGCATTGCAAAGGACCTGTATTCATTCTTACATGACAAAAGATCTGTTAATGATCTCAAGGCCAGTGATATCATCAATGATGATGATAAAATGAAACACAGTGAGTTTTTAATATATGATGAATTTCAATTTGTAGATCAGTCCTATTTTCACAAACTGTTTATCTGGAGTTTCAATTGTATTACTCAGCCATTTACAGTGACACGCTTGTGCTGTGTGCAAAAGCAACCAGAAAGAAATGACGACTCTGGCCTCATCAAAAATGCTGTCAAAAAAACCCAAAGCAACTGAGAAACATTTTTCTTATTTTTCTTCTGATGTTCTAATAACCAAAGCAAAAAAGACTAAAAACCTATTTTTTGAGAAAAAGCACTGTTTATAGCGCATTGTAAGGGTATACATCTTTAGTTCTACAACTGAATAAACTCAAACCAAATACTGTATGTAAGCTTTCCTTTCTCGCATTAAGTAAAGGTTAATAATATTTCAGGCATTCTCTTAGGTTGCAGTAACAGCAACCCTCCTCCACTCCACGAACATATAATTAAGAATCACCTCAGTGTAATTTGTTAGGACAATGAAATAGGTACTCATGAGCAATGAGCATCACCATTTTAACACTAGCAACCACAAAACAGTTACATCAAACAAATACATTGTCTGTTTCAGGATTCTTCATCAGGAAATTTCACTTTTATTTTCTTTTTAATTTTCAATAAATTTAAAATCTAAGTTAATACACTGATCTCTAAACACTTTATGCCATATTGAAAACATCTCTGGTATTTCAGAGGTCTCTTTAGCCATGGCATACATTAAGGAGAAATGATAATTGCTAATCTGCCGTAAAATTCCCAAAGTAAACAGACAAAAATGAACTGCAGTGCTGATTTCTATCAATTAATTTGTCTCCACTGTCACCTGTATTTTACAATGGGCAACATTTTCAGATGCCTCATTAGGCATGACCGACTTTCTTCAGCACCATGTTGGTATCTTGCATATGCGAGGCAGTATTGTTCAATAAAATGTAAATTATTCCAAATGGATTAACATACTGTCTTGAAAACATGTTCGTAATAATGAATTTGATCATCAGTATTCTATTTTTGAGTCAGTATTTCTGGAGGGGAAAATATTTCAGCATTTTCTGAATAAAAGTCTTCCTTGCTTAGATGGTACAGCGAGAAGGTACTTCTAAGTCAATGGTCCTTTACAGGAAAAGGACAAACATAAACCATAAAAATAAGCCTTCTTGGCGCTCTCCCCCGCCGCCCTTCACAGTGACTTCCCATGCTCGCAGCCACAAGCCCTCTTTCTATTGCCCTTTGCGATAAACCTGACGGCCTGGCTGCCTCTCCCTTCCCATGCAGGTCTGATCTGCGAGGCAGCTGAATGCAGACACTGTGCTGCACTGTGAATGGACAGCCAGGTATTTTATGAATGGAGCGGATCACGTGCTCCCAGCACCTCCCCGAGCTGATATTTCCCACATAACTGTGTCAACAAGCAGCGAACAGCACATATTTAATACAGCAGGTCCAGCAGCCCTTCCGCCGCCGGCCGCGGGCCGCAGGCCGGCCCTCGGCACGGGA